>WAAD01003133.1:390193-443868 GCA_013389945.1 Fregata magnificens
TCTGGCGGGGCCCCGGAGCGGTGGGGCCACTGGGGCCCGAGGGGCCTCGGGGCGCTCCGGAGGGCCCTGCCGTGGGGAGCAACGCCCGGGATTAAGTTGGGGTCTTGCCGGAGAAAGACCAAACCGTGAGCAGGGGTTCAAGCAATGGCGTGTTGGTATGATTTAGAGCAGTCATGTTTTGTGCCCTGTAGGACCGTGAAGGCAAAATACATCCCTGCTCTGTGTGGTTACGTGATTAGAGGCTAATTTCCATTAGTGCAAAGGAGAACAAGGATGGGGGGAATAACCTGATCAGTGTCAAGGGTCCCCTGCCCTGGCTCTTCCCCAGGCCGCCACAGCGAGCCATCAGCCCTGTGGCCCAGGAGTGCCACCCACCAGATGGGTCAACGGGAGCAGCGCTCTGGATCACCCTGCAGACTGTAGGGGTTACTGCCTGTAGGGGTGCAGGACTTCTTATGGGATGCAGGGAAGAGCATTTTGAGATTGTACAAGACATATGGAATGTTTAGAGAACAGACCAAAGCTGGGAAAAGGGAGGGATTAAGGTGGATAAGGGAGGAAAAAGTGTGGGAAAATGGAGAGAAAAGGGGATAAAAGAGGCCAGTAGCACGTCAACAGGCTGGTTGGTACACCTGTCTGACCACGGTCTGCACACCCAATCACCACAATCTGTCCTGCCTTACTAAACTCCGTTTCTAACCGTTTTCCTGGTTGAGGGGCTGTCTGTTCTGCATCTGTGCATATGGAGCCAAGTGCCTGCCACAGGAAAACGGGCAAAGGTTCACAGGAGCTGTGTGTCTGGAGTACCAGGAACTGGAGGGACTGCAGTGCAAGCATACTGTGTCAGTGTATGTATATGTGCGTACATACGTGTGTGTATGTATGCAACTGGGAGACCAGGGGTTCCACGGGCCGGCTGCTGGATAATCTGAGTAGCGAGGGTCTGTGTGGCTGGCCATGTACACAAGCGTATCTGTACTGTGTGCGTGGGTACATACTCGGTCTTCCTTCCAGCGGGGCCTGGGGCCATGGAGGTGCAGCAGCCTCACCTCTGTCAAGGCACTGGATTCCTAACCCCAAACACACACACTCTTACTGGCCTTTTTCTTTCTGGTTTTTTTTTCCTTTTTTTAATAGTAACTTTCAGTGACTTGTCTCATACTAAATTGTAAATCCTTTCAGATAAAGGCAAAGCCTGAGTGAATTCTGCAGTAGTTTATGATCTTGACTATAGCCTGTGCTCTGTTCTTTTTTGTGTATTATTTCCAGCAAACATGAGATCCAAACAGAGACCTAAGACATAAACCTAAAAGACACCCAAATGCAGGCATGTACTGCAGCGTGCATGTCTATCCCTGTTTTCTACTTGACGCTAATAGTAAGTGGGCATGCACTGAAATACATCAGTTCTAAATAAATTACAAATTACCTGATATACTTTGGAAGGCAAGTCAGATTAAAAATAAAGAATTCCCTTGGCTTCCACACTTTTTTTTTCTCTCTCCACACAAAGCATGACATTTTCCACTTAAGAGAACTTAGTCATGTATTGCTCCGTCATTCCACATTTTTCTACAGTACTAGAAATGTAAATGCATAATTCCTTCCACATTTCCTTTATTGCATTGCGCTCCCAGTTCTGCTGAAATGCTCCGAACAGCTGTCTGATGCATTGGAAATTTGTAAGGTATTTGAAAAGTAAGAATTCATCTAATCAGCCAAGCCAGTAGCTAATCCTTTCCAGAAATTAATTTCAGTAATGACTATATGAGCACTATTCAATCATAAACATGCTGTTAGAGCCATCCCTGTTTCTATAGTCTCTCGATGGTGCTGCAGCTGCCCTATTATGAAGGGGCGTGCTGCTTCATAAACATTTTGATACGACCACTTCAGGCTGCTTTCTTGAAGTGTTCTTGAGCAGCAAGATTTGACTTCACACTTCATTGATATTGTGTTTTGCCTGCAAAAGCATTGTTTTCTAGAGGAGAAGGAGCTCTTCTCTAGACATATCCTCACACCTCCCCAGTTTCTGGCAAGATCCCTGCAGTAGCTGGTCTGGGACACTGAGACTGCCCAGCAGCTGGGCCCAGCATCCCCAGGCCGCCCCAGTCTCTGGCACTTCCAGGTATGAGCGTCCGAGGCCTACAGCCCCATGCCTGTTGCTGGTACTCAAAACTCTCTCACACGCGGACGTGCCCTGTGCATCCCTCCATGTAACTGACCCTCCACACTCAGATTATCCAGTAGCTGGACCGTGGGACCCCTGGTCTCACGCTGCGTGTACATTACTATCTTGAGCAGTTTTCAAGAGAACTAGTTCCTTCCAAGACAAAATTTGGGTACTGTTCTGGGTATTGTGTCCTCTGGAGAGTTATTCCAGGAGCCAGGAGAGGTAAGACCATGTCAAGTTTTGTTTCTTTTGGTCTACACAGTTCCCTATCCCAGCTGGCTTTCTGCAGTCAGACATCCTAATTCATATTTATGACAAACTCCAGGCATGTAACACTTATTCTCCATTTCATGTTTTAAAAACACCACTCCAGTAGACTATAACTCATATCACTTTGAAATTAAAAACAACACAAAATTATTCTTGTGCCTTGTACAAGAGCAACTAATGGCACCCAGCAAGACTCATACCATGTGCTGTGCCGATCATCCAGAGAGGCACTCGGGGGAAATGGGCACGAGAATGGACATCACCCAGGGAGCCACCCAAGCATTCCTCTGTAACAAACGCTTCTGCAGGATACATGTGGCCTTTGTATTATGCCTAGATATGGCATTGGCTTGATAGCCGTAGTTTCTCTAAAGTGTTAGCTGAAAATTCCAAAACTAGCCTCAGATTCGGGGTATCCAGTTTGAATCTGATTTGTGCAAGGTTTGATGGAGTTGGACATACTTAGCAAATCGGTGTATTTCAATTAGATAGACGAAATCGTTGCCACCTAGTCCCACAAAATGAAAAGACCTGGTCATGTAGGATTCTTCCATCTGTAAGTACATTCATTCTATAGAATCTCATGCAAATTCAGCTAAAGTCTAAATCAAGATTGCCTGCCATTTCAACAATCTGCTGTTATACAGATGTTTTCACTATCAGTCCTTATGTATATATGTGCTAAAGTTTTAAAGCTAATTTATCAAGCAAACACTGCACACAATGAACCTTGCCTAAGCGAAAAGCTCAGCTTCCTGTTTCCTTAACAGAAAATTCTTTTGAGGGGGGTTTATATGATAACCTGTTGGTCTGGCAGCAATATACAGTCCCTCTCACCTTTTGATTTCAGCAGCTTAAGTCCAACTAACAGGCTGGTCAGAAAATATTATTTCTGAAGGCAATTTTGCTTCACTTTGGTTTCTTGGGTTTAAAAAGCTGTTCCATGTCAGTAGCCAAGTTGCAGAAAAATAGTCGGTCCCATTGGTCATCACAATGAAGAGACATGGGCTGAACAGACCTGGCAGCTTCCCTAACCTCTTGCTTTATAGGTTGGATGCAAAAGGTCAGGGCCAAGGGACTTTGGTAGATGGCAGTTACGGAAACTACTGCTTCTTCTCTAGCAACTCCTCTGGACTTCATCAGGGAACATCAGCCTCTGAACTGCCAACCCAGTAGTATCGCATTCATTAAATACAGAAAATAAAGCTATAAACAGGCAATAGTGCTTACGGATATCTGCAGCATCTGAAATATCAAGAGCATGATTTTATTTTGACATGGTGCAATTTCATATCAGCACACAAAAGGCAGATAAGGAGAAGTTCCAAAATTGAATTATTAAGTATCAGACTCTTACTAAATTATCATTACAAAGGGCATGCACGGTGATGGATCAAAGAGCTTTGGAGAGCAACAACACTGCTACAGATGAGTAATGTCTTCTAATCTGTCTTGGTAACATGGCTGAGACATGCTTAGGAACACTCCCTGGAATGCAATATATGCATGTTAATAGTTGTACTTACCGTCTAATCCTGGGAAAACTTTCAAGATGTTAAAGGAAGTATAATACACATACTGTGCTATGTCTTTCCCAGCTGCTCTTCTTTATGGTTGGTTGAGGAAGGAGACAGCTCAGCCAAAATGGAGAAGGGGGAGTATGTCCTTTTGTTACGAGATTTGCTGTTGTAGCATTACGGAGAACAGCGATGGCAAATGCAGGATTTGCTCTGTGCCTGGCAGTTGCCCCTGCTGGAGTCTAGTGGGGGTGGCCTTATGGAAGGAGCCCCTCACCCTCAGCATCAGGACAAGCAGGGACACATTTGTGCTGTCAGGGTCAGGTCAGAGTCACACAGGCAGGGAAGGGCTTATGAAAAGCTGCCTTCTCCTGTGCCCCGTCCTCTGCAGTCATTTGACCAAGAACACAGGCTGTGAGAACCCTCCAAAAGCATTAAAGAGCCCCAAAAGGAGCTTCTGAAATGTCTCACCCACCTTCCCTGAGGAATCAACAGCCAAACTGAAAGAGCAGAGAGCCTCAGGAGATCACTTACTGATTCTTACTACACCATACATTCCTGATATTAAAAAAAAGATCCTTGGGACCCATCTGAAGTCTGGTGATTATTATGGTCAGGAGAGTTGCTTTGCTAATCTTTCTGAACATGGATGCTCAGTCTTAGGGCTGGCAGAGTTTCGTCATGCTTTAACGAATAGGTAATTCCTCTGCAAAAATAGTGCCTCATGTCAGCCCTGTCAATGCCCTGGCCCAAACACAGTGGCATCAGTGGGTTACGTTTTCAAAAGGAGCCGCATCCAGCCTTGCTTTGCTGGAAGAAGGTGCTCACCATGTGCAGCGCAACGGAGTGTGCCCTGGGCGGCTCTCCAAGACACCTGAAGGGCATGGTAGGCTATTGCCTAGCGCTTAGGTCCAAAAGAGGTTTTTTTATGCTTCACTAGCTCACTTTCTAATATTGAATTATCACTCTAATTTTAAATTACTTTACATCCTAGGTTGCTGACCTGTCCGTGACTCATTGTAGCTCCATGGAGAAAGGAGTGTTGGCAGAGACCGCACCGAGACTGCTTGTGATCAGAGGCTCTTGACAGAAGCCCAAGGTGTGGAATTCATTGCCACTGATGAATAAACTGCACTCACAAAATGCTAATCACTTCTGCAAGCCTTCCCTGAATGGTGATGGGAGAAAGCAGCCTAGGAAAATTTTCCACGTGAGAGAAAGAGAGGAAAAGAAGAGAAAAGGAAAGGGAATAAAAAAGAACAAACAGTAACAGCAGTGTTGAGAGATAACACAGAGGAGGGCCATACTAATATTCTATTTAATCATGATTTTATTTGTCCTTGTTTAAGACTTAAAAGCCTTTAAGATCCAGAAGTGTAAATATCAGAAGGATTCAAGATTACTGAGTGGATATCCCTTAAAATGCAAAAGCAGGATGTGCTTTGTACTCGTAATAGATATTCATGTTCTACTTTTTTCAGACTTCACGTTTGGAAATGATTTCAAGTCTTCTCAGATTTTTGCACTTGAGAACATCTGCAGGTGTAATTTTTGCTGGCACATATAATTGCAGGCACATTTTATTACACTTAGATGCCTGTTTTGTTTTGTCTGGAAAATGAGCAGTCTGACATCTAAATGCCCCTGCAATCAGCTATGACATAAACTCTATCTACAGATGTATTCTTGACATAAAACTGGAAATGAAGTTGATGTCCTTTCCAAAAGTAATGCCTTCATCCTCACATTGCTAGCCTAAAGATAGTAGGTTTCAGGTTTTATAATAATACTAAATCTTTGTTAGCATATAGTTAAAAGGTATTAGTAATGACATTGTAAAAATATCACCCTGATATTGCTAAACTCATTAAAATAGCCAAGTAGCTTCAAGTAGATAAAACAATATTTGACAAAGGTGGCAGTTTGGAAAGCTCTGCTACTGTGTGAAGAGTCAGCCAGGTGGTGCTTTTGAGTCACGGCGTGGTCACACTGCCAAAAGCAACGCTGTGCAATTCTACTAGTCTCAAATAAGATTCATGGCATTTTGCAGGATCTTTTCATTGTAGCATAAGGCACAGTAGTAATAATTTTGCCAAGTACTGTATTTTGAGCTATTGATATTGTGACAATTTGCCCTAACCACTCACTCTGCATGGACCTAAGTTCTGTAGGTGGCCCCAGGATCTCATGTGCTTGTAACCTCTGTGCATCTGGGTGGCAATTGCTGGAACAGTCAGTTGTGTTCCCTGGTGCGGATCCCACCAACAGATCATCAAAGCATCTGCCAGCACCACTGGTTTTTGGCCCTGCAAGTCACTCTGCCATGTCAGGCCATCGGTGGTCTGAGGACCAAGCGTAGCTGCCGTAATCGAGAACATGAAAAGGTTGGTTGCAGCCTGGTTTTTAGCTAGCCAGCAATATTTCTGCAGTTCCCTATTCTTGCAGCCACAGAGGTGAGAGAAAAGACAGAACATTTCTCCTGAGGTGAAACAAGAGACTTCTTCAGATGACAGGGGCTTCCCCTCCTCTGAACACAAGGCCACCAAAGGAGTCTACGTTCCACAATTTGAATTTTGTACTTTCTTTACTTTCTGCTCACTGACCTCCCTCTCCCACAGCCCTTCAGCTGCCAGTCTCTCCACCCATCACAAACCCTTTCTTTCCACATCTTTCATTCCTGGCTATACAGATCCGTGTATCATTCACACCAGCACTGTCCTTTTCAATCACATAAATGCCAACTGGTGTTCTTTCTGAAGAAAAACTAAAAATACCTGCTAATTATGTGGCTGTAGAATCACTCCTTGTTTTATGAATTAATTTCTTTTTCAATTTTTTTAACCTTTCATTGATTCTTGCTCAATGTGAAAGTCCTTGCAGTATTTTTTCTTAGCCGTTAAATCAACAAAACTCCCTGAGACGTAAATGTGAATTGACACTCAGCATTTCAGGCTTTCCTTTGCTGTTGCTTTTCCTGTATTTGCACATGGCACACAAACACACTGTACTGTGAAAAGATGGCATTTGTGTCACAGTGGGATGGAGGAAAGAAAAAAACCTTCCTTACCAGTTTCTGTCTGGGTTTCTATAAGGTCACCTTGTCACCGAGCTGTTAGAGAGCCTTTCAGAAGTACCTGAATGTCTTCACAGTTTCTTTAAATAATAGTGGGCAAAATTCAGGAGGGCCTTTGGTAGCAAACTATGATGGTGACTGATTTAATGTGTATGATTTGGTATATAATCTCTTATTTGCTATGCTTCACCGCTAGTAAGGTAGTGCCAGAAACACAGGAGTTGTGGACCTAAAGGGACCTGCATATTATTCCTGGGGGAATGTATTACCACAGCATCATCTGTGAAGAATTACTAAAACTTCCTTTCATCGCATTGTCCCCAGACATGCATACATATATACATGTACACATACATACATACATGCATGCATACCTGCTTGTAATACATACATATGTGGGTGTATATATATTTATACACACTCTTGTAATACTTATATAATGACAGAACAGTCCTTGTCTTTAGAATTTACTTCACACATTTTTGGGACGTAGCACGTGGTATACTGAATTATTACTGTTAACTGAAATTTGTGTGGTACAGGTTAGGAAGTTAAAGCTGCAAAGAAATATCAGAAAAAAACCGAGGTTGTGAACCATTACTCTATAATACTTAATAATACTTAGGAACACTTACATACCACTTCCATTTTTGCAACTTTAAAAAAAACTAATTAATTAATCTTTGCAACATACCTGCATAGTAAGTGCTATTCTCAAATAATACCTTAATTAGCACATTTCCAAACAGGCCAAAAGGAGATACAACAGAGGGCTCCAGAGATGAGGTCATTTTAGATGAAGCTGTAATGGTTGCACAGCAGTGCTGCTGTTTGCCCGTGATCTGACCCAGAGCATGTGCTCCCCTTGACTACAAAGTGCAAACAGGAGGGTAATCAGTGTTCAATTACTCCTATTTTCAATATATTGACACTAATGATCGGGAAGTACTTCTACCCTGTGATGTGACACAGAGAAATGATCCTGAAACATTTGGTCACTGGCATTTTGTTGGAAATTAAACAACTGATGGGCAAGTTACTGATACAGAAGAACTCTTCCACTTAGTCTGTAGGTGAGTGCTGTACCACTGATCCCAGACCTGCTGCTGTGCGAGCAAGGTTACAAAGTCTGGGTTGCCATCTGCTCACCAGTTGCCATCTGCTCACCAGTTAATTTCCTGCGAGCTCTCACTCCCCACACCGTTTCCAGTGGTTTTCCATGTGCCTTGTCCTCCACACCCTAGGCACAGGATCTTTCTCTCCCTCTCACCTCCCAGCTTTGGCTGTGCAAGAGGCAGAAGGTGCTATGGCTCCTTCTGAGCTCCATGGGACACTGGCGCTGAGCAGCCAGCCGGCAAGCCAGGCTCAACAGGTAGGTGTTGAGCTCATGCTGCATTAGCAGACCCTCCCTCCTCCTTTCACCCACTGCTTTTTGTTCCTTGTAGGAAATTAGCTTCTGCAGGAGCAGAGCCCTGTGGCAAATTCACTTTAAGCTCACCAACAGACCTCATTCATTGGAGGGTCTGGAAGAGACAGACAGACAGCAGTATGGTTGCAAAGACCTACTATCTAACTAACCTACTGAAACTAGGCTAAAAAGTGTTTTTTAGGGATTCAGCTTCACTACCTCTCTCTGCCTCAGCATCTACTTTGTTCTCCTCAGCAGTAAAAGGACAATCCTACTAGCTGCTAACATTGCATGCTCAAGCCAGATATCACCCATGACACCAGGGAAGGTGCAGTAGATGGATACTATCACAGTCAGAGTAACAGCGTCTTCAAACACTCAGGGTGACAAGAAGGAACTTGGGGCCTCATCTACGCTGCACTTTGAGAGCAGTCTCAAGCGCTTGTGCGAAGCCCTTGTTCTCTGACCATCCACTCTATGTATGCTCAGGAACTGGGGCTATGATTAGGGCAAAACCAGACAGATACACAAAAGGTAAATTGTGTGCTTCAGGGTGTGCAGAGTGGCCTGCAGTCACTTCCAGAAGGGCTCTGACGGAACCTACAAGCACAGCCTGATGGTGACTCAGGCTGCCTCTGAGTCCTTCTGGCAATCTCAGGGTGAGCTCTGGTACCTCAGAGACATGGCTTCTGGTACCACAAACAGAAAGGCATAACCTCAAAGAGGAGCACATGGAGCAGGGTTCAGCAGCTTCCTCCCCAGAAAGCCCAGGTGTGGGATGCTCCTCTGAAGTACAGTGCTTTTTCAGAGCTCCCAGTCAGCCAGGCTGTAACGATGTAAGTTAACGTCTAGTGTGAGCAACAAGATGTGCCAGACAACTAAAAGTCAGTTGACATCTCCATTAACCATAACAGTTTGCAGGAGACCCAAAAGTTAGTGGGATCATAATTAATAAGGTCAGCTCCCGTGAGTGATGTGGTGACCATGGAAACTAAGGCTCACTGGAACAGCAGGCGCTGTAAGGAAGTTAAAGGCAAGGTCATATATGTATGAAATAAAAATGTAGGTCATAGTTATAGATTGGCACTTGGAAAATAATGATTTAGAAAACAGTTGTGAAAGCCTGATGAGTCACTAAGAGCACATGAGCTCCCAGAGTGTTGCAGCAGCCAAAAAGCAAAATGTCAGGTATAAACAATGTCATTTCCACTGAAAGCAACAGTACTGATTGGAGTATTGGCTCCCCACTTCTCATTTCCATTTCTTAAAAGAATGTTGGCAAGTGTAAAAGGGTTCAGAAAAAGTCTGTAATAATTATTTGAGATCTGGATAATTTCTTCCAATGAGAAATCAGAGGAACCCAATCTCAACAAAGAGAAGATCCTATAAATACCTGTACAAAGAGACACCTGGCAGTAGAAAACTCTAAGCTAATAGGGAAAAGTCTAGAAGCTGAAAGTGTCAAATTCAGACTAAAAGTAGAGCTCATTGAGGATATGTAATAAGAGATTTCTAGTTGGGGAATTCTCTCCAAATGTAATGAGTGATGAGTAACTTTTCATGAGATATAGTTTATCTCTGGAAGAAGCTGCAAGCCTGAGGAAGTACATACTTGATGAAACTCTATGGTGCTTGCTATGCAGGACATCAGAGCAGATCGTTGCAATGTCTTGTTGGGGCATTTCGATCTCGCGCAGAGTGTCAGCTTGCCAAATTGTCTAAAATGCACATATTTTAGTTCACATCCAGTCTTATTCGGAAGAGAAATAAGTTGTCTCCTGGCCAGGGAAACTCAGAGATAGACTAGAGAGCACAAAACTCCCATCCTTGGAGTACATGTCCAGCTCAAAATAGCTCCCATTGACCTTTCCTATCTACTATATGCTATCTAAAGCAAGCCTCATAGTGTCCCATGCCTTTCCCTAATCTCATATGCACTATGCCATTATCTACATGCTTCACATTCAGAGTTATACTGCAACAAGCCACATCTGGCTGGCTGGGAAGCAGCTGTGCCTGTGGTCAACATCTGCAAGGACCATGCTTGCACCTTTGCAAGAAGATTTGCCAGCAGCAATATAAAGATATAGCAGACATGTAAAGTACAGACAGCTTTTTACAACTGAGCGGTGCTGGTTTGCATTAAAGATGTTGGAAGCTATATACAGATATGGAAGGGTCAGAAACCAGTCCTTGGCTGCAGCCAGGAATGGCCAGCTTTTGTGCTAAAATGCATATGATACTTGGGAGACCATGTTGGTACCTCACATGGTCAGCAACCTTTTGCGGTTAGGGCTGCATGCCAGAGCTTGACAAATGACAGACATCTTCCATTTCAGACTCTCCACTCACTATAGCAGCTGAAGAGAGAAAGACAGAGAGAGGGGGGGAGAGGAAGAGAGAGGACCAGGCAGGCCCTATCTCCCTCATCCCCACCATCCTTGGAAGCAGACTTGGAGAGGTCAGCTAAGAGCACATGTCCAGCTCACGGGGCAGAAGCCTAGCTTCAGCACACTCTTGATGAGGATGTCCTTGTTACTGTAGGATAAAGTGGGAGTGAGCTGTGCTTAATGAGAGTATCCTGACATGTAGTCTGCAGCTCCTGGGAGCCAGAGAATGAGAATCGGCTGCATCTGGTGCCCAAGGGTACCTTCCAAAAGTACTTCACCTTGTCCTGAACTTGCCATCACACACAGAAGGGGAACTGCTGTCTGTTCACAGGGGTGATCTCCTGCCTTGTTTGCTTGCAAAGCGGGGGTAATGATTTAAAGGCCTGCTGTTTGTTGGTCTTTCCCATTTTTAACAACTGTTCTTTGTAGTAAACTGAATTGGATGGTTGTATCCTCCACCAGCCAGAGGAAAGGCTGAGGATTTCCCTCAAGCCTTGATTTTTCTGTTGATCATGTTGGCCATGATCATGATCATGACAAGGCAGATGTCAAGAGCACAGGGCAGACATCCTCGTGTTTTCAAAGTGCAATGTCCGTAGACAGCTTTTTCACCACAGAGTACTCCTGCAACAGAGACTGTAGTTGTACTATTAAACTGAACATGCCCAGCACCCTTCTCAGGCATGGACTGGCTCCCCTCCTTGTGATTAGAAGCTCCTTAATCCCTACAACATGGGCAGTCACATGCAGGCCACTTCTTTGGAAAGTGTCTTGTCCCTTACCTGCTTCTGAACTATGCCTGGGAATTGGTTGGGAGAAGACCGCTTTGCAGTTCTAAAACCATGCTTTGGGCCATCCATCATAAGCGATGTAGGTGCAGTCCCTGGGTACGTTCCCTGGCACTGTTCAATGTATTAGTACAGACGTACCCAACATGTGTCACCAGCAGGCCTCGGGAGCTCAACACTATGACCACAGCCAGGTCCACACATGGTCCAGCACATGGCCCCAGCACTGCAGGGTGCATGTCATGGCCCCTCTAACAATATGGGCACAGCCAAGGGATTCCTCCTGTCGGCCCAGGCTCTGTGTAAGTGCACAGGTGGAAACCAGGACACTGGTTTTAACCTCCAAAACCCTAATGGCTTTGGATTTGGTTACCTGGGAAATGTCCTTCTACGTGTGAGTGGAAGTACCGTGTAAGAAAGGTACTGCTGATGGGCTGTGCTGTCCAGAGGACTTGGATACGAGGGTTCACTGTCCTTTACCCACCTCCTCAGAGTTACCAGAACCCAGACATGCAGTTCTGGCTACTTCAGCATTTCTGTTTTTCCCACCCAAGCCAGGGAGTGGGCAGGACAGGGGCTCCTCTTTGTGAGAGCCAGCACGGACAACGCACTCGGGAAAACCAGGCTCTCACGTCAGCCCCAGACAAGTCCATTTATGTGTCAGCACTCTTCCCTGCCCTGCAGTAAAGCTGCTGGGGAGGAGGTGTTTCTGTGTCTGCTAGTACTGAGCTCGGCGTGGTTGGGCCCTCAGGTGCTGCACAGTGCAAGTAATCATAGCCTAGAAACGAGCTACCCGGTGCTGGTGGCTGTATCAAGGGTTAGATGCCTACTCGTGGTCTTTGTATGTCTGGAGACATAAATAAAATAAAGCCACCTAAGGATAAAATTGCAGGGCATAAAACCCCCTCGAGTTCATGATGGATCAGACTGTGTTCCCGAGGTCTGAAGGGATCCGATATGTCACATTGGCGGCAGCAGTCCCCAAGGCAGCCAGTCACACGGTCCTGTCTGTGAGGGATGATGGAGTCTGTTGTATAACAATACCACGTAAGACGGGCTTTGAAGAGGTGCTCTAGCAAATTGCATGCAATTTTATTTTCTTTTAAATAAAGGCACTTTAGAATTGCACAAGTGCAGAGGAAACATCTGATGTTAATTCTTTCTTTGTATCATCGAAATTGAAAAAAGAAATTAAGCTTCACTAGCAAATAACTGAAATACAGCAAAGATTATTATATGTCAAATTACAACTTGCAGTAATCCTTCATGTCCACATTATGAATTCATAAAAGCAATTGCAGCATGTTTTTAATAATTAACTACCACATAATGGAGTAGGCAATACAATATATTAGAGGTTTGGGTTTTTTTTCCCATATGGGAGATCTGAATTTAAATTCTGGATATGGCTACAAGTTAAAGCAAATTCTCAAATTTCAGTCCCACCTTTCACTCTCCACATGACAAAAGCCCAATTAAAAGGAATTCCTCCAGGAAAAATTACAGCAGTGCTGATGCTATCCATTTTCAAGTGCAGATCAACAGATCCATGTGAAGGGATCTTGCACAAAGCTTGCATATTAATGTCAGCAACACCACATCGCTCATCCAGAAAAAATAAAAGGAAATCTGATTACATCATTCATCTTCCCTGTCAAGTGACCCACAATGCCTAAATAAATGGATATTTCATAACACATATTTGTAGATAGCAATCAGAAATAGCTGGAGTGATGAGCACAATATTTTCCAGCCAACAACACTGGAGTCTAGTGGCTTTTTATTTTAAATTCTGTGTGGGTTGAATACATCCCCCACTCAATTACCTCTAAGTGAGATGGACGTCGGATGGGTATGACTATCAGTTAAGCTAAGGTGCTTTTTTATGACACTTGATTAGTCTAAAGGAATCTGGGAGTGAATAGAAATGATGCTCTCGTTATGCTCTCTGCTCCAAGGACCCCCTGCAGCACGGGACCCCTACACCATCTTTGCTGCCAGCTCGTCCCACAGAGCTCGGGTGCAGTTCAGGAGTGTGGTGCAACTGCCTGAGTGCATACCATGAACAAGGCACAGTCCTCCACCCACTAAAGCCAGTCCCTTGCTCCTCGCAGTGAAGGGCTGGGTTAACCGTGCATCAGATGACAGAGGTGTATCTGGTCATTTCTATATTGGAAAAGAAAGACATTTATTTTCCTACTGTTTGTTTCTAGGTAAAATCCAGTTTGAGTGTTTTAGATCAGTGGTGTTCAGTGTCTTTTGACATGTTACAACAGCAGACAGGTAGAGATTGGCTCTGTCTCTACTGAAAAACAGAATGGAGCAAGAGTAACCCAGCCTGCCCTCACTCCCCACCTTCTACCACTGGGATCTACCTTCTGGAGGTGGAGGACTAATAGCTAACAATTACATCTCCTTTAAACAAAGAAGAACATCCTGTATTCAGTCCATATCCTTTTTGTGAGCCCAGGTTTAGGAAGCTGGGCTGGGCACTTCAGCCTCAGCACTAAAAACCAGCAGCCAGCAGGACTGCCTCTGCACCGAGCACGAGTCTGGCTCTTCTGTCGGGAACCCAGAGGGTGAAAATGCAACTCGGTGCAAGAGCGGAGAAAGACATGCAGTCAAAGTGCATAAGTAAAAGTTGATACTTAACAACACTTTAGGTCTCATGATGTTTTTACTGTGTTTCTACACTGAAAGACAAGTTTCTGGGTTATAGGTGTGTGCAGATAGGACAAGATCGGCTGTATGGACCATGGAATTCTCTGTGAACATACAGTCTGTGCCAGAAGATTATCTTCAACAGAAAAAAATAGTGACAAAACAACCTATGCCGATAACTAGATGAATCTTTAGAAATATCATAGTAGTGTCCTCACAGCAATCTCACAAATCCTAGAGGTTAACCACCACCAGTAACTTTGCTTTTTGCTCACTAGGAGATAGATTTTAGGAGGACATTGCTGCTCTACCCCTGGGACCCTGACAAAACCAGCATGGTTAAAAGCACTCTTCTCAAGATTTAGGTAAAATGTAACTCAAAAGAAACACATAGAGCACTACAAGTTAAGGTGAAATCCTGGTTCTACTGAGTTCGAGGGCTAGGCCGTCTTCTAGAAGGAACTCTGTATATCCACATACATGATTAGGGACTCCTGAGTACTCTGGTAATAATAAATAAATAAATTTACTGATTTTGGCTGATTTCAGCAGAAGAAGGATTTTACCTGACCTTCTATATACATTCATATACTCACGAATATATATGAACATGTATTGTATATTGGCACTGAGACATCAATGCAATTTTTCTAGGAGTGTCCCTGAACAAAAAATATTTTCAGTAACAGAGGTAGTCCCTATCTGTAGACCTCACTTCTGTGGAAAAAAGGAATTAAAGTTCTATTTTAAAGTCTGACATTAGAGATGGAAGAGGTATATGGAACAGCTACTCCATCGCCCTTGGGCACACAAGGGAAATTCTCATTGCACACGTATTAGAGCTTTGTCAGGTGCAGCTGTAAGTGGTGCATAGAAAAGGTCTCCCATGCATGCCCAATGTTCCTCCACAGTCCTACTGATCTCACTGTACGAAAACCTTCCTGTATATCCCCCTGTTACTTTCCTCTGCTTTGTCCTATCTCCTACATAGCTTATAGCGGAAACTTTGTCATTCATTTTTGCCAATACACTCCTACGAGTACTGTACCAGCCAAGGGGCTAATAGATAGTTCATGGGGGTCTCTGGCCATGGGTCTGCCCCCTTCAGAGAACAGATGCCCAGCTAGATCCTGACGCTCCCCTTTTCTTCACTTTGTGGACACCACAACTTGATTTAGGAAAGAAATGGAGTTTGCTGGCTGGGCTTACCATAGCTGTGATTTATCTCTGCTATTTCTGAGGAAAGTGTCTGAGAACACTAAATTCTGTATTAAATTTCCAGAGAACTGACAGATCTCAAGGGCACAAGTGTGAATCCCTCCAGTCATTTTCACTGTAGTTTATCAAGAGAGAGTTTTCCTTAATGAATTTTTGCTTGTGAACTTGTTATGCTCTGATATAGCTAGTGAATTATTATCCCTCTTAATGGTAATTCCTGAGGGCTAGGTTTTGAGGTATTAAAGATTATGCCCAGGATCACTTTTTTTTTAAAAGGCTGCTATGGTATTACAGTGTACTACCATTTCTTTACTCCAATATTCTTGTACATACTGTATTTTACATGACTTCTCGAGCATTCATATGTGTTGTACAGTTTTAAACCTGCCTAAAGATGTACTCTAGTACATAGGCAAGCCATTGGTGTTTTTTTATACAGGAAAAGTATTTGTTACCTAAACAGCTGAAATCTTAACCCATGTTTTAGAAGCTAGCTAGATGGGAAAGAGAAGCCCCCCCTATACTGAGACTGAGCTCCTCAGAAGACCTTCCAGTATGGTATTAGCGTGCTGCAAAGAGCATCATGGTAGGACCTAAGCACACGTATGATCTAAGACCTGGGGTATGGACTTCTCTCCCATCCGTGTGTGCTGAAATCCACCCAGTGCATTGTTAGTTCAAACCAGAAACATGTGCTATTCCTTTCAGCATGGGGAATATCTTTTGTACGCCCCTGACCATGCTTCCTCGCACTCTCAGAGACCAAGTGCAGAGACCGATACCGCCAGGTCTGAAGGACTCAGAGGGCAGAACTGGGCCCTAACGCATAAAGGACCTCCAGATACAGAGTTAAACATAGTAAAAGCAGCACATCTAGAGTGGCTCCTTATAGTTCTTTTTTAAAGAAATCTGCCGGACAAAGCAATGAAGAATATTTCCTGCCTTTTACAACTTACTATGATGGCAGTGGTTCAGCTGGTGGTATGACAGGCTGGCTGGAATTCACCTCTCCAGGGTTGGAAGGTACCGGCACTCCACCACTTCATCCAGTGTCCTCCCTTGGAGGGACTGGTAGGGTCTGCAGCACCCAGATTGGCAGGGCAGAGGTTAATGGAGGAATTTGCTTCCTTTAAAATAGAGTGCTGTCAAAATTCAAAATTTAATAGAAGAGCCTAATGCTAGGAGAAGAGAAAAAGTGTTAGTGAGTCAGTTCCCTGCTCACTCAGAGGAACCAGCTGCTGGGGAAGGCAAAGGGAAAGGGCGGCAAGGCTGGAGGAGTAGCCCCCAGGTCTGATTTTGCAAGAATAATCAGGAGTGCCAGGAATAGATCAGATGCACTAGCCCGAGATGGGCAGAAATGTTTAATTCTGTTTTATTCCTTTTGAATTTGCTGAAGCCCAGAAGCCCTGAATCTTGCTCCCTTAAAAGGTGAGAGCAGCTGATATTCAGACCCAGTGTTGCAAGGGACAGTATTTATTTGGGATTTTCAGGGCTGCAGACTTGTCTGGAAGTGTAGCTGGAGGGCTGGCATATGGAGGAAGCTGCTTCTTCAGGTCCAGAGAAGCTGGCAGTGGCAGTGCCTGGGAAAGGTAAATGTGATGCTCAGCCTACCCAAGGAGGGTTGGTGGTCTCCCAGGGACCAGCATGTGCACTAATGTCCCAACACCACCGCACTGCTGGCCTGTCAATCAGCGTAAAAGCAAATCTCTGCAGCACCGACATCCCAGACCTGAGCTGTGCATGAAACCAGAGGGGTGCAAATTAACTGACAATAATTTGCTCAGCCAGAAATAATTACCTTTCATTGCACTTTTGCTTGGAAGGAGGGCAGGAGCCAGAAGCAGTGGGAGCCAGGCGGGCACATGCAGAGGTGCTCTGCCGTGGGTGGGCTGCTGCTGGCTCTGCACGAGGTGGGCACTGCACCCCGGCGCCACTGCCCCACCAGATCCTGGGGCCAGGCGGGGTAGCTGGTGCCTTAAAACGGCACCACTAGCAAACTGCCTCCCCACACCCCTTTGTCCTTTTTCTACATTACGTGCTGCTTCATTCCATGCTGCAGTTAGTAGAAACACTACACTCCGGTGTCACTTCTGCTACCAGTGAAAAGCCCATCCAGCCTGGCAGCCGGAAGCAATTTTTGCAGGAAATACAGATTGGTTGCTCTCCTGATAGAAAACATTCAAAGAAAGGAAGATACGCAGGGTGCAGGGCTTATCAGCAAAGGCTGCTATGCTTCAGAGCACCAGCCGCTACTGCTGAGCTCAGAGGGGAGAAGAATATAAAGAACAGACTTCAGAGAGGTGAGATCCTTGGTAAAAAGAGATTTTCTTCTCTTCAAACCAGAATGAATCAGCTGGGAGGTGCTTGTCACTGAGTGGAGAGACAACCAGGTTCTCCTGCCAGAACTAAGAACTCTCCTGTCTCTCAGAGGAAACTGGGTTGACCAGGACGAGAGCTCGCTATGAAGGGAAAGGACTTCCCTAGGGAAGAGCTTGGGTTATGGGCTTTCACTTTCCCACCTGGGAAGTGAGAAGGGCACTCCATGTTTCCCTGAGGTGGTGGACACCAAAGATCGGCACACTCGGAGGTCCTTTTCTTTTAAATCAAAGATGGTTTTAACGTGAGAGGGAGTGAGAGGCTTGGCTGGCGTTGCTGCAAGGAGGGCAAGATCTCTGCACAGACTGAGTAGTGGAGGTTGGTTTGATCTTGCCAGGTACCCAGACTTTTTGTTAACTGCCTTGTTGATCTTTTTTTGATGAAAGAAGCGTTTCCCCTGACACCGCTCTACAACCTCTCCTCTCTACTTCTGTTTGCTCCACATCCTCCCACTGTGACCCCTGCGTGAAGGGTGTGCTGACAGCTTGCTCAGCCAGATCAAACTAACAAGGAGTAGCTGTTACCGTTTTGCTGAGAAAGATGCCATGCTAACTTCGCAAGCTAAATGGTGCAATGCCTGCTTACGAGTATCACTGTCGGCAGCCTGTTTCTCACCCACTGTGGACAACCTGAGTTATAAGCCACGGATCCTGGCACTGTGCCTAAATATCTTCACTCTAAGTCCAATCTAATGAAGTCAATAGAGTATTTAATGTTTCCAGTTTAGTACAAAATTCAACTTACTTTGCCTTGGCTCCTAATTTGTCTTGTGGGATGCTACTAAGGGCAGATACTGAAGCTATACTTTACGAGAGGAGCACCATGGCTAAGCTCAGCTGTGGTACAAGCGTGTACAGCTCCGGTGACTCATGCTGATAATTATGGTGCACGTCACATCAGCAGCTGCATCTCTGTGTGCCTCCAAGGTCCGTCACCTTGCGTGTGCCTCGGTAGCGAGCTTCACCCTGCTCCTCTGCAGAAAGGATGATCAGGAGGGAGCTATTAAAGCTCATGAGGTTGGTCAGCAGGGAAGATTGAGAAAGTGAAGCCATGAGCTTTCCTCTGCCAGGCAGTACAAAGTGAGACTTGTGCCCATCAATGATCTGAGCAGCTGGATTCCTGTGGTAGCTCTGAGCGTTGGAGCCTGCAAATGAGCAAGTCTGTCTTAGTTTATGCTCTCATTTCTTTCACTCATTGCCTAGACACAACTGTGACAGAGAAGGAGGTGATCCTTCTCAGAAGGATCATTTGGTACGAATCAAAAGTTAGGAGTGAGGAGTGATTACCCCTTGGCAGAAAAGGACATCCTCTCTCAAGCTGATCTCCCTCCATTGACACTGTTAATTCGCTGCCTGGATTCCTCTCAGCTGTCCTTACTCTATGGCACTGAGGGTTATGGCTGGAACTTCATCATGCTGAAATGTCCCCACACTTTGAGGAGTTTTATATTTAAAACTTGTTCCTTCTGTCTCAGTTTGGCACCCAGTGATGATAAATTCAGAGATGTTTCTGGGAAGGCAGCCAGTGCTGTCGAAGCCCAAGAAAAATCAATCTTCAACAAAGAAATAAATTAAATTCTGTCACTATCTATCAATATTTGCCTCTGACTCCACATAACAATTATATGAAAACGGACCATTTGCTTTAAATATGGAGAAGAGGGGAACTACACACAGATATGTTTTGGGAAAAAAGAGATCGTTTGCAGCACAGAGCTATTCCCCACATGCCATACGATATCCTCGTAATGGGCACTGCAGGAACAAACACAGTGTCAGTCCTAAAGAAATATAGTACTGTCACCTTCAAAGTCTTCACACCTATAGAAATAATCCTCTCAATTTTTCAGTGCTGCATTTTATAAAAATTTCATATTGATTTTATAGCCTAGATGATAAAGTGAAAATATAGCACATGCTGCTTAACTAGGACAGCAGCACCAGTGGGGTCTCTCTTAGTGAGTTGGCACAGCTGCACGCTAGTGAATAGCGTGGATTCTTGCTCCGTGACAACAGCCTCAGCCAGGTGTCCACGAGCAAGTGCTAAATGTAAAGATACTACCTCTGGCTCAGGAAGTCCCTGAGCCACAGATTGCTGGAAGCTGGGCCAGAATATATTCAATTCAGGGAGGTAAAACTACACATTGTCTTGTTCTCACATGCTTTTGTGGAGATCCGCTGTAAGATAGTAAGAGAGGCAGAGTACAAGGCTAGACAAACCTTTCGTCTGACCCAGATGCCCACGCTCATGTTCCTCATAGAGATACTGCACTTGAAAAGGTGTTCACTCCCGTATCAGCCCCTGAAGCCACGGGGAAGCTAAGTTTGTTTTACAGACCCACCCAACTTCTGAGGGCTTCCCACTGGCTATATACATAGTACCTCTACTACTGTTCATATTTACATGTTTAAATTACATTTCCCCATTAAAATATATATCAAGATTATTTCAAACCTTCCTTTTTATGCATTGTGGGGTATATGTTTCATCATTCATCTGATCTCCAAACTGAGAAAAATGTGTTGTTCCTCAGGAGAAATCAGCAGATAGGTTCTCCTCTGTCCCTGGCCCAGATCGGTGACTACATCTATCCATTTTTCTGTCTTTTCTCTGCTGTTTCTGGGCCTTTTTCTCATCCTCGAGGGAAGAGGGAAGGGTCTTGTCCTTCTTCTTTTTTTTTTTTTTTTGTGCTTGTTGAAAACTCTGGTGTCCTCTGCCTTCTTGCTTCTCTTCCTTCTGGTGACGCTGTGCCCCTCAGCACTGCCTGTCCACAGAGATGACATAGCGTTGAGGGTCAAGGGTGCCTATGGACGGACGCTCGTTGATGCTTAACAGCAGAAAAGGGTTGGGTCTGAAGCGCAAATGTTACCTGTGAGCTGTATATAAGGGCTGCTTCCACAGCACCTGTGTTGGAGCTACAACAGAACATGCAGATGTAATCGGGAGCACAGATCCATTTGTTCGACCATAAACCCAGTAACTTATCCTACTGCCGTAACAAATACAAATGTTCCCCTGAGCTGTTGTTATATGATTTCACCTTAACAACCAGATATACCTTTGACACAGTTCAATTACTAAACACTTCAGCTGTCAGGAAAGAGAGGGGTGGAGAGGGAACTGGTAGAGGTCTCATATCTCGCACCTGTGACAGGTTCTGGCTTGTGTGAATTTCTTCTTCTTCACAGAACATCTGACAAAACACAGCCTGAGGTAATCCTCATCCCCTTTCTGTATTCTGTAGCACCAACCAGCATTTTCAATACGACGGCTTTCTGTAACACCAATCAGCACTACATCCAAGGCTGCTCCCTGTTGTGTTATATAGTCTGGGCAAGAGTGCAAAGCCAGGTATGTCTCTCCTGTTCCTCTCAGTCCCTTGTTTATTGTATTATCATGGTTAACTGGAAAGTCGAGATATAAAAAGAAATAATTTCTCACTGTCCAAAAATAGGTCAAGAAAACCACTGGGCGTGCATAAGAGAGAGCCAGCTTTAAAGCACTGACTAAAAGTGATGAAGCTCCAAATTCATGTGGTTGTAATTCTTGATGCAAGCAATGGTGACAGTAATTATAACCACAGTCCTTCAAATGCAGTCAGGTCTCCGGGCTAGCCTGCCAGCACCCTCAGTCACTGGGCCTGCTTTCGTGCAGAATATTTATTCAAATTTTACCATGAAAATTCACAGTGTCCTCTGACGTGCCCGCACTCCCCCTCCTGAAGTGAGCCTCCCCAGACAGGGGGACGCTGGCTCCTCGGTACTGCAGAGGGGAGTTGTGCCATTAAAAAAATGAATCCTAGGTGGGCTTGCTTAGGGGACACAAACTGGCTCAAATCACAATCCAGCTGCTTTCCTTCGTTATTTGACTGTATGCGTTACCCCCTCCATCAGTAAGCTTTTCAGCTGTGTTATTCCAGTTTTCCTTCTGGAGCTGACTGTGCACAGCTGAATCCCAGCAGCGCACACCCAGTTATACCCCCTTAGCAAGCTGTACCGCTGCAGCCCCCCAACCTCCTGTGATGCTGAAGGCTGCTGTTACCAACAGACAACGATTAGCAAAATGTTAGTGATGCAACAGTCAAACATAGTGGCCATTAGTATTTGTGACCGGTACAGCAGGAGGCTGGGTGGTTTTGGTTGAAGGCTCCAGGCTCCATTGCAGTGTAAATAAAACGCATGCCTACTCTTCCAAATGAAGACGAGTGCTAATCGCCAATAACCACATCTGTGCGTATTGAGCTTGGTGTGATCAGCCACCAGGAGGAGCCAGTGTAATTTATTTCCAAGCTCATTAAGGCACGAGCTTTCGGGTCACATAATTACTTTGAAGGGGGTAGAACAGGGGGAGATGCCATCTGGCTTCTACCTCCTTTTCCCTTGGAGCACCTCACATTGGTTTTGTTTTAAGCACTCGCCAAGGGTTTCACGTTAGAGACCTGCCACTCTCTTACGGCAATGCTTCCCAGCTTCCTAAGTGAGGGTGCATCAGCTCTTGGTAGCGACTGTGGTCCGGGTGTTCAGAAGAATTCATCACACACAGAGATGACAATGCATAGCAAGTTCAGGAGCTAGCGTTAGATGATGAATCAAGGCCACCTAAATGAAGGTGTCTCAACCTTTTCCTTTTTGTAGTCAAAGAAAAAATGCATGCCTAAATCCAGGTCTTAGCTTAACCTCATTTCCTTCATACACTCCCAAATAAAATGAATATAAAATTGTAGTGTATGAGAACAGGATACTGTTATTTTAAATAATTTGAGCATTCTAGAGATTATTCTTGTCATTTTGGGGGCTACCAGAAACCCAGCTGATACATATTTGCAAATTCAGTTAACACAGTATTTGAGGTCCAGCCCATGCCTCTGTACCTCCTTTATACTTTTGGTTGAAGAGGGAAGAACACTAATGAAGACAATTTCCCTGCTTCATGTTACTCGTTGCCAGCTATAGAGTAAGTTTTCTTGGCTGTGGGCACAGTGTCGCAGCAGGGATGGCTCCGGTCCCCCAGCAGCGCTTCTGATGTTTGCTCTGAGCCCTGTGCTGATGTGACGCTCTGCCGTTAGCATACATGGGACTTCCACCAAGGATCTTGTTTTGGAGAAGAATCAGATTTTTACCGGGTTAGTTGTTTTCAGGTTTCGAGCTCATGTGGAAGAACAACCGTGAGTGAGAGCTCAGCACAGGCTGAACCGTACTTCGGCTGGTGGGGTGCCCACGGCTCTGGCCACACGAGGCCTCCGGGCACCGAGGAACAGTCAGAACTTCCCCATCCTCATCCAGAGCCTTCGGCACTTTCTGAAACAACATGATTTAGGTATGTGCTTTAAGGAGTGAGAGGTTGCATTTATTTTTAAATATTTCGCTCTAGGGAACTTTTGGGATATTTTTCTTTCTCAAAATGTGTTTTATGACACTGCGGAGTAGCTGGAATGATTGAAACGCTGAAGAACAAGGGAACATATGACCCCATGGGATTATTTTTAGATGCTGAGTTACGTTAATTGTATTAAAGACAAAGATGCCACTTGTGGTTTAAGGAGACCTAAGCTTCAGACGGCTGAAGGCTGGGATATTGTATGGGAATGCTGCTGTTGGGAAGCTCCTCCATATATCTGGTACTGGCCACTGTCAGGAAGGATACTAAAAAAGCCACTGGTCTGTATTTATATTCCTTTGTGTGTCAGGACTACCATCCCATAAGGACCTTCCTTTTCCCTGGGCTGTTGGATTGCCCTCTTGACTGACTAGACAGGCCAGTCCTATAAAGCCTGTTTTTATTGTGCTCCAATTCTCTTTAATGAGATTTCTGTATTTGGAAACCACACAGGACCTATATTCAAAACTGAAATGACCAGCCACAGATCCCAACCGAGCTGGGTCCTGAGAAGGTAGCTGAGAAGGAGGTGGAAATTACGCCTGGAGTGCTCATACCCTGGCTCACCATGGATGGTGGAGGGCTTGTGGAGCAGGGGAGTCTCTGACCACAAATCTGCCTCAGTCCAGCATTGGCTGTTATACTGTTGTCCTGGGTCTCAATTTGGGAGGAGGTGGGAAAAGAAGTTTTGTGATTAAATGCGAACAGAAGACGAATTTTGCAGAAATCGCACATTTACATCCTTGGCCATGAAAAGCTGGTGTGGTGCCTCAGCTCCCTGTGAGGAAGCAGGGCAGGTGGGGGGCAGCGGGGGCAGACCCAGCCCTGGGCATTGGGCACCTCCCTGGGGATGGGGCCAGGCTGAGGCCAGGCCAGGACATCAGCCCTAACAGCTGCAGGACCTCGTTGTTGCTGGGGCAGGGACACCACAACAGTCTCAGCTGGCATCCATCATCTTTTCATAGCTGCCAGGATTTTATTAATATAGTTGCTGTGTCTCTTCTCTTTCACAGTGGCAACTAACACGTATATATATATGATTATTTGTGTAAATGCAGTAAGATGCTTTCTGAATCACAGCTGAGGAGAGCTGAGGAGTTATCAATATCATATCCCTGAGAAATACTGCTCTGGGGATATGTAGGCAAACAGCTGGGGTCATTCTGCACAGTGCAAGGCTTGTCCACAAAGCATCACCTTACAGAGTACCTGAGAGGCAGAAAAACCTGGTCCCTGGAGCTCACCTCCATCCTGGCCTGGCCTGGGGGGAACAGCGCTGCCCGCAGAATCTTTTTAAAGGAAAGAACAGGATTTCCTCAACTCTCAGCTGAGAGAAAACCCATCTGCCCTGTCCTAATCATGTTGTCTTAATCATATTGCCCTCTTCGCCTTCTCCAATGTAGCAGAGGTTTTAATGAGCTAAAGTGGAGTCAAGTGAATACTAAATGAAATGTTTAGCTTGCTCAGGTTTAAAATAGGTTAGGGCTTATTATTTGAAAGCTTTGTGCAGGAGCAATCATTAAATGAAACATAATGTGGTTTTGGTCTATTGTCCTGAGCTGAAAAAGTAGGTCTGTCCCTCTGCAAACAGTAACTCACGGGGTCACTTCCCAGTATTAAAAACATCCTTATGGTGCATCCTACAGTATGAGAGAAATCATCCTAGCTTTACAGTGAAGAGGAAAAGGAGTTTATTACACTGCGTGATCTTTACAAGCACTGCGTACAGCCCTGGTAGGAGTCTCCCCAGAGAAGCAGGAGGACGTACTCTGAAGTATAAAGTGACGCTGTCTGCTCCAATGCCACAAATACTCCTGTATGAGTGTGGCTGCATTGCACGTACTAGCAATGTAGGAAGTCCCTGTTGCAGGCCAGCTCTGACACATATTCCTTTGGGAATGCAGAGTGCTCCAGCACAGCTGGCAGCTGGATGCCAGTTTTGGATCCTCCTTGCAAACTATCTGGGGGTGGTGGTGGCCCTTGGCCCTAAGCAGCCTATTGTGTGCAGCTGTAGGGGAGTCAACAGCTGGGGTTCACACGCTGTTCCAGCAGATACTTCCATAAGCTGCTTCCTCCTATATGAATGTATTGATGTCTAAGTCCTTGGCTCGTCTTGGCTGTGCAAAGGCTCTGTAGGTTTCCAGCTATCGGCCTAGTGGCTAGAGCCACTCTCTATTTCCTCTTAGACCACAACCTAAAAAGAAGTGGGCCCTTATTTGCATAATATTTTATTTGTGACCCAACAGGTTTTGGTGATGGAGTATGACAGAGTGGTCTGCCTGGAGCAGGGTCTTCCTCACCCTGGCAAGGAGTGAGAACGTTCCCCACCTTCAGAGGGGACCCGGTGTGGGACCCCTGCGTCTTTGCCCGAGACACCTGGTCCATCACTCCGACTCCCTCAGACTTCTCATATTTACAGTTGTTGTTGCCATTTATCTAGGTTTGCAGATTTTTACTGTCAAATACTGAAGGTGAACAAGACAGATGGAAAACAGTGGAGCAAATTGAAAGTTTTTAGGAGCTAGTACAGAAGCCTGATCTGCTTGGTCTCAATATCCACTGCCTTTGAGAAAGTAATACACAGCTTTGAGAGCTGCGCTGCAGAAGTTCTGACATTCTTAAAAATAGAATGAAGATGATATAATAATTAAAATACAACCATTTTAAATTGTCCTTTTCAACAAATTAACATTCTTTTATGGCTGGAAGATAGTTATCTTAAGTAATTACCCTGTTATCCTAGTGACAGACTGATGGTGACCTTTATCCTGCAAGTGAATTATGCAAATTGGTATTTTCATTAAACATTAAATAACTCCCTTGGGAGGAAAAATGTTACTTACCGTTCATTGGCTATTAAAGCCTAACAATATGATTTACCACAACTTTGTTTTCCACCTCCAAGGGCTCCAGAGGAGAAGGGATTAAAGCTTGGTTTGGAATTTGAGGCTTAGGCATGTGTAGACAGGTCAAATGAAGTTAAAAAAAAAAAAAGCAAAACAAATCCCAGTTACTTCATCCCGTGTTCAAAGTGTATGTTCTCTCTGACAGAACATCGGTAGGTATGTCAGTAAAAAGTCTCCAGGCCCACACTTTCTAGTCCCCCAAGCACCTCGGAGCCAAGAAGTAGCCTTCCCATTCACTTAGCCTAATTCTCACCACCGATCCTTACCTCATACCAACTTCCAGCATGCCCCAAACTTTAAACCATGACTAGTCCTTTTGCTTTCAGCAGTTCACGTGGACCATGCATGCTCTCAAGACCAGCCTTGTGTGACTCAGGCTGAATCAGGCTCAGAGGCAACAAAATGCTGATAAGTAAAGCCTGCAGGAAAATTAAATTCACCTGATGGACAGATGCAATGGGAACACTGGAGAGCACGCTTCCAGCATAGTGGGAGTGACGAAAGTTTACTGAGTTATGTCAGAAGGCATTAGGAATAAGGCCAATAAGACAGGTTTTAAGGAATCAGAACTTCTCTATTTTTAATGATTCCTGTTGTACAAAACGGCCCTTGGTAACAGCACAAGCTATATAGAAAGTGAAGCAGACTTTGTCGGTGGTAGGCAAGCTTGGTCCTCAAGTATTGCTACTGCTACAGATTTCTGCAGTTTAAATGTCTTTTTGGAAACTTCTGCCATCACATTAAAAGGGATCTCAGTAGGAATGCACTTTATTAAAGATATCCTGACATCCATACTGAGAAAAGCAAGAGTAGTCAGGCTTCTGGGAAGCACCATGAACTACACACAAGGGAGCTACAACTGCATCCTGAAAGAGCTGACTTATTCCTCCCAGCACCAGTCTTGGGATGTGTGGGACCATATTGCAGTGCTTCACATGAATAAACAAAATATTGGCTCCATATTATTTGGTGCTTTGTGCTGAAGATAAAGCAGTAAATAGATCTCTCTGAAATGTTTCTGTTAATACAGTCATGGTCTCATCCAAAATGAGAGAATCTGGGTGCCTATGTGTGTGTGCAATGCATATTAACACTGGAAAGTGAATTTAATTTGCTGTTCAAAATATTAAAGTATCAACAGTCTGAACAGCGGATGCCAAAGCAACAGCTTTAGGAAGCATATTCAACTGTGAATCACTTTTAATTCTGAAACAGCAAAGTTTCTTGGCCCATTAAACTACTGTTAATATGTCCTTTAAATAAACAAACACGCACAATATTTTAATTACTTAGCACCTCTCTAGTGGGCTGTAGGAAAACTCCACTTTTTTAAATTTTGTGACAGTTACTACAACCCACCATTAAAAAAGTTTATTTTAAATGTATCAGGCTGTTAGTACAGAGTTACTGTCGTGTGCACCCCCTTTAGAAGACTGAGCTAAGCAGATAGGACTGCACCCTCGTCCACTGAATTGAAGGGAGAAATACTGAAGCCTTGGTCACCAGAAGCGTGTTCATGTTACAGGGGGATCCAGTCTGCTTAATTTAGGGAAGGTCTTGTAGACACTACATCTCTGAAAAATCATTAGCCATCTAAGTTAATCTAAATTATTGTTTTCCTTTTAGAGCCAATGGAGAGAGATAATTGCCCGATGGTGATTACGGAATTGTGTTAGGAGAAGAGGAAAATTTGGTGTTCTGGTCTTTGCCCCCAGGGCAGGTTGCCCCCAGATCTCCCTCAGCCTGACGGGGTGGTCCAGACACTTGTGTTGTGACTATTACAGAAAAGGTCACCATCACCTTGACATTCAAGTGTCTGTTTTGAAGACAAAAAGTAATGGAGAAGGCACCATTTTCATTGGGTAATCTGTTCTAATCTTATTTGCACGTGTTGTTAAAATAGTAGTCATTGCTAATAAGGCTTTAACTCTCACCTTTTCTTCCGTGTTATTCTTGTCTCTGTTAGATTAAACAGCTCTTAGTTTCCAGTGTTTTGTTCCTCTGATAATGCTTATATACTGTAATCAAGTCATCTATCAAAGTAGGGATAAACTAAACAGATCCCTGTAAATCTCAGTATACCGAAATATCTTGTAAGGCAGGAACAAATGCACCACAAACTCACGTCTGTCTCACAAAGGAAAAAGACAAAACATAAAACTGAGCTTTTCCCACATTTTCAGGTTTATTCAGAATTAAGAAAAGTTGTTTATTATTATTATCATTATTACTGCTACTACTACTACTATTATTATTGTTGTTGTTGTTGTTAAGCATATAGACTGGTAGTTTCTTTATTGATCCTATCTCCCAGAACTGCAACTGCTCATTCCAGAATAAACATATTCTAGAAAATATTATTCAGTCTGGAAATGGTAAAAAGTAGTCTTAAAATACAAATATGCATTGTCCAAATAAATGTTAGTTCATGATGTTTTCATGTAATGAAGTTGTACTTTAAAGAAATAAGATTGCTTTTTCCTAAATAGCCTCATTTAACTTCTGCTTTCAAGCAAAGCTATATTAATCCTTTGTTGTTGTTATGTGTCCAAAATTCTTAACAGAGACGGAAGATTCCCATCAGTGCTTGGCACTTTGTCACAATACAGAGTCGGTGCAAACTTAAACTCTAAAACCCAGAAAATGAACGGAGAATATTTGTACCAGGGCTACCGTTGTTCCCACCGGACAGGTAATACCTCTTTGTCCACTGAGGTGGTGCGAAACAAGTGGAGGGGACCTGCGCGGTGGCCGTTGGGCTCTGCTAGCAGCAGCTGAGTTTCAGGTAGTTCGTTAGCAGGGGCAGCGGGCTGGCCCATGGAACTGGCTGCTGTACCTGCGATACACCCTCCATTTTCAGAGCACGTGGTGCACCTCTCTATCCTTCCATTTCATGTTGCGGGAGGCTCCTTTTGGAAGTTTTGCTCCAAGATCCGGGCAATCTATTGTTCAGATTCAAGAGAGAGAATTAATTTCAAATTTAAGTAATTTTAACTCAAATTTCTGCAGTTTAAACATCCTTCTGGAAACTTCTGACATCGCATTAAAAGAAATCTCAGTAGGAATATATTTTATTAAAGATATCCCAAAATCTGTACTGAGAAAAGCAAGGGTACTCAGGCTTCTGGGAAGCACTATGAATGATACACAACACAGGAGCTACAGCAATTGCACTTGAGTAACAATTGATTTAAGTAATTTTAACTTAAATCTACAGGTGGGTCATGGGTTTACCTGGAAGTAATGTAAAGGACTAATTAGGCAGAGCTAAGGTATTTGCCTTGTGTGGTAGCATCTCATGTATGACCCATGGTCTTCATCTCCTCCATGAACGGAGGCACTGCAGGTGGACAAAGGGAAGGAGCATCATGTGGTGAGACGAGGCTCGTGGCGGGCTCATGGTCAGAGCTTCCCTGCTGCCAGCCTGACACTGCCTTCCCATTCCTGTTTTCCACTCAGTCCTTAAGTATGCCAATTCAACTGACATGGCTGGGTTTCCGAATACCACTTTTTTGTGAACCACTTTCCATTTTTTAAAGGATAGGATTTCACAGGGTGTTACACCCAACCACGCCAGCAAGGTGGAGCAGGCCTGGAAGCACGTTCCTCAGCTGGGGCTGGTGATCGTATGAGTGGTCGTACCAATATAACCTGATAGCATAATGCCTAAGACCTGGCCACATGCCCGGTAAAAGCTTAGGATAGCAGAGGAGAAACAAATAAATACAAAAATGAAACCAGGAAAAGGTCAGAAAGGCAGTATTCCTCACATGGCCTGGTGGTGGCCTGAATTCTTCAGACACCAGCTACTGGAAGAGGTGCTGGCTAGTGGGAATCTCCTCTTTCTCCACAGTGGCCTTATCTGGGACAGCGGTTCAGTCATCAGCGTTGGATATTCCCTCTTTCCCACCAGCAGTGATAGCCTCCAGGGATCCAAATGTCCAGCCACGGAGTACCTGCCACACTCTGGAACAAGGCAGACATCCCAGCTCATAATGCCACCAACCCATTCTAGGACAGACGGACCACCTTACTGTCCCTACAGCACATACTGCTGTGCTTGGCCTTCTCACAGATGCTTTTTGGCGTTTCAGGTCCCTTTGGTGTCTGTGCTAAAACATCAATATGGAAATGGATGCAGGCTGTGTCACTATGTGTACTGCCGCCGGGGGAACTGCTACAGAGTGGCTTTTCCCCATAAAACCAGTAGGCCCAGTACATCCGCCCAGCTCCAGTTTGGATGACGGTAAAAAGAACAAGGCGAACCCAAACAATGTGTAAATGAGCTACCGTGAACATGACTCTGACCTGTGGCTCTGGTTAGGCAACTACATTTTTTGAACAAATGTAATCTGACAGCAGGGCTTTATCCTAGATCAACATTTGTGTAGTAGAGCGCTTGTGTATTTTTTTGATCTGGTGCTGGGATCCTGCAAGCTAAAAGTACCAAGCGCAGCCTTGCAGAGAACAATTATTTAAGGTGAACAAGCCACTGAGGATATCCTGAAACTGCTCTGCTGCAGATGAAAAAGCAAAATCCCTTCTGCTCACCCCTGGAGACATCCAGGGCTTGATTCAGTTGCCTAAACACAAGTGTGTTGTGCTGTTGGAGACACCACCGGGCACCTGAGATATTCACATAGATACGACACAGAACCTATGATAGATACATGTCCTGCTGAAGTGACATCCGAAGGGCGGGTCAGATACACTAGGTTATCCGAAAAGGTGCTGATTATATCCACCTGATTGATTGGTGAATTGTCAAACACCTAGTTTGTCTAGTCACTGGCCAGCTGCATCACTCTCCATGAATTGTGTCAACTAGGGGGCATGATTCAGTTGCCGTCACATAAATATGTGGAGCCATTTGAGACACTCTGGAATAGCTGCCTTGAGTTACTGATTCAGACGAGTCTAGGTCGTCTATGGACTCTAGAAATGTTGGTCGGAAGGGACCTCCAGAGGTCATCTGGTCCAGCCTGAACATCCCAAGCCACAACTCATGGCTACCATCTCTTGTTGTATTATCTGATGCTAGTGAAGCTAAGAGGGGAAGAGCAACGATTCTCCCACAATGCCACTTCTCCCTGGAGCAATGGCATAACAGCGCAGCCTCTAGCAGACAGCCTGTGAAAAGCTACGTAACTCTTTTAGAACAGAGCACATGGACATTATATGTTGTCTGAACCTTTTCTTGATGTGGTAAAACCAGTTTTAGCTTAGGCATAGCAAATACAGGTATCTAAGCTACATTTAAACACTGTACCTACAGCAACCATAAACTTCACAAATTGCTGTCCTCCCTTCAGCTTTGCCAGAAAGATTAAGGATTTATTCTGCGATATTTTCTTCCCATACCTATCACTACCCCCTGGAGACCAACGACATGAACCCCATACACTGCTGGAAATCCCACGTCACCTATACCGTCACAACAGATAACAGTCGCTGCTGCAGAGGCCTAAGAACATAAAAATGGCCACACAGGTCAGGCCAAGATCCATCTGGTGCAGTATTTTATCTCTGATATGTGGCCAAAAGTGGATGCTAGGGAAAAATTTGCAGAATATATAAAAATAATAAATAGTGGTATTTTCTCAGAATAAACGCCCGCCCAGTCTGCCACCACTGGTGGCCCGGGAACTTCCTGAGCCAGAGGAGTTACTTTTGGATATAATACTAGCACATCACTCTTGATGGACAGTTTACACTTAAATCCATGCACATCTAGATACCCCTGATCCAGGCTGGTTAGAGCTGAAAAGTGTGATCTTGCAAGTCCCCGCCCAACTACTCCAAGCAATCTCTTCATCATTCTAGACAAACACTGAACCAGGGAGCATACACAGATGTTACGGTTCAAAGCTCTAGAAAAAATGCAAGCAGTGGCACGTTCTTTGAACCCTACCTCACATCTACTCAACATACATTCACAGGTATAGAGGCCAGAATAAATATGTAGATCATCTAATCTGATTTCCACTCTAAAAAATAACTGTATCCAATTATTGCACCTATTATTTGGAGTGTAGAGTCAGCTTGCAGATTAAAACCCTTTAACGTAGGTTTTTACACCTGAGCTAAGTATCTAAATTTGCGCTATAGTCATTGCCAATGCAGCTAGTACACTCCAGGAGTCTGGGAGTGCTCTTCAGCTCACCCTAATGTAAAGACCTACATCTGCTGAGCTGAGCAGCTCTCCCAGCCTCACCAGTGAAAGGGACGACATCATTGCCACTACCAGGAGTGAGAGCTCAGAAAGCTAGCCCACATTTGGGAGTCCTGACCTACGAGGTGAACCAGCCTCCTTTTATTGATAAAAATCAGCTCCCAGAATGACATCTGAAACCGCCTGGAAGTTCATGTGGTTTTATGACTGGTTATCACGTCAGCCTGAAGTTTCAAACTCTACAGTTATTAACTTTTGAAAGACTGCTTTCCAAAAGGGTTAATGAGTCATATCACTAGCTGATAGAAATGCCAATCAACAGGGATCAGCTGTAGAATAATTAGATGCAGAATGTGAGCATTAGGTATGCATAGTATAACACAGAAGTTACAAAACCCAAGAGGATAATGTAAAATTGCAGTTCGTATGGAGCTGAATCTCAAGAAACCCTTGGACTAATTACCCCACATTTTGATCCCTTTCCGCTACTTTCATGGCAGGTAACAGTTTTCAATATAATTCAAATTAGCTTATATATTTTCAAGTATTTAGACCCTTAGATAGGCATTCAACTTTATTGTAACTCACAATCACTCAGTTGAAAATTATTTGATGACTACATCTGGAAAATGCCTGTATTTTAGTGGCTGATAACATCTGCAGTCACCTAGCAACATATTTGTGACAGTGACTTGGTAAATTGTTGAATGACATTTTTAACTGTTTAGCCACTGGGCTGAGTAGGTTTTTCCCGTTTCAGTCAGACCTGGTATTAGGTTGCACGTATGGGGAAAAAAGGAATTAGGCATATAAATGCACGGAGAGTGAATATTACAATATTAGAAAAGGCATTGTGACTTCGGAAAAGTATTCCTGTGATTCCAAGGAAATAAACGCTGGGAAGTTTTTCCCACCCTCCTTTTTTCTCATTCACAGACAAAAATGATTACGGCCATGGATCTGCAATCACCTCACCACAGAACAGCTTTCCTTTGCCTTGGTAGCTTACATTATGTCAGGTATATTGATTATCTGACTTTCAGGCTGTTGAGGACACAATAAATCTATTAAAACATAGACTTTAGTCTTGCATGCATTTTCTGTGCCTTAGAGAGCAGTATTTATTGCTTGTATTTTAGCTAAATAATATTAGCATAAAGCATATTAGCATGTCACATGATACATTAATAGAAAACTATATGGATACTGTGTGTGTGGCTCTTTTTGCATGCCTTTATGCTGCATCATTTCAACCTTTTCATACCACATATAGAACAAATTAAATTATGTACTAATCCTGGAAACAGGCATATGAAAAATTCACAAGTTATCGTACCTTCAGAGCCTTAGCTATAGCAGTTCTGTGCCTTTCATCTGAAACACAGAGAAATGACCTTTCAGTTATATCCAAGATGATTTTCAGCTTTTTATGGCCTGTGAGTTTGCTTCTTCATAGCCTTGCTACAGTGAGCTCAGCAGCAGCAGAGATAAAACTTCCATAAGCACTTTGTTTCTCTGACCTGCTGATAATAGACAGCGTTTGACGCAGTTTCAGTTCAGCTCATATGCAGATGTATCACTGAACACATACGACCACCAGCTTGCTAGGTAGGGTGGGATTCAGCTCTCCCCAAACTAGACACCAATGCTGGTCAGCCAACTCGTGCTTTGCGGTCTACTGCCTGTATTGATTAAACTTCCATTGACTAGAGTGAGTTAAGACAGCTGTGGGGTCTTTAGCAAAGGGGAAAGAATAATGAATGCTAAATCATGCATAAATAATGAAATCATATCCCTCCCCTAGTCTCTTTTAGATTTTATACAACATACAAAAGGCAAATGTCCCTTCCAGGTCAAAGTCTTAGGGGATTGTTAAACGACAAGTTCCAAGTTGGCTTGATGCACGTTTCAACCCACTGCAATTTGTGCATGAATATTCACTCCTTGTTGGAAAAGGAAGTCACCCATGAAAAACTGTGAATGAACACGTAGAGACTCCGAGCTGAAAAACTACCCCCAAAACCTAGCTCACTGCGTAGTGGCAGTGAATGTAAAGCAGGGGTAGTTGAGATGTTCTAGAAACCCTTGTGAGAAATTTGAATGGACCTTCCCAGAACATCTTAATGAAGATTTGGATTTTAAAAAAAAAAAAGTTTTCTTGTGAATGGCAGGTAACTTCATTGGCTAAAACTCTCCTCTCGCAACATAATTGATCCAGTGCCTGTGTTTTCTAGACTTAGAAAGACCAGATTTAATTTTGGTTCAGTCTTGTATTGTATGTAAAAAGGTATAAACGGGGATGAGTATACTGAATCTGTGCACAGGAGTCAGGGCCTTATTAAGGCATTAGGTGGGTGTTAGATGGGAGATCACAGCACTCATTAATAAAAAGGCAGCGCACAGTTTGGATATATCCCAATTAATTAGTGTTACTCTACATTTCATTTCATACCGTCTCCTATAAACCTGCATTCATGAGTGGAAAGAGCTTGTTCTGAAAGTAGTCACTACTTAATACCCCTAGTATTTCTCTTTACAATCATGCTCTTGCTGTAATGCCCATAAAACTACCTGACAATGGTTAGGCAGCTGGTGTCATCTGATTGATGCTCATTACACTAATTATAAGTGTCTCACCAGTGTCTTCTGCTTCCCTGCCATCAGCTGGGCCACGGTCTTCTTTTGTCTCTGGAAGTTCTTTGGGAAAGGAACTAACATCTGGGAAAAATATCCTGTCTTGCATAACAGGACCTTGACCTTTGACTGAAATCTCTGGACACTGCGGCTTATTGTCTAAGAACACAAACAGCCTGCATACACCTGGACAAAGCCTTCTGGTAAAAGAGAACATAGAAAAGAGCTCCTTCCTATGTGTCTGAAACTACCCGTGGTAAGAACAAACCATAAAGGATCTATGAACATGCAGGACTTGCACTGCTGCTGTTCATTGACATTTTTGGCTGAATTTATCAAAAAGACAGGAAATCTTTACCCAATAAAGTTAAAATTCACCTAGAAGAGAGACTTATTGCCCTTCTCCAAAATGAAGACATCGATAAGTTGAATATTACACACAAATCCTCTTCAATTTTTGTGTTTCCAATCCACATATGTTGACGTTTCTAGCAGCCACCTCTCCCACTTCCTTCCTCCCTGCCCCACCCCATACATTCCCTCCTCCAGCATTGCTTATATACTTTCAGGTGTATGTGTATATAAGCAATGGCAGCTTTGGCCCATCCACTTGCTGAAACCTCCATGAGGACTCCTCGGGATCCTCTTGCAACCAGCATTCCACCCCCCATGGCAGCAGGCCTGGGCCGCAGCTCTTCAGGAGTCATATCCCAGTATGATTCATAAAAGGATGTTTTGGTGTGCTGCCATAACGTCAGTGAGCCACGAGCAACGGAGCTGCCGCTGCACTCAGAGCAGGCAGCCACACGCGGGCTTGCCCACGCACTGTGCGGCAGGAGCACAACCTGGCTGCACGTCAGAAGCTTTGCAGAAGTGACAAGTGACATCCCGCAGGGTCGTGACTCTAAAAGGACACGGTAGCAAACACCACCACAGTTATTAGGCACTAATACTACCTGTAGCGCTAGTAATACTACCTGTAATACCAGTCATATGTCCTACTCAGCAGTGCTGAGTGTGGCCCTGCTCTGAGCCACCCTGATGGCATGGTTCCTCCCTCTTGTGCTCCTCTGTGGGGACACACAAACTGTCTTTCCCTCCAACCCTTCCTGCTTCCTTACCAGCAGCATTCCTCCCTTTCTTTAATACGCAGGAGGAATCAGAGGAGCCCAAAATGGTCCTGGGTCAGGATGACTGATGGATTCAAGTGCCCACACAAGGAAGTGGAGAGGGTCAGAAGGCAACTGGTTCCTCCTGTCCCCTGTGACATCCTATGCTATGGCTTCCCATGATGAAGCCTCCAAGGAATAGATTGTGTGTCCCAGCAAGATGAGATTACCTGATGAGTGGAGGGTTTGGTAAGGAAAGAGAGCTTTCCATCTATGCCCCAGCCCCAAAGGCTTACTATCATTTCGCACTATCAGTACCACTATAATTAAAGATGCATGGCCATAGAGCTGCAACAGCAGCAGCAACCGTGTGGTGCTACTGAGTTCAACCAAAAAGCAAGATAAGCACAGGCATAGTGACAATGCAACAATGTCCCAGCTCTTCAGAGCATGAACGGAGCTAGTGCATGACTGCACAAAATTCATGTGCCCAAAGTCCTCTCCTGCTTCAGTTCTGCAGAGGATTTTATACATCTGTCTAGGTGAACTGGAGCAAAACTTGAGCCAACAAACCACTGAACTCCATGAACATTCCCAAACTCTGAGAGGTCCAGATGAATTTGCCCAGCCCAGAAATCCCAAATCCAATCTTTTGTGAATTCTGGATCTGGAGATCAAGTCAGAGCTGTACTTCATGGCTTGGTCCTGTCTTTCATATACAGAGAAAAAAATATGTCAGCCCTTAAAGCAATTCTTTTTTGTCTTGCATGACTGCCTTTCTGATTTCAGGACTTCAGTGATGACTAAAGACATGGTTGTTACTGACTTGACCTCTCCCAGCGGAGGCATCTTCTTACCTATGTGTTTCTTTGGGAGGCAATTATTTTCTTCCTGCTTCTGAGGTTTGCAATTTTGGAGCTAGTGCTTTCTTTCAAGCTCCCACAACCCTCTCAGGAACCTCTCCAGGTAAAAGCAAATGTTATCTCAAAGGGGTACTGAGGCTTTTATTACATCCTGACTTCACTTCTGTAATTCGTTATTTGCTGATCTGCTTGCCATTTCCCTGATGCATTTGCAGCTCATGTTGAACTTCACTGTTGAAACCTGAATTTCTGAGCATTTTGCTTCTTTCCTGAGAGAACCTCTCTGATTTCATCCCGGTAAAGTGGTGGTTGCAGGCTGAAATTAATTTTCTACTTATCAGCTTTCAATAGGTCATTTGCACTTCTCACCATTTTGTTTTCCTGTTACTTCATTTGCTGTGTCTCATCTAGTACTGATCCTCCCGAGGAGTAGCCTTCTCTCCTCTGTTGCTTTTCATCTCTTTCTTCTTTCCAAATCAGATTTACTGGTGAACATGTTGAAAACTGCCAAAGCCCCATACTGTGAGCAGGCCCCACGGTGACTGAGTGCCCTCACCTACTGGTTCAGGTTACCCAGTGCAGAGTCTGGTAAAGAGGGGGATTGACCAGGACTGATTCCAGCCCCTTCTTCAATTCTTCTGACAGGTTCTTCTTGCCTTTTCCCTCCTTTCTACCTTTGTCAGTGGTGAACCTCACACCTGTACAAAAGCCAAGCACATGGCTTATTTGCCACACAGCTGGCATGATGGACAATTTCTGCTTCAGTTGTCTCCGAAGGCATAGATAATATATAACAGACTGTGAAAGACATAAATGCTAAGTAAGTCCATCGTATCAATTTTCTAGCAATAGCTGGAGAATCTAAGAAGCCTTATTTGGGGAGACAATAGCTGTTTTGTTGCACACTGAGATTTGCTACAAGCTAACGAGCAAAGTTTAGAAATCCCTTTAAAAGACTGTAGGTTTCTGTGTAAGCTACATGCATAAGGTCAAAGGCTGCCCCCAGTTCCACCTCCTTTGTGCAGGTCCTCTCAGACTGCAAAGGGAAAAGAGCTCTTATTTTGGTTTGGCTAGGGGAATAGTCAGGGGAGCACCAAAACTGGTGTTGCCTGCCTCAGCCCCTCAGCCATGCTGAGAAGGTGGGTGCATTTGGTGGCGACCCTTGGCTGGGAGATCCTCCCAGTCAATGACCAAGGCTGTTCTGACACTTCCTCTACTCTGCTCCTAGAGGTGAATGGTGATGGGAAATAAGCTGTGCCCCACTTCTTGAGCATGCTGAATTCACTTCAGCAGTGCTTATGGATGATTTAGCTTCTGGAAGGCATTCAAACAATCCAGATGTGTCTGCTCTCGCATGTCTCCACCTGAGAAGCAGAGTAACTCCGCTGGCATGGAGCCAGACTCACGCTACTCCTGCTGAATGACTTGGGGCATGTGAGCTCGCCCACTGCAACCCAGTGGAGTGTCCCCAGCCTGTGGCACTGGCGCTGGGCACGCATTCCAGAGTGCTGAGCATAGTATAAAAACCTAGACGGAGGCAGTAGAAGGCAGCGGGAAATCCCAGGATGCCATTCCTTAAGCAGGCATATCCACACCACTCTTCAAAGAGGCCTGAAGGGTTTCTAGCCGCTGCCCAGAAATGGGGCCCAGGGTAGTCAGACCTGCCATCTGCTCCAACTTGCCAGAATGCTAAATATGAGCATTTGGAAACCACAACAGTTTGCTTCTAACTCTACAGACATCTGCTTCCCAAGCACATATCAAAACCACCCGGGCCATTGACTGTGCCTCCCCAGTGCAAACCCATCCTGCACTTTCTTCACACTTGGTTGTGCCTTCATGCATGTGGACGCCCACACCCTCCCTCAGGACTGCACAAACATCTACCTCTGCCTGGTTTGTTTTGTCTCTACCTCCTGATAAATCTTGCCCGCCTCTGCCTTTCCTTGCAGAATCCCAGACATCTGATTTCATTCCTCCTGTCTGGTCCTTGTTGCCAGCACTGCTGAATTCTGCCTTTTCCACACTTGCTCCACAAATACAGGGGCAGCCTGTCCATGGAGACTGCGCTGAGCCCATCTCCAGATCACAGACCTAAAGACACAAGCAGGGGCATCTCTTCTGCTGCTCCCTAAGAAACGTGAGGACCACAGCATGCCACAAGCACCTACCCTGGCATGCCCTGACAGCCAAGCTGAGAAACTATGCGAGATGACTGTTCTGCACCGGGGGGTTGGCAGGATTCCTTCGCTGTATTTCCAGATTTTGTAACATTTGGATGACTTACTGAAGACAGTGAAAGTCTGATTTCAAAAGCTGGCTGGATTCCACAGGAAAACACTTTTAAAATTAGCTCTTTTTAACCATGCTTTCACATTTCAATGGCTGCTGTATCGGTAGCAGCTGGGCTTAGCACCTGACTCCTGACTTGGTTTGAATAAACCGAACGCTTACTGATCTGTCCACTTCCAGTCTTCACATGGAAGCAAAATACAACAATGAATGGTAAAAGGTATATACAAAAGCTTTTGGAGCTTTGTCTTCATGACAGCGATGAGAGAATCCATTTTTATTAATATCTTCAATTTTTAGCACTTAGGCATAGCATTTAAAAAAAAATGTAGGTCAGATCTGGGTCTCACTTAAAGTCGGGAACAGCTTTTCTAGTAGTTTTGATGAAATTAAAGTTCGATGCATTATCACTGGTGTATCAGTATCTTCCAATTTGTATCCAGCGTTAGCATTGCTAATAATTTTATGGTGAATGTTATGATCTATAAAAGGTTTTTTACATTCAACTTACTACCAGAATATGACATTTAAAAATGTTTCTAGCTGATACATGTACAGATAAGATCTCAAAAGTGTGAACCCTCAGTATTTTAATACAGAATATAAATAACAACCCAAAGGTAATATTTTCATATTTCACTCCTTAACCCAGTTTTGGCCTATTTTGGGGTTCCACACACAATTTTTGAAAGCCTGTATTTGGCAGAACAGCTGATCTTTGTTGTGAACAATTGGAATAATTATTCCAACACCAGGAAGTTGTCGTTCATTAGCTCAGACTTCTTTAGTTGATTTTCATTTTTATTTCATGGATCCCTGATATAAACAGTCTTGATGACATATTTTAGGCAGGTCTGTCATTCTCTCCCCAAACCAGTCAATTCAAGAAGTCCGACAATCTTGCCCCCAGCTTCTCTTTCCCTTTTGCTGCTAGAGGCCACTTGCACAGCAGGTATCTGCATTGGTACCTCCAGTACCAGGTCATCCTTGTGTGCTCCGAGCCAGGCAAGACCCTGGAGGGGTCTGACCCAGGCATGTGTATCATGGAGCAGATTACTAATCCCAACTACTAACAAAGAAAGAAGAAAGCAAACAAGAAATGCAGCCTGGGAAGGAAGCCCCTTGAAATGCTGCAGTTTTTACACCTATTTATGTACCATCTGTTGGTCAGGGTTGTGCCTACAAGTACGGACGAGCATTTAATTTGAATGGGCCTGGAAAAGCAGAGCAGAGGGGTAGTAAAGCAGTGGTGGAGAACACAGGCATCATTTTTTGCAGTGTGATGCAATAGTGACTTGATATCTTACTGCATTTATTCATTCATTTACCGTAAGGGGAATTTTTCAGCCGTCTTTTCCTTCCTGTCTGCAGTGTGAACCACAGCTCCGTTCCATAGCCATCTAACGAAAGCTATGCAGATCTCACCATGGATACCCATTTAAATACAGAAGTCACAGGACAGTTGCTATTTGTGTGCCTGAATGGAAGTCTATTGTGGTTTTTTTTTTTTGTTCCAGTGAAGCAGAACAAACCCTTCTTTTTCTTTGTTTATATGAGGTGAAAAAACATACTGGTACTGACTTTCAGATAAAAACTCTTAGTAATAGTCAGTTCCTGCTCACTTTGAGAACATCTGGGAATACACAGACAGTCAGTCCATCTGTCCTGCTCCTACACTTAGGCAACATACCTGTGATGTTAAATACCCTTCTCATTTTCTTTGTCTGATTACACCTCATGCTGTAGTCCCTCGTGGTCAAGGACTGTTTCTTTTCTCCATTTGCCTATATCTAGAAAAAACAGCAACTTTCAGGCACTACCCAAATACCAATTTTTGATATTTATTTTTATATATATATGCAAAAAATATCATGCATGGAAATGAGTATTTTTTTAGTTGAGGTATTGAATCAAACCTCAGAAGACCTCAGCCTTGTCTCAGAGGGCCTGTGTCCTCTTTGGTGCATAACCTCTCTCCACACTTTGGCTATCTATCTGTATTTTTAATTTGTTTTGCCACAGTGTCCTTGTCAGAGACTAGATGCTCCTTGTGTTTGTGTTGTGTAAACATATAAGCAAAAGATAGTTCTTGCTGCAGTAAATTCACATACTCAGAAGGAAACACTTTCGGAGAAGAAAAGTAAAATTAGGGACAAGGAAAGGAAAAAAAATACGGAGATGCATAATGTATCTTCAGTAACATCTGAGAAGATGTGTTCTCTGTACAGCCTTCTGCACAAGTCAGTGCACAATGCAAGGCCAGCGGTTCTCCATGTGAGCTAATTCTGCCCTGCCTGTCAGCAAGACTGGTTAGCCTGCCTGGTATTACGCTAGCATCACCAGACTGCTTCCAGTGCTGAGCCAGCTCAGGTGTTTCTACACAATATGCGCTGGCTTTATTCATCTGTTCAGAGGGGGCACACTTACTCAGAGCAGATCTGAAGCCTACATTCTCACATGCAACTTCGGCTCATTTTAAGACCTCTGATTTTTGAAAAGGAGGTTAAAGCACTTTCACAATGTTAGCATCAATCAGTTTTTTATATATTATCTTAAAGGACCCTAAGATAAGTCTTGTCTTGGGGCACATCTTAAAGGACATTAAGATTCACTTTGCAGATTAAGACACCTGGTAGGTATCTACATGTAAATTGGATGTCCAAGCTTTCATTACAGTCAGTGGAGTCCAGAGATCTGCCCACCTCACCCTAAAGTAGACCTCTCAGCACACAAACCAGTTGGCAAAGCTTAGATGTCTAGTGCCAGCTTCACGTGTGGTATCCAAGACATTTACACAGAATTGCCAAATATTAAACACCACCTTTCTCCTTCTGAAGTGGCAGTTGGAAGTTGGGGCCTATTACAGGGCATCTCAAATGGCACTACGCAAACATATGTGGGCAACTGAATCACTCAGCTGGATAGCTCTCCAGGTTTCACTGTCTATGATGGGAGTCTGGATACGTCAAGCATAGACGTTTAATCTATAAGATAAATGCCACCCTGAATGTCACATAAGGACTGCCTGACAATTTTTTTCCCTCCCAAAGGGTGGGAAGTTTGGCTCCAAGTTCCAAATCAGCTTCTCCCCAGAGTATCTTTCCTCCCAGAGGACATCATGGGGCTCACCCAGCTCTTCATGCCTTTCCATACCTCCAAGCAATACCCAGCCTGCCTTTAGCCGATGCACTGACATGGTTTTGTATACTGTTAGAATTAATTTAACTATAAAGTAAGCCACTGGAAAGGAACAGTCTTTATCCAGGACTCAGCACCTCTCAGGCTTTCTCATTATTTACATAGTGTTTATATTGCTCAGTGGTGCCAATCAGGGTAAGTATTTATTGCTGCAGGGTGTTTACTGTTCCATATCTGAATATAGCTTCTGCCCTGAAGAGCTTACAATTTAATTATAAAACAAGATGCCGGGAGTTTAAAGGAAGAGAGAAAGTTGATGAGCAAAAGAGGTAACAGTACGAGTCACAAAGTCAGGAGAAGCAAAATATTTTTTATCCGGCTCCTTGTTTATTTTTAAAAATTATATGCTTTTCAATTTAAAAAAAAAAAGCCTGCATGCTTCATTTCTCTTTTTCCCCTTCCTGGTTCTCAATGCAATTTATATTTCTCAGTAGAAAGATTGCACTTCAAATAGTTTTAACTTTCCATTTAATCCTATTTAAGATTCTTTTCATGTTTACAACTTCCATCTACTTACATACCATTGGTTCAGGTCTGTCTCTCACAAGCTTGGGGCTGGATTATCAGCAGGAACATACAAGGCCTTTCTTTCCCTGGTGGTCTATGAAGCGAGGCAGTTCACATTCATCCATTTTGCCTCAGTCCCTCTTGGTTTATTTGCCTGCCTGTGATCCGGCCTCCATGCTGGACCATGTATCAACATGTAGGTTTCCTACTGGCCTCTCAGCAAGACCTCTTCTGCATTTCCTGGGACTATCAGTCCTGCTGTGCCGTCTTGGGACATCACCCACCATTATCCCACACACTCCTCCCCACCGAGTTCCAGCTCACCTCTATCTGCCACCCAACTCACTTCATAGGATCCAAGGACACATCTCCTCAAACACAAGATCACTTTTACCATTAATTTAAAAAGATAATTTGTGTTATCTCTGAAGAACACCCCTCATTTATTACTCAATTTGATGAAAATCAGAAACACATGACTACAAATATCCATATTACAGCAGACACCAAAATGTGCTACTACTGTGCAACATACAGGAGGAGAGGTGCTGGAAGTGCAAAAGGCATTAAAGGCAGCATTAAGCTTTTTTAAAAATCACTGTGTATTGAAAATCAGGGTTTACATGTACACTACATGCATTTGCACAGTTCATGTCCTATTCAAATTGCACAGCCGTACTCTCAGAGCTGTCCTGTCTCCAGACACAGAAGAGGCACAGAAGCTTGGAGGGAAACACTTTGCTTCTGTGCCAGAAAGCTGGTTGTGAAGAAGACATCTCTTAGATGCATAGGTCATATAGCATTTGTCTCACCTGGGCTCATCTTTTTGCCACCAGGCATTGGCCTTTGCCAGGGAGCCTGGCAATAAGGCAGAATTTTTCTGATGCATATATTTGTCCAGTAAACACTGAACCGCCTGCACATTTCACAGAAGCTACCAGATATGCTCCCAGCCCCACAGACCTAACTCAGAACTGACCTAGCCATATTGAGGAGAGAAAAAACAGTATAAACATGTGTTTTTCACTACTGGGTAGTTCTCCTGGTGATTTTATCCATCTATAGTAATACCAAAAGGATGAATGATGTTAAGTTTGTGCCCAAAGTCAGTGGTAGCTGACCATGCCAGTAACAACAATCATGGCTGCCTGCCACCAGGAGAGAAAAGCTATGTTATTTCCCTGACGCACTGAATTTTCCAACTTTGCATTTAGCTTAGTAAACAGCCAGCTGAAGCTTGCTATTCATGCTTCCTATAATATAAACTGGTTTTGCTTTTGCTTTTAAAACAGATTTCTATTTCCTCTCTTGCACTGAAGGGGAAGTTAGAGTTGAGATTGCACAAAAACTCTGCATAAACGATACTGTCTTTATAGGTACCTTGAGGTGCACAGTGATTTCCACACTGACCTAAGTATACCCAGTTTAGGTGTCTAACACGTGTCAGTAGGTTACAATGAGACATCTGTGGCAGTCACCATTTGTGGGGGTTTCCTCCACTTCTTTTACAGGTCATTCCACTCCCCAAGTCTGGCACACATGATCCACTCAGGGGTGGCCACAGCTCTCAGCCTGGTACACCCAGATAGTTGTACTTTCATCTCAGTGTATCTTATCTGATTTATTGTAGTTCAGTTTTGGTTTATCTTGATGCACTGGGCTGAAAGCTGTAGTGATACAGAAACTCATTCTCTTATAAGCAGATCAGACGTCCTTGTTTCATGGGCAGCAACGACTGTTAGGGCAGTCTGGGCATCAGTGTAGCTTCAGCTCCAGAGTTAATCCATCGCCACCAAGGCTTGGCTCTGCTCAACCTGTGGATGATTTAAAAACCTGCATTTCTCAGCCTGGGTGATTCCACTAACCAGGCAGGAGCTACAAATACTAATCAAGCAGCAAACACTCCTTTCTGCCTGCTTGGAGCCGTGTACTCTGATAAAGCATGACAGAGACTCAGCAGGGAGAACTAAGGCATGGATTAAAGAAAGGACCCATCAATATGATTGAAAAAACCCCACAAGATCTTAGGAAGGGGGAAACTTCTACACTGGAAGAAAGATAGCAAGTTTTCAAGTAAACCAGCTGCCACTAAGTGTTGCCATCACAATTTAGAAGAGGAGAGAGTTGGTGTTGATGCTGGCATCACAGCTGAGTCAAGGAAGCCCTAGGAAGACAGGCGGAATAAACTCTAACCCCTGCCTCCTTAGAGACAGTTGCTTTAGCAAGAGCTCTCTTCAAAAGTCTTGAAGCAGCCAGCAGCCTGAGCAGAAGACTTTGTCATAGATGAGGGAACAGATCAGTCAGAAATTTTTATGAGAGCAACAGCAATTTATATAGGAATTTATATAGGAAAATGCTTCCTCTGAAAAATGTCCTGAGGATCAAGGCCCTCTGGTTAAAAACCACTACCTGAAGCTTAAACTGAGAAGAAAGCATTGTGACTTCTCAAATAAGATTTAACTACATATCTTTTTGAACATTAGAAAACAACAGGTGTGGAAACCCTCCCTCCTGAAATTAACTGGAATCTTTCTGCTGGCTGAAAATCAGAAATGAATCCCCATGTCATGGAAAAGGCCTCTGCAACAGGGAAAAGGAGTCATAAGGCTGCACTGAATAGATAATCTCAACAATTTCTAGGATTCAGCAGCATGAAGTGATTTTTTTACAGGCCTCTGGAGAGTAACCATCTTCTCCGACTGAGGGGGAAGAGGTGTAAAGAACAAAGACATGACTTTACGGAATATCAACAGCTAACGGTCTTTTCTTGTGGAATCATTGTTTCTTTCTCTGAGGGTCTGCCTACTTTTGCAGAGCACAAGAGACACGTCAAAGAACCCAATTAGAGTGTGTATATGTTATACTGTGTCTGTAAATTACAGGCATAAAATATATGAAGACAGGGCAGCAGAGGTTTCTTTAACATAGATAAACCCTAAGTAGCTACTATGTATGGCAATTTAGAAGTATTTACAAGCAAAGCTAGCCAAGTACAAGACATAAAGCCACTGATCACAGCTCTGCCCCTTCACCCCAGCTGACATGGGTAGGGATCCTCTTAAAAAGGAGCTCAGAGACAATCAACTCTGCACTGTCCCTTTTTTCCCCCCTTTCCTTACAATTATAGGGAACTTGGAGTTGGTCTATCAGAGAGCAGGCAGAGGCTAGTGGGCATCTCTGGACCAAAAAAAAAAAAAAAAACTATCTTTAAAAATATGTGCAACTGCAGGTAAAATTCACGGTAAAATTAATTAATTAATTAAAAGTATTCAAGAATGATCTGTAGACTTTCAGGAGAGGATGTTACTGATTCCCATTGACTACAGACCCTGCTTTTATGCGATTCATATTTGTGATGCATAAGCTGCCACTATCTATTTTTATTTATATAGCAGAGTACAGGTGATCTACAGCAGAATTAGCTTTTAGACATTTCAGCATGTGAAGAATGACACTTTTTTTTTCCTTATTTAATAATCACCTTGAGCTCTGCAGCTTCAGGAGCAGTAAGCCTATAATTCAAAAGGATATGTGAAAAGAAACCAAAAAGGCCTCCAGTCCTGACTGATGAATACAAAAACTGGGGTTTTCCTGCCACCTTTGCTGCTATCCTCCCTAATCACCTCTTCTAGCAAAAATACTTTTCGCATCCTAAGAAAGCTGTAACCTCATAATCCAGTCATAAGGTGTAAAACTCTCAAAAGAATCCCTTTTGTTGGATATGTTTAACTATAGGCAGTAGGGTGGATCAGTTCCTGAAGCTGTGAAAAACCATCAAGGCCAAGAAAAATCAACTTAGGGGATGCTGAAATCAAGTGTTGGGCCGTGTACATCCAGTACTTTGGAAAAGGATACATGGTCTCCTTGTTTGGACTCAGCAGTTTTGGTGCATCTGATGAAGAGTGTAGCACAGTTACCTGGAGCCAATTTTGCAATTCCACTGTTCTTGGCATGGTCTGGGCAGTCCCTTCCCAACTACACCAGCTACCGGTGGTCTTAAAGGACTATGACAGCAGCTGGCAATCACTAGCACTGAAAGGGTGTTGTGGATACACTCCCTTCTATCCTGAGCTGCAATGACCATAGTCATGGTAGTGTCAGACATTACTGCAACCCACTATGCCCTTAGGAACTCCTGATAAAAAGGACTATCCAGCATGCTGACATGAAGGCCTCTCTCAGACCCTACAACTAGCCCACAGTGTTTCAAAGTATTTTTTAAACTATTAATAATAGTCACTGTTTTATGGCATTTGAAACACTAAACTGTGTCTGAATTCCTTCTATACTTACCACAGTCTCCATCCAGTGCTCTTTATTATAAACCTGAAACTTTTAGCCACTTCACTATAGATAACTTGTCTTGTATCCAATACACATATGAAATAACAGTCTGCAGCAGTTTGCTTCCGTGGTGTTAGGGTAAATTTACACCCTCAGCATCCCGCTATTGTAGGTATGTGATGGGGAAGGAGAGGAAGGAGAACCCTGAAGCTGCCCAGTTGAAGCAACATCACTCAGACCATGCAGGCTACACAAGAAATCCTGACTCTAAAGAGCGAAGGACAATGGACCTCTTCACTTCCTGTCCGTACAGTCTTGCCTGTCTGCTAATGAACCAGACTCCACTGTTGCCATGCTGCAAGTATGACCTCTTAGAAATATCAAAGTCCAACCCTTACAGCTCTATTACAAAAATCACATGAGCCCAGCTTCATAATCCATCCATAGCCCAGTTGGATAGGAAAAAAAATCTCCTTCAGCCCTATACTAGTTCAGATACTTGTGTGTAAATACAGGTGTGAGTAGGATGCACACACAGCACAGATTTAATGACACACCTATCATCTGAAAACATCCACTTCTGTAAAAGACAAGGTGAGGACTCCAATTTCCCTGTCCTTCAACACTGTACAGTCATTTACACAATGAGAATGGAATATCTCTATAACCAATCCGCACTACAGTTTCCAAGTTCAAATGAACACTTGGGAAAAGTGAGCACAGAATCTGCTAACTCTTCATTACCAAGTTTTACCATTTTCAGATGTGTTTCTTTAGCCATTGAGGAATATATGCCCATGAATAAGACCTAAAGGATCTTCATTATCGCTGTAATTGAACAGATACACTTCTGATGAATTGTCTTTTAAAAACTCTTCTGCATTTCTGTGTCACAGAGAGATATTCGATGCACAGTTAAAGCAGAAAACCACATTTCCCCAAGTAAATGGAAAAATTAGGAGAGCTCTGCGATTTAAATTGTGTTCTATGTTAATAACACACGCCATAATATTTAGTGATACAACTAATGCTAGATTCAGGGAAGTGTTGCTTTAGAACCACATTTTTTGTAATTAATGTTTCACTTGGCCTGAATAAACTTCAAAAAAGAGACACTTCCTCAGTTATACGTTCCATCTTTTTGTACACAATACTCTGTTATGATGGGCAGGTTATATTAAAAAGTCTATGTGATGCTAAGTTGACTAATGGCCAAGCAAAATGTTACTTTCAGTTGAGGTGTACATTTTCCCTGAATAACTGGAAACAAAGGTGCCACAAATATGTTTCTATAGAGGGTATTTGCTTATTTTTCTAGTCTTCAATATTTAAGTTATTGTCTTTCAACTTTTTATCCCAGCTCACTATTATGCCTTATAGAATATATGCCTTGTATAACTAGAAACATTTGATATCCATAGCTTTGCAAATCATTCATCTGGTGGCCTGAAATTTTTCATGCAATTTTCTTCACAGATCTCCAACATAGTTGAGAAGGACAGAATCAAAATTGCATCCAAAAGCAAAAACAAATATAAACAGAAAATCTTTTTATAATCTATGAGAACAAGAGCAGAAAATACAATTAAAGATGATCATGTTTGAAATGGGAAGTTTGGGGAATAAAAATACATGCATATATGGTCCCCACTGAATCTTAGTATAGGGCTCAAGAGGACAGAAATACAAAATTATAACCATTTTTCAGAGCAGACACAACTTTTGCACAGGACCAGTTACAAGACTGAGCTCAAACATCTTCATGCCTCAGTTTGCCACCTGTTGATTGGGGATAAATACACTCATACTTTACACAGTGGTCACAACGATATTTAAGGAATGTTGCGAAGTGCTCAGAAACAATAGTGATAGAATAACAAAAACAAGTACAAAGGCAGAAAATTGCTAACATGCTTACTGCTAAGAAAATTGGAGTTGATTTCAGATCCCTTCAGAAAATTCTTACTCAGCCACAAAATTTATATAAACGATACGATTTCTCATTAACCTTTAATTAGCTTTTAAAAATGGGTTCAAGCTAAAGAAACAAGTCTTGTCACAGATGAACAATAACTAAATTGAAGACAGTATATAGCTAAAACCTGGAATGTGAGAGATCTGGTTTCAAGTCCTGGCTCTGCTACCGACCTGCTATACATAGACAGAGCAAGGCCTGTACACTAGTCAGTTTGATGATAGTGTAAACTCCATGAAAAAGGATGGCAATCTTCAGACTTGTGATTATGCCCAATTAACAGTAATTATTACTGTTAAACCATCTCTTGAAAGTTTGTAATCAGCTGCTGTTAACAACGGTTTTAATATTTATGGTACCATCTATAGCTTAGACTTTTTTACACCGCGTTAATGAAAACCAAGGTTTAACGATGGCTGGCACCTGCACCTTATTTTAAAATGGTCTCTACGTCTTAAAGAAATATGACTAACCTGTCGAAGTGACAAGGCTAGAGGGAAAAATCTGCTAAGTGTGGTTTGTTTGAACTAGTTCTACGGCAGCACTTCACAATGTTTGTTACCAAACATAGCAGCTGATCCAAGAAAGTCAGAAAGTGCACATGTTCATGTTGTCAATCATATGCGTAGGTACTCAAAGCTGCTATCTGTGCATTGGAATATCATTGCAGTCAAACTGAATTTTGGCACTGGATATAATTAAGAAATTGTCTCATGATAGCCTCGCCACTATGCTATAAATGGTTCTTCAACTAGAAAAGAAACAGATCAAAATTATCACATCTGTTTTTATCAGGACTGAATACTCTGTATTTACACATCTGCACTCAGTTGAGAAAATGAAGGTTACGTCATTAAAAATCAAAGAAGAAGGAAAGTTATACTGGAACTTATCTCTGGCTACCTCATCTGAATCTGGATCATTCCTACAGTTAGAGATGCATGAGTAACAGGGATCATAGATCTATGCGAGCAATAATGGACTTTTATCAGTTTACTTGATAATTAATTTTCATTTTGCTACAAAGGAAGCCCGAACATTTAACTAAACTATAGGATTCCACATAGAGCTAAGACTCAAATGTAGATATCTTGTATAATCTTTTGGCAGGTCACTTCATCTTTCTTACTTTCCCCTCCCTTTGGAAGCAGTATTTAGTTTCTCCTCAACTTTGTCTGCTTTGATTGTTGAGATGGTAGTCTACTTGGAACAGGGACTGTCTCTTACACAGACAGCCAACTATTTACTTGTGACCTATGAAAGATACTGACGTAGAAATAATATATATTTAAAACGCCACTCATCAAATCAATGCAATGCAGAATGATTACTGGATTCTATTTAAAGTTGCAGTTTTATGACAGGAATAGCCCACTGCGTGCAATCATTTAGCATCTTGCGTTTGAAAAGATCTCTCTCTTCCTGCAAACCCAGGTAACAGCATCAGGAATTGTAAAATATTAGTTGGCTCATAAGATCTCAAACTACAAAGTATTGAGTGGTTTGTGGGTTTTGGCAAGCGTTCCAGGTCAGCAGTTCTTAAATACTGGTGATTCATGAAGCCTTATCCCATAGATCTGCAGGATAAAATATTTTGAGAATGCAATTACTGGAGTGTGTTTTAAAAGAGTGAAAAGAAAAAAAAAAAAGGCAGCCCAAACCAGAAACTTCCTTACAAAGCAGGGATCCAGTCCTGTTTCAGTGGAAGTTTTTATCATGTCACCTGAGTGCTTCACAAACTTTAATGAATTAATCCCCTATGCTCTTGTGAGGAAGGAAATATTATCCTTTGTATTATACTTAGAGGAAATTATAAAGACTGTAAAGCCCAAGCATTCCAGTACATTTAGTGATTTTTAAGGGTTTGAGTTTCTGACTGTTCAATTCCAGGTTTAGCTTCCAGGAACACTGTATTTTTTGCAGTTCCTCTTCGTAAGGAGGTATCTTCTTAAGTATACGAAATACTTCATTCTTTTTTGCTGAACTAAGAATCCCAATTAAAAAAAACTTACAAAATATAATTTTAACAATATATCACTAATATATAGTCCCTGCTACATCTGTTTGACCACAGATCAAGAAAGAACCAAGTAGTTAGTCTAATCTTCCTTGATTTTTGTGGACTAACAATCCTATTGTTCACGCACATTGTTCCTGCATAGATGCATTCTCTCGCCAGACTGCTGAGTCTGAGCTGTATAAGAAATAGGAGTAGTTTCTATTACCACATAGCATCCATTGTCGATTTGTAATATTTTACTCATATTTGAGCACACATTCCTCAGCTACCAGCATACCAAGGGAAAACTCAAATCTCTTTGATCTCAGCAGTGTGCCATTAAAAAATGGAAGCATTCAGTGATTAATTTCTACATCCCCCACACTGAGAAAAGAACTAGAAGTGGCCCAGACAAGTAGAAAACTCGTATTGCTTTATAGAAGAAGCACCGTAGTTTGCCTGTTACTCAACCACAATAAAACTTAACAATAAACAAATAAAAATCATAAACCCAACACATATATATTGACATGTCTACCAATATATAGCATTTTTATAACATTGGGCTTTTAAAAAATTTAGTCTCAAGAGTATTTTTCTCCTTTAATGACACAGTTATGCTGCCTTGGGAAAAAATCCCAAACAAACAGAACAAACTCTATTCATTAAAGAAAACTCCTACGTACAATGAGGCTGTCTCCATGTGCTGGTCTTTGACAGGAATCAGTCATTTTCTCTCTCACACACACTCCTTCAGTTACAGAAAGGGAGAAGATGAGCTCTGCAATCATAAACCCTGAGTTAGCAGAAGGAATTATACAGTGCAGTCTTCTTACTGGTCTGATGTGTCTGGTTTTCTGCCCAAGTGTTGCACGGGGGAGACAGGAAGACTGTACGTCTAAAGGGTTAAGTATCAGGAATTTTGAGGCCCCTCTAGAACAAGGATATAATGGGGCTCATGATGTTTGAGAGCTTAAAATTAGACCTTTATTTTTTTCCTTTTCTTGTCAAGAACTGTAGTCTGCTGAAAAATAGTCTGGCATTAAAGAAGAAAATTATATTGAGCTCCTTTATAAAATAAAAAAGAATTAGGAATAGCAATTGTTTCACTGTTTTACACTTTTAAGTAATCGATACCATCTGCATGGTGACCACCTCACGGATCAGTCATACTTCCTGCGCTGCTTGAGGTATCTCCTGTCCTTCTAAATACCTATGCTCAAAGCTAAGTTTTATTCCTTTTCCTGATCAGGCTCTACCCTAGCCATCTTCCTTTGCCCAGCATTTCTTCCTCATAGCAATTGTGTAAAACTGAAACAACTTACTAAGGAAAACACCACCTGTGCTTGCAGAAGCACTTGTTTGCCCAAGAATGAACGTTGAGACACACTTCCCTCGGATGAACAGTAAAGCTTCATGTGTGATAAGACCTGACCTCATTTCAGGCACTACGATGTGCGTTTTTGCCTCTACTAGCTAGGGATTTGGAACAATACAGCAACCTCAAAAACAGTTCCAAAGCGTATTTGGGTGTCATTAGAATAGGTCTTCTACGTTAACTGCAGCATTGTCTCTATGGGAATTTCTAGCAGATGATACCCCGAAGGCAGGAATATGACTCTTATCAGTAAGGATTAAAAACAGGATCCAGAAGGCCCTACCTGGTTTCATTTCTGAGATGCAAAGATAGGCAGCAATGCATGGTACAGATAATTGCTGCCAGCTGTTCGCGAGGTGATGTAGTTTTGCCACATTTGAGGTAATGGCAAGCTGAGGACTGGGAGCAGTCCTGGAAGATGATTCTTTCCAGCATTTTTTTTTTTTAAGTCCTGAGAAGAAACCACGTTTTCCATTTGTCTAATTAACTGTAGTTAAGAACAAATTATGATCTGTACTAAATAACTAGAACTGTTTGACAAGACTTGTTTGTTCTTTGTTCAAACAAAAGAACTCTTGAATCTCTTGGAATTCACCACAGTTTTATATAACTGAAGATATACTCCGTTCCTCAACTTAGTAAACTGAGGCCGAGAAGCCAGAAGAGTCCTACTGACAGAAGGGTCTGCCGGCTTTCATAACCCACATGAAACAGAAGGCTCTTCCATTACACAGTCTTCTCCTAAAATCCTCCTATTTATGTTTATCACTTCCTTTTAAAGCCACAACTACTCAGCCTTACTCCGCAGAAGCTGCTATATTAAGAGCTAGAATATGCTGCGGTAGGGTCTGTAATTTTGGACAGGCACCTGGATCCTCCCGTTGCTGTTGTGACAGCGCTTCGGAAGGCGACAACACGCCCTACGTCAGCACAAAGCCCGGGAAGCGTTCCTCGTCTTACAGCCCTCAGTGACGGCAAGCACCGGTACGGCTCCCCGCCCGGCCTCGCCGCCACGGGCTGCTGCCCGAAGGACAAGCTGTTAGGACCGATTCTGTCCCTTCTCGGCTTGAAAGGGAAACCCTGCCCGAGCGCCTGCCGCGACGGGCGG
>WAAD01003134.1:1910-26767 GCA_013389945.1 Fregata magnificens
GGAGTGCTGCTTTCCTAGAGATGGCTGAACACCTGCCTGCCGATGGGAAGCAGTGAATGAATTCCTTGTTCTGCTTTGCTTGCACATGCGGCTTTTGCTTTCCCTATTAAACTGTCTTTATCTCAACCCACGAGTTTTTTTACTTTTACTCTGCTGATTCTCTCCCCCATCCCACCAGAGAGAGGAGTGAGTGAGCGGCTGTGCGGTGCTTAGTTGCCCCAACTAAAGTTGGGGTTCAACCACAACAGACCCTCAGATCTCTAGGAGCTGTACTACCTGGTTTGAGCATCCGGAAAAGAAACAACAACAACAAAAATCTCACACAAAGTGAAGGATGGGACAGACACATAGGCTGACTGGGTAAGCCTCTGGCCTCCTAATCATTTTAGCATGACATTATGAGAAAGAGATTGAGGCTGCCTATACCCCTTAACACCCCAAAACAGCAAGTAAGCACAAAGCCTATTAAGTATCACACAGAAAAGGAAATCAGCATCACAGAGGAAATATTCAGCAGGAAGTGGAGAGCCATTGCCAATAGCTGTAAGGAAAGTAGTTTGATAGTTGAAAACAAGCCTGTGCCTTTCCTGAGCACATATTGTTCACTCCTATATCCTCCTTCTCAAGGTTCATTTTGATTTTTCACTTAAATTGATCCTTAAGATCAGCTCTACAGAGTTAGCATGAAACACTTCGCTCACTCAAAGAAACTTAAGGCTAGCTCTCTTTAAAGGCTGTACATCATGGATGCCTTGTTTCAGGCTGTTGACTGTAATTGTTTTGTGGTCCTAGTCAGCCAGTACTGAGAAGACATCAAAGAATATTTCCAGGAGATGCCAATGGAATTGTAGCATCCCTATTACTGTCCCCAGTAAGTGCAGGGACAGTTTCTAGCCTTGTGACAGGAAAGCTGTCCCATTCCTTCTGCAAAGCCGCAGCATCCAGTCCGTAACACCTGTGCCAAGATAGGTAAGTGAGCAAAAGCTAGCCATATCTGTCCAATTAGTATTGGTACTAATTGAAAGAAGATGGATAAGTCCATGGTCAATATTATCAAGAGAGAAAAAAATCCTTAAAATTAATTTCTGCTTCTGATCCAGACAGAATTTTATTAGAGTTCCTCCTCTAATTAATAACTTGTCAGATTATTGGCAAATTCAAGCCCAATAGAACTATTTTGCATGAGTGCTTCCCATGGTAGGGTATCTGGATTCTCATTATTAACAATTACAACTGCACACTTATGACCTGACAAACTCAGCAGATGTTAAACGATGAATAAATAGCTTCAGTGCATTTAGTATCACTAAACTTCCGAAAATTAGATAATCAGTGAAAAATGTATCAGGCAAAATAGCAGAATCATCAAAACAGCAATGCTCCAACCTAGCAGAAACAAGATTTAGTATAAAATTTTTGGATGCTGTTGAAGAACGTGCCCACCCCCCTTTTTCTAAACTATATTACTTCCAAAGAACAGACATGCTACTAAATAAAAATGTATAATATTTTTGATGACTTATCAGCTATTCTTGTCACTTGTCCCAATAACTTATGGAGCAAATATTCTTTAAATCTTATGAGACCTTCTAGGCAAACCACTTCAAGAGGTACACTGTCTGAGCTTGAGGAGAAGAAACCTGTGATCACATTATCTCCATCATCACACAAGCCCAAGGCAAGAATATTGTCTTCCCACTCACATAGAAATAGCAAACAGTTTGAGGGAGAAGCTGCCAGTACAGCTCAGGTTTAGGCCTGCTCACTATTTTATTCCTCACCTGAGTCTTATGAGCTATGTGTTGAAGAACCTGTTCAAAAGGCTTCATCAGCTTGAGCCCTGCTGCCTATTTGGGAAGAGCAATATACATAATCAGGAGTCATTTTTTCCTCAGGTCACCAGTCTTTATTCTGGAGGAAGACAGTTCTGGTTTGGGTGGTTTGTTGCATTTGAAACTTGAAAAAACAAGCAACGCAAGTTTTAGGTAACAACAAATTTTGGAAAATTCACAAGGAGGAAGCAGGTGATGAACAGCAGGATATGGAATAAATCACTGCACTTCTTACAGTGCTCTGGCTTGAACAAGTCAGATAGCACCAGATGCCTCAGGTTCAGGAGGAACATTGAAAAGAAATTTTCACTGAATGGTAGGAATTCATCTGCCAGTACAGAAAGCCCAGTAGCTAAAGTTTAATATTTGAAGAGTCACGCCCTTTCAAAACAGTCTTTTTTTCAGGCTTGGAACTCCATTAATGGTATTCCAAGCAGTTTCACTATCTTTCTCCTTTTTATGAAATCCTGCTATGTCTTTGATCTTAATGTGATCTTGTGCCCATGAGTACCACAGATTGATTCATAAGAGTCCAGGAAAAAACTCCAATGCAGGAGACAGAGAGGTTACTTCTTGAGAATCACCAGTGCAAGGTCTACCTAGGACTGAACCTACCGAAAATGGAAAGATCTGTTTACAAACTTGAGGCTTGAATTTCCTTTAATTTCAAGCACAGCCCAGAAGTAAAAGTACTTTTCTCTATAGTCAAAATACACTAGAGAACACTTAAATAATAATGTGGACTTCCTGTTTTTGGGAAGGTCACATTTTGAGTCATATTCTTACCATCAAAGATAGTATTAATTCCAAGCATGTTAACAGAAAGCACATTTTCCATCTTCTTCAATGATAGAAATAAACATTAATAAAAAGACTTCCATTAAGTATGTTACCAAGATTTAACATTATGTATGCTTAAATTAAAATATTATTGATTCAAAAGTATGTGCTTGCACTTACTAAGAGGAGAAACTATTCCAGCCTTTTCATCTATGAAGATGATAGCTGAACATTGATTCTGCAGCAGAGAAGAAAAGGTGATTACGTTTTGAAAACTAATAATGTGTAGCTTCAAGCAACTGAAAAAATCGATTGATATTTATTATTTGTTTTCCAATGTACTATATGTTCTACAGCCCTTTTCAAAACTGCAGACTACTTACACCACCATCTGAAAATATATAAATGTAATTGGAAAGATAAAAGAAAATAGTGACATTTTTTCTTTCATGAAGGCTTTTTTTCTGTGAATAGTCTCAATTTTCCAATAGCAAATCTTAAGAAAGAAGAAATGTATACACAAAATCCTCACAAAGTTTTTTTAATTCACATGTACACCTGCCTCTCCGTTGCATATGTACGACTACTTCAGATTCACAAATAAGCCTAAGCAGAACATTATTTTAAAGTTATCAAGTAAAAAAGACACCAGTGAAAATAACTGTTTATATCAGTAGATGCTGTTTCCCGAGAGCACTTTGCTACGTGACAAATCCATCCACAGCTAAAGTCAATGGAAAGATTCTTTTTTACTTCAGTGGTTTGGGCCCTAGGAGAAACAGACTTGGATTACACAAATGTGTAGGAGTATTTATAGCCCTTTTCAGATGACTACCCACACAGGACAGAGGGAAAATACACTTTTCAGGTAATTCATTTCTGTTATGGGGCTTCTGTCACTGTCTTGAACTGAAACTGTCAAGAAGTCAATATTTTAGTACTATGGGCCTGAACTACTAAAAATATTAGAGTAGATATTCTTGTGCAATATAGTTTATGTGTCTCCTGATCCTAATACATAAAAGCAAGAACACCACCTCTACCACTGACCACACAGAACCAGGCTCTCAGGTCCCAGTCCCTCAAACTCATGTGTAATTTTTCCCCACTGCCATTTCTTTTGAAAAAGGTATGGATGTTTTGATCCACACCACTTTCCAGGTCTTGCAAAACAACCATTTTACATGGATAAAATAGGATAATTTGAGCTGGGAAGCTTTACTGTCATGGCTAGCAGCACATGGAAAGGAAATAGCTGATGTCCAATGGTCTCCAGACTGGGTATAATATACATGCAATCTTCATCATTAGAGTATACAGATGTACTTCCAGTTTTACCAATGTAAAGCATATGTCCTGAAATTGAATATTGAATCTGTAATTAAGTATTCATTCAGATTATCAGATCCTATTAATCGTTATTTGGTTACATGTCTTTTTTCACGTGGCCTACTTACAAAAACAGATTTGAATATTAGACTAAGCTTGATGCTTTAATAGCTGCATCTACAAGAAGGGCCGGAAGGAGGAGCCGGGGAACTACAGGCCAGTCAGCCTGACCTCGGTGCCAGGGAAGATCATGGAGCGGCTCATCTTGAGTGAGCTTACCGGGCAGGTGCAGGACAACCTGGGGATCAGGCCCAGCCAGCATGGCTTCATGAAAGGCAGGTCCTGCCTGACCAACCTGATCTCCTTCTATGACTGGGTGACCTGCCTAGTAGATGAGGGCAAGGCTGTGGATGTTGTCTACCTGGACTTTAGTAAGGCCTTTGACATGGTCTCCCACGGCATTCTCCTGGACAAGCTGGCAGCTCATGGCTTGGATGGGCATACACTTTGCTGGGTAAGAAACTGGCTGGATGGCCGAGCCCAGAGAGTGGTGGTGAATGGAGTGAAATCCAGTTGGCGGCTGGTCAGGAGCGGTGTTCCCCAGGGCTCAGTTCTGGGGCCGGTTTTGTTCAATGTCTTCATCAATGATCTGGATGAGGGGATTGAGTGCACCCTCAGCAAGTTTGCAGATGACACCAAGCTGGGTGGGAGTGTCGATCTGCTCGAGGGAAGGAAGGCCCTGCAGAGGGATCTGGATAGGCTGGATCGATGGGCCGAGGCCAACTGTATGAGGTTTAACAAGGCCAAGTGCCGGGTCCTGCACTTTGGTCACAACAACCCCATGCAACGCTACAGGCTTGGGGAAGAGTGGCTGGAGAGCTGCCCGGCGGAAAAGGACCTGGGGGTGCTGGTGGACAGCCGGCTGAACATGAGCCGGCAGTGTGCCCAGGTGGCCAAGAAGGCCAACGGCATCCTGGCTTGTATCAGGAATAGTGTGACCAGCAGGAGTAGGGAAGTGATCGTGCCCCTGTACTCGGCACTGGTGAGGCCGCACCTCGAGTACTGTGTTCAGTTTTGGGCCCCTCAGTACAAGAAGGACACTGAGGTGCTGGAGCGTGTCCAGAGAAGGGCAACGAGGCTGGTGAAGGGTCTAGAAAACAAGTCTTATGAGGAGCGGCTGAGAGAACTGGGGCTGTTTAGCTTGGAGAAGAGGAGGCTGAGGGGAGACCTTATAGCTCTCTACAACTACCTGAAAGAAGGTTGTAGTGAAGCGGGTGTTGGACTCTTCTCCCAAGTAACTAGCGATAGGACAAGAGGAAATGGCCTCAAGTTGCGACAGGGGAGGTTTAGACTGGACATCAGGAAGAATTTCTTTACCGAAAGAGTGGTTAGGCATTGGAACAGGCTCCCCAGAGAGGTGGTGGAGTCGTCAACCCTGGAGGCGTTCAAAAAAGGTGTAGACTTGGCACTCCAGGGCCTGGTTTAGGAGTCATGGTAGTGTTAGTTGATGGTTGGACTTGATGATCTTAGAGGTCTTTTCCAACCTTAATGATTCTATGATTCTATGATTCTATGATTATTTCAGCCTGCCTTTGCCTAGCCAAATTTGCAATTCACTTCAGGGAAAAGTTTCTTTCTTAAAGAAATATGTGATGAATCCTTTCTTCTGTGTTCCTTCAACTGAATCCATATTTTTTCTGGATATTTTTCCTCTTTTCAATTTTGTAAAATTATATCATTATATAGCATATAATCTGAGCACCCCACTATGCAGAGAGATCAGAGCTTATAGAAATCCCTACAAAAATGTCTGCACTCAATGAGTAAGCATTAATGCCTACTTTTAGATTCAGCATGCATACAAGGGAAGTGGTTAAACTTCATTAATTTTGTTCATGTAGGATATCACATATGCTGACATAAGTGTTACTCAAATGATACTGAAGGCTTCATCAGAAAAAATAAATAGAGAGTAAAATTTTTGTTTATGACTCCATAAACGGGAGGAATTTAAAACTTCCTCACAAAGATTTAACAAGGCTTTTTTGTACTTGTAGTGTAAAGAAGCATTACCAGAAAATGCAGAACATACTGATAGAAGTAAAGGTCAAGGCTCGCTTCCATTCATCTTCAACACTGTGCCAAGTTCTCTCCATATCATAATTCATCAAATAATCTAATTAACTTGTTTAAAATTATAATTAAGTTAGGCATACTTAAGGTCATGCAATTACAGGTCTGTGAAGAGAGTTTTACACCAACAAAGCAGCTGCAATCCAAATGACAAATCACACATTCTCTAGTAACTCTCCATTCCCAGACAGCCATTAATAATGTTTTCTTAAAACCAAATTAAAAGGGTTTTTTGTTGCTTTGCAAGTGCTGTCTATTCAGCAAAGTACTGAGAATCACTACAGTTGTTGACTCAGGATGAGGCTTATGGATTTGAATCTGGTATCATCCTCTTCCAAAACCAGAAACACTGTCAGGAGATGTTAAGGTTACCGTTTCCTGCTTCACTACTGAATTCACAGTGATTTGGTGGTTTGGGTTTTTTTTCTTCTGTTAATCTTTTAACTTGTTATCCATTTCTCATGATGTGAGAGCTCATAAATTCATTATACTGTATGGTCTTAGAACCTGGTCCTCAAAAGAGCTGAACAAAAAACCTCCCAACTACTCTAATAAAGCAATATAAATATCGGCCCAACCTCTGAGCTGGATAACTTCACCAATATATGATCCTTTATCCATGGTGAAGATACACTGCAGTTCCCAAAAGAGATGGAGGTGAAACTATTTTCCTTTATTATCTCTTTCGACAGGCAAAATTCACAGCAGGCTTAGTCAGCTGAGCTGAGGCATGGCAAGGCCAGAACAAGCAGACAGGCAGCAACAGCACCGATGTCTCAAGAAACCCATGTCCATACAGGCTACCTCAGAAATTAACGGAACAGAAAGAATGAGTAGGTTGATTGTGTTTTATTTGACACAATTTACTATGTGTTTGATAAATAACATTATAAAGGTTGGCTGGATATGGAAGATACAAAAAAATTGTACTTTCAAAATGGCCTTTAAGAAAAATGGGATATCTGGAACCTCTCAGTTGTTAAGCAAACAACTTGTATTAAGTAATACTGACAAGTTAAACTCGGACACTGAGTGAAGCAGACCCTGTTGGCTCTGAAGAACACACTGCTACTTTCTAGCATACTAGCAAAGAGGAAACAAGAAATTTTTTTTCCCCTGAGGAGAATTATTTCAGTAACCTGGCAACCTTTTAGAGTTTGACCAAGAAGAAAAGGAAAGGCTGTTACTCATCCAAGAAAACTAACAGACTGAACACCACAGGTGTTGACCAAAAAACAAAAACAAACCTACAATACAGTGTCAAGAAGATAAATGCGTAAATGAAAACTCAGCCTTAGTGTGTTTCCAAGACTTACACTACCGAGTTATTTATCCCAGTTCTTCTGTGGAGCTATACTAGCTATACTTGCTGATTCGTGATGTTACTACTGTAGCCATTTACCTCGCACCTCATCTGGGTATTTCCAGTCCTGTTCCAGAAACAGTCTGACCAAATATGAATCACAACTTCACACTAACAAAAAAAGGCAGTGCTTGTTTGCATTAAGTTCTCTGGCTGTAAGTTGCAATTCAGGAACTATTTCACGAGTCTGTGGATACCTTTGCCATCCCAGTCTAAACCGAAGTGCTCATGAATCTAACCCCTAAACTTCAAGTAATCCGTTCAGATCAATATGCCATCCAGCTACCACATGCAATGCAAAGTTGTTATGCCCTTTATTTACAAGAAATCATTATCTAAACCTCATACAAAAGTTAAATAGGTAAAGCAAATGACTATTTTGAGGTGTGAAATGTTGAGGGGCATCTCAAGCTAAATGTCTGGATACTAAGTCTTGGAAGGAAACAGATCCATACTTCACTGAGAAGATGTGCTGTTTCTTAGGGCAAAAATCTGTGCTCTTTCTTAGGACAAAAATCTGTGCTGCTGATTTTCTTCCCCCTACCTACTGCCGCTAAGCAGCAGCACGGTGAGACAGAAGGGGAGCCAGGCAGGACCCTCACCCCCAAATGCCTGCTGGAGACTGCTGGTGAGCTCAGTGCTCTGGCACATTTCCTGGTGAAGCCAAGCTGGACCTAACAGAAACTGCTCAATAACAGCCACTGAAGACACCCGAAGAAGAACAATGATGTCACAACACCTGCCACCTCTCACAGATTTCTGTGCACCACTTCCTTTTCTTCAGACTTCAAACCCCAGATGTCAGCGGAAGCTCATTCAGACCAACAGCAAGAGAGCTGACTGGCATGATGGAAATAGGGAGGGAGACAAAGGGGGAGACAAAAGGGAGGGCCATCAAGGAAGGAGGCAAACATCAGAACTGTAGTAAAATGTGTGATTTAAATAAAATTTATCAATACAAAGTGTGTCCCTGTAGTTAGGGGGACTTAAATTTACTGATGATATTAGTGATTAGGAAGCATAATGTATGGTAGCAGCAAGACTGTTAAGCTCAATTTTGCCTGTATATGATTTCTAACAAAATTGAATTTTGCTTGCTTACTTCTGTTTGACATCAAAAGATTATTTTTTCCTTTTCTAAAGTGTTTCTAGCTGCTTTTTCTGCCCTGTGCTTTTGTCAGAACAAACATAGGGGTATAGTCGTTCTGGAGGAAAGGGAAAGCCTACGTTCTTCCACGTAGGAAGTTTCTAGTGAGGGTGAGGACTGTGGGGACTGTGGAGTTGCCTTTGCACACATTTTTCAGGTGGTTAGTATTAAATCCAGCATAAAATGATTTTCTGAAACACCTAGAGGAATCACCAACATTACCACACACCACAAGTAATTTGAAATTGTCTTTTTTGTAGAATAAAATTTTTCATGTTTGTTTTTTTTCACAGAGAAGTTGGCCTTGCATTTTTAAGAGCGAGAAATAAAATGAATTTGACTTATTTCTCTAATAATGGCACCACATTTAGTTAAGTTGTTAGTTAAGATGTTTTTATATTGAATTCAAACACTAATACTCATGAGAAATTAACCTGAATACAATCTACCAGTTAGCAAACATAACAGATTCCTTTTTTGCTTCATCTACTGAGAATACATACACATCCACAGGGTACCTCCCTTTAGATCAACTCATAACTCATGCTTTTATTATACCCTCCATTGTAACAAACAGCTGAGGTGCAGATTTCCAAAAAGGAAAAAATGCCACATATAAAAACTCTGAGTAGCACAGCTCATGACACAATTATGTTCATCCATAACTTTAGACAGACTGCATTTTGCTAACATTTCATTGACTTTCCTGTGTCTCCAAGAAGCTCATAATGCAAACCAGGGTCACTGGAATTGGTCCTTTGCCAATGCCTCCTGAAATGGCTTTTGTTAGCAGAAAGCATTGTAAACTCATTCACACATGAATGAAGTCCAGGAAGCAGCAAACAACTGTATATTAAAGAAATAGATAAATTCCCTCCTTCTTGTCAATGGAACACCACAGTCTCTGCATGCCTACCTTAATGAGAAGAAATACTGGTATCATTGAGGTCTATACTTCAGCAACAGTATATTTCTTTCAATATTATTTTAATGCTTTGCTGTTTCCCCAAAAATCTTACAAAAGTGTAACATGTAGTGTGGAGATGGTTCAAGCTTAGATCACATGAGACATGTTAAACATGAGCAGCACATCAGGTGGTACTTACAAAGGTAATGTCAGGGAAAGTGAGATTTCTGCATCAAGAAATTGCAGGAAGAATAACACCAACCAACAAAAAAAAAAAATCTACCTTCATCTTGTTTCTCTTGCTTTCCACTGACACTGCAGTGACCTCGCCTTTGAGGCAAAGACCCTAGAGCAGGTGCTGTTAAAGGGCTCCAGGAGGGTAGGGAGAGAAATCCTCACGGAGAACTCAGAATCAGTAACAGCAGCAAGCTTAGCAGCCATAGCTCAAGATGGAAACATAGCAGTTCTGGCCTGCCTGGTAGATCTTCCAAGGCCATAACCAGCTTGAAAAAAACCCCTAAGTTGCTTCAAAAAACTTCCAAAATGCTAACTTTTTTAAGTTGACCCTCGTGTGTACTTGGGAAATAGAAATGAATATGAACAAATTAAAATAATGAATGACATACTATTTTCTATCCCATACGTCAGATTTATTTTTTCTCTTTCCTTCTTTCATTTGTAATTTCTTGTCTTTCATCTTTCTACTATTTCCTTTATTTTTTCCCTTTACCTGCCATTTGTCTTTTGTCATACTTGCACTTCAATTTCTTCTTTTCAGCTTTGGTCAACAATATTATAATAGGTCCTCATAGCTGAAAGTCTCCAAATGCATCAAATTGCTCCAGGAAATTAGAAAAACAGAATCTTCTGTCCCTTTTTTCAGAAGCGAATCTTGGGAGCATGTAAGCTATGCATGAGCCAAGGTCAGACAAGAACATCAGAGCAGTCTTGGGAATGGAACTGACACTCTACCCTATATTTGTCATAAGACAGTTCTTCTCTGAACTAAAAAAAAAAAAAAAAAAAAGGCACTTTCAAGCTTCTGATATCTGAGCCCCATTGACCTAGAGTTAATAATTACAAGTCTACAATGGATCTTTTCATAATCCTCTCATTGCATGTTTAATTAAAACTTTGCTTTTGCTTTTCCACCTTCGTATTAAATACAAGCGTTCTGATGAGGCCTTTAAGATTTTATTTCTAGATTAGGCACTGGGCATTTCAATACATTTTACTCATTGCTAATGAACTGCATTTATTCAGAAATAAAGTTCTCTGTTATGTTATTATAAAATATATTGTATTACTAGAAGCTACATATCAAAGTCGAGAAAGGTCATATTTGTCTTTTTTTCAACAACTCTATTTATATAAATTCAATATAAGTATGTGTGTTTATAAAATGCATATACATATACTTATATAGAAGTAAGTAACTATGAGTTTCCATAGTTTTAAGATCACCTCTTTATGCATTTATTCAGCATCCAGTAAAATAAAATAAAGGGAAACAATTGTAAAAGTCTTTGATTGATTAAAAAAAGATAGTCCCATTCTGTATGTATTTGTTCTTTCTTGTTAAGACTACATGTTTCTCTCCAGGATTCCCAAAGATAAAACATGTATTCATGCATGGTAAAGTTTACCCAGAAACGCATAGTCCTGCAAAACTTTGCATAAGCAGTCTAAATGTGAATGGTGTGTATATATACACACTTGTGGGACGCAGACTTCATAATTAATGGAGTTTCTCTCTCACCTCTCAGCTGTTAAGGCACCTACACCTTGCCCTCACATTTCAGGAAGCATTAAAAAAACCCCATCAAACTTCTTCCAAGGAAAGGTTTATTCAGTATATTCACAGAATGTTAAGCGGCAAACAAGTTTCACTTAAAAAAACCAAACCACTACATGTCTTTTCTTAGTTTGGATTTATGGGGCACACATGCTAGAGAATTAAAAGCAAAGGATCACATCTCATCCTTAAAAAAATATCCAAAAGCCAGCAGCACAGCAATACTTGAATAGAAATGTTTATTCTCACTATTTTTTTTCATCAGCACTAATAATTTAGGTACTCAGCATCCTCCAGGGATCATTTAACATCAATAAAAACACATGTTATCCAAACACCAGAGATAAAAGACAGCCAATTATGTTTAACAGCAAAACTCCAAGCTAATGTTCCCAAATGGATGATTAGTCAAAGAGCAATAGGTTATTTTGTGATATTTTGCAGAAAGAATAACACTACTTTTTTTTTTGCCTTTTAGATCAATCTTTCCCTCTAGAGTTATCAAAATAGTGCATAGTTTTAACTGTATATCTGTTTTCTTATAAAACCAATAGATGACATAAAAGGCAAATTCCCGTATTTTCTTATTTATGTTCATTAATAATACTATGAGTATTACTCATTCAAATGAATTGAATATCCATTACATATTATCATTTCCTCTCCTTCCCCGTCCCCTCCCCCCAATCCCAGGGAATCTCAACTATTAATCTAATCATCTTCCACCATATGACAAAACGATGCCACCAACATGCTTGACCAGTTCTGCTCTAGAAATCCAGAAATACAGAAATATTTTTACCTCTATTAAATATCTTCAAAAGACAAGGGAGAAACAGGACCAGCTCCAGGTTAAACTAGACCAGGAAAACCTTGGTTCACACCAGAACTGGAAATGAAAGAGTGGAAATATCAGAGAAAAAAATACAGTGGTATATGTTTAATTCCCCACTGACCAGCAAGCAAGAACTGCAGTTTAATTTTATAGATTCAGGAGACTTGAACAAAACCAGCTGATCTACTATGAAAGAACACCACATTTGGAGGAAGATAACTTATTTTCTTTCCTCTTTACTCTTTTTTTGGGGGGGGGAGGGGAGAGGGGTTTTTTTGTTTTGGTTGGTTGGTTGTTCTCCTGGTAAGTGGCAATCAGTCATTTAAAGTATTAGATTTCCATTTTCACCTGGATCTTTCACAGATATCTTGCATAAAATTAAATATCTACACTATATCTTTCTGAACATCTATTTTCATTTGGATCCATTTGGTCCAAAAGTCACTAGTTTCTTGTGAACAGCATAAGGTACCAAAGAGCCATCAACTCAGAGCCCTGAGTGATCTCAAAGACTTATTATTATCAGGATCTACTAATTCAGGTGACCACTCTACTATCCCATACCATTTGTGATGAGAAAGCAAAACATTTCACTGTCATTCAGGTCTGATGCCACCATCTTTTATTATCAACTCTGGGGACACCTCCGAGCAGGTCACGTTTTCTCACAAAAAAAGATTAATATCAACTCACTAGTTCTCAATATTTCAAAGTGAATTTTGAGGTCTGTTTAAAGCATGATTTCCTCTCTATGAAATAAAACCAAACTAGAGTTGATCAAGAAGCACTTGATTTCTGTATTTATATGTATATAGGTCCTATATTTGTTTAATTACTCTTTAGAAATAGCAGGGGTCATGTAATTCATGCAGCACATGACTGATGGGGGCAAGACTGCTTTAAGCCTTGATGGCTTATAAACAAGACCAGCAGTAGCAATTAAATTTATATAGAGGAACTGAGAGGAAAGAGACCATGCAGGAGGTAAAAATCACTATGGAAATGTAGACTCATAAAAATATATATCTACCTTGACCATGAAGTAACTTATTTTACAATCTAAACATTTTCCCTTCTGACCACGATCAAGAAAAAACTTTGACTTGTAATTGACTGCAAACACTCACTGCTTTCAGCCCTTTGAGTGAACATTACGCTAACCTGATATAAGCCAAAATGCCCTTACTGGAATTTACTTAGGCAAGCACTCAATGTTAAGCGATATGTGCTGTCACTACCCATCTGGGTATCACAAGAAACTTTCTGAAGAAATTATTTCACAGCTCTGTCAAAACAACATCAGCTCCCAAAGCAGCAGATTAGAGTCCCACAAACAGACTATTGCACGTGAAAAACTTAACTCTGGGTTATGTTTAGCTGGCAGCACACCCTGCCACACACTCACAAACATATCACTAGACAGACGAGAAGTAGACTAACATCACAAATCTCAGGTCTGCAACAATCACACCAGTTACCAAACTGCGCTCAAGATGTAAAGACAGCTGAATAAGCATTTCATTTTTGGGAACCTTTGACCCCAGGGAGGCACCTACAGGTCAGAATGAATGAGCAATTTTTAGGAAGATCTTTCTAACCGATTATGGACTTGACATTCATGTGGGTGACTTGAGTTCTAGCTCTTAAATGTATTCCTAACAAACTATTACCTTTTATTTTGTTATAATAACTTCTGAGAGGTACTCAAGGCACCTGAAACTGAAACAGTTAGAAAATTATTCCTCTCATCATTATCTGAGCCAGTGGGGAAAGGAGTGCGAGGAAGAAGCACATCTGATTTATACACCCTATGCTTTTTTGCTCCAGCAAGACCTTTCCTGGAAGTTATGGCACAGAAACATGTCTCCCCTGAGCTTTTATACCTGCAAGCAGTACAAAAACAAACGCACTTTCACTGGATGTCTAGCACTCTTTAATCCAAAGATGGGGCCTCTGGGGGACCTTTACCAGAACAAGTAGGCAACTCTCAGAATTAAGCACTGGCACTAGACAGACCGGGATCCAGATGGTTTGATCTCGTTGCTGGACATACTGCCACCTGTTATCTACATTTCTCATCAGAACATGTACATTCCATATTCACAAATACATGCTGACATATTTAAATGAGGCTGGTTTTCTGTCTAGATATTTGGCAGTGGGTCCTCCTGTTTTTGTCATCATATGTCAGGTAAAACCATCCTCACATTTGGGATTCCTGAGGTTTTTCTTGAACTTCTCAGCATTTACACGTGCAATAAGAATGTTTCCATAAAATTTCCTATCCCTATTTGCCCTTTACCGGTTTAAAAAACATACAGTCCTATTGAAACTGCACTCCCTTCCCATCACCCAGGGAAGAGCTGCCCTCGCTATGACGTTGCTCAACCACAAACCCTTACCCAGCATGCAGGAGGTCAACATGTAATTGCAACCACACAAGTGTCCAGATCACCCTGTGCACAATCCATTGATCTACAACCAGATCTCTAACCCTGAGGTAAAGCTGAAGGTATGGGGTGGCCCCAACACACCCTGGGGTATGTGGGACCCAGTGCTGGAAAGTTGCTTTGGCCTGGCTCGTCCTTGCCTACCCAAAGTAAAAGTGGGTCTTGGCCATGGGGCTGAAAACTCAGGCTCTTCCTCCAAATCTGCATGGTCTCACACATTTCCAAGCTTTTATTCAGATTCTCATCATGTTTAGTGAGGCTAAAAATAACTTCTAGAGTAAAATACATAAGCATCTCAGCTGTATATCAAACAGTACTTTGGTTATAGTTCATTAGCTATAGAAATAAAATTGGAAACATGAACTCCAGTTGCTCAAAAAACAGACAAATGAACTTAACATTACTTGAAAATTCATATTGACTGAGTAAATCTCCTGACTACAAATGGTCTTGGTTTTGCTTTTCTTTCTGGCGGGGGTATTGGGATAGAGGGCTGAAGGAGGGCTGACTCCTTGTTTCTCTGAATATTTTGAATTATATATGAATAACACGTATAATCACATGCAAGCAACATATACAAATCTCCAACTCACTCTTGCATCTCTGAAAATGCCTTTTTTTTCCTTCCCTGCCTCGCTATGTAATGTCAATTAAATAATCACACTCTTCTGGCCAGAAAAGCATGTGAGCCTACAGTACCAATCAATATCTTTATTATGTTTTAAACAGCACAGGCTAGGGGATTTTTACATTTTCTAACCACTGTGTCTCTTCTTTTAAAGCATACTTTCATTACAGTCAAAATATACTTTTCTCATACCATTCTCTTCTGTCATGTCTATATCACAAGTTCCCATTCCATCGTATTCAATAAAGTTTTTGGAAGAGGTTATATAAAAGATAATGCAAGTATAAAAATTATATTTTATTTTTCTCAGTGTGGGTTTTAAAGTAATCAGCCTTGCAATAAACAAGAGACTTTCTTAATAGGAACAGTCAGTATTTGTCAGGCGTATTTCCTTAAAAAGAGTTGAGTGGATATTAATAGCAACCTGTCGTTCTCCCTATCAATCAGGAATTGCAATCAGCCACAAACACACCCTCTAGTTCTCCTTCAATCAGGGAAATAGTGCAGAAACTCAATTGCAAGTATTTAATAAATTCATAAAGGGAAGAATCCATCAGAAACTGTTGGGACCACACTGTAATACCTTTATTTAAACTAGGATTTTTCTTTCTCTGTGAGCACCTTTATCATTTTCCATGGGTCTTCATCCGCAGCAGAGTACTAAGAGCCTTAAAATCTCGGGTTGTGTGTTTTGGGAAGTTTTTAGTTCACAGTTATTAAGAAAAAAAGAATCAGTGTTGAAACTGTTACTATTTAGCGCTAATGAAAATGTATGTCTCTATTTTTCAAGTGCTTTCTGGGAATGGAAAAATAGGTTATCTGACAGCTCTTCCCAAACAACCTCTGCAGCCAAGCACCAGAGCAGACTCCCCATTTCCCAACAGTGAGGTATCATTAAAAAACCACCATGAATTTAAAACCAGGAAGCTTCTTTTTGAAGAGCTTAAGACATTAGCAAACCAGATTGTTTCTCCCAATGGTATGTTTAAACAAGCAAGGTACTTTCAAAGTGTTACTGTACGGAACAGAATTTCACTTATGCATGTGTTTGTGATGCCAAATACAAGCTTCTGAAATGCCTTGCAGATTATCATTCATTATCAAGGAGAGACTTTGTTAGGTATTACTAAACCTCCAGTCTTGGTACCATATGCTTTAATTCCCCTATGGGAAATCTCATCCAGGGACAGAAAAGTCACAACAGGTGGAAAATTATATGAAACTTTTGGCAGTTCTTTAGAAACAACAAAAAATAGTTTGGGGTTTGGGATTTTTTTTTTCTTTTTTTCCCCGGCAAGATTACCTTAGAGCACTGTAATAAATTCATACTTCATCACATCCAAGAATGAGGAGAGATATTTGTTCAATTTGGCTGAAATATAAGGTAAAGTAACTATAACCTTGACTTGAAGTCCTCTGAGATCCTTGGGAACCTTTCTATTGACTCCAGCTAGGTAAGTCCATGTTAATACTGACTGCATTGCAAAATTCTTGTAACACTCAGGAATATGTACATACTACTTACAAGAAAGAAAAGCATTTTTAAGTCAATGTAACTGACAATTTTTAGACTGAGTTCTTGAAAACTGCAAGGTAGAAATGTTACTTTTAAAATATGGCTACATGTAACACATTTTTTGTACTCTAATTATTGCCTCAGAAATCCACTGTCCCAGAAAAAAGTGTCCAATAACTGAGGTGTTATAGCTCTGGTGCTATCGGGGGATGTTATTCTTAAGTAAATTCATTTTATTAGTGACATCAGAGCAGGAAGGCAGTTTAGTATTCAGGCTAAAAGAGATGTTCTTTGGTGGCCTTGGAAGCAAGAGTAGAAGGAGTATTAAACTCTGAAACTGTCAAAAATTGAGTTTGGATAAACCATAGAAGACTAGCTCTCCAGAGGAAATGTGGAAGATGGGTTACAAAATATATATGTGTGTGTATGTATGTATCTAAATAGAAGAATTTGAAGCTAAATATTTGCACTGCTATGGATACTGTCCTGTAAAGTTTCTCCTGTTTAATGCAAAATAAACATCTCTTCCTGTCAGAAGATGTGTAAAAGTACAAATTGTTCCTATAGTTGATACTTCTAGAAAGCTACCAATGATCTTCCTGCATGTTATAATGTCTCATTCAAGTACTAGTTAAATAAGTATTCCAGAAAAGGTTTGGGGTTTGGTTTTTTTAGTACTTTTGTGTGAAAAGATACAAAGGCACCATAGAATGGCCATTACAGAATTGAAATACACTTACATGGACAAGAACTAAAAGCCAGGAAAGGAATTTTCATGTGAACAATTAAACCCAAGTAAAGTAGATTACATTCACCTTTTAACACTAAATACTTAATCTTAAAATTATCAGACTAATACTGCTTTGATAGCATATTAACTAACTTGCTAAATGCTCATTATATTTAGCAAGAAATGTAAGCCTCACACTTCAGGTATCATTACGGCCTATCTTTTGGCCGGAACATATAGCATGCCCTTTATCATATAGGTTCTTCTGCCTTGCACACTAATAATAGTATCCTGCAAACTTAAGTCAGCAATGAAGCTGTTCTGGTATGTGATGATGGGCATATTATTTTGAAAACACTATATAAAAATGTAATAATTTAAAAGATTATTTTACAGGAGTCATGTAGGATTACTTACTCTACTTAAAACAGCTCTAGTGTTTTAGGAACGCATTAAGATATTCTGTGCTGCACGTGTATTTGTCATCTGCTTGGCAGCTAAGAAGAAAATGTGTCTGTCTTTCTCTCTGTCTTTACTATCCTTGGCTCAGTGTATTGCAACAATCATATATACTAACAATCATATTTATTTAAATATTCAGAATGTTTTTACTTCATTTTTAGACACAGCATCTAAAGTTCTGGATATTGGGGCACCATTAGGACATGTACCCTAGGCTTAAACTGGGAAAGTACCTGTAACCTCCCCCATTGTCACCAAAATGCTCCATCTTGATGACAGAAATAGCCAACAATGACATTTAATAAGCTTTGTAATACTCCATTGCAAGAAAGTTTTATTCTTAGGTTGTTATTCTGTTGTTCTGAGGCAGCTAATGCCAGCTTGCGCAATCAAGTACTAGAGACAAGCCACAGGCATATCAAGGTGATTGTACCATGTTCAGCAACACCTGAACCCAGAGGAATATTTTTTATTCTTTTTGTCTATATTTTGTCTATATATTTGTCTATATTTTCCTGAGTATCATTTTGAAAATTGTCATAGCTTTAAAAACAGTCCATTTATTAAAAAGTTTTATCATTTTCTGTAAAAGCTTCCCATAATAAATGTGGTGCTCTTGAAGGACAACATTTGCAAAAGACACAGGATGCAAAATAAAACATGGTGATTGAAGTAAGAATCAAAGCCAGTGAAGTCCAGTAAAATAGGACTACATTTTGTTAAATTGGATTTCTCGTTCTGGAAGGGAATGATAAATAACATTATTGTATTTTACAATACTTTAAATCATAGCATATGCACATATTTATGTTGTTATCAAGCATGTCTAGACATGGCTGCAATGAAATTCTCTGTTTTACCCTTTTAATTAGGGCTTTCTGCTCTGCTTTTTCTAACAGCTCTGGCAAGAGTAATTTGCTATAATGAAAATCAAACGTATGTGTAAGAGTGCAATTAGAAATTCACCGTCTTTGTGGGAACACAGTCTTCGCATTTAGTAATAATGGAACTGAATTTGACCTATTGTTTGTAATTTCTATTAGATGGATCAAATTAACAATCTGTTGGACAAGTTACCAAACAGACAGGCCAAGAAACTAATGACTGTTTTTCTGTGGAGTTAGTATAGTAAAGACTGAGTTAGCCCAAACCAGCCTGTATTTTTAACATTGCACAAGCATCTAGGCATCATCAAAAGTAAAAAGGAATTAGAAACAACACAAAAGAAATATTAACTTTTGATCAAATCCATACCTTTCATCACTTTACGAAAACATGTATTCTGTTTTATACACAACTTCTTCACACTGGAGATTTACAGCTGTCCACTGCTTTTTTTTTTTTCTCTTTTTTTCTGTGTGTACATGGGTTTTTTAATCTTTTTTGCCTTCCAAACCCCAGAGCAGTCTCAGAATGGCCTAAACAAGTCTGCATCACCCTCATGTTCCATCCTCATTGACTCAGACTGCCGATTCCAAGCTGAACCTTTGGATACACAAAACAGAATCTGACCTTTCAGATGCAGACTGACCCTCTCTCACACTAAACCTAGTGCAAAGCAACACTTTCCGGACTGTAAACACCAGGAATATTTAGAAGAAAAGGACTCCTGGAAAGGAAACAAACTTTGATTCCTTGCTTTTAAAGCCTGAGTCTTTTCCGATGAAGTTACTATAGAGGAACATTCTAAAAAAATCACGTTTCATAAGAGAACTCGATGAATTCAAATCTCTCAGGTAAAAAGAAACTAGATTTTAAGATAACACAGTTTTTTTCCTGTGGTAAGAGGAAAACTGAAGGTTAAAATAATCTTGGGTTACCAAAAGTGTGCAGAGAAGTTGTGTGTAGATTTGTTGGGCTTTGCTGCACAGTGGATGTGTACCCCTGTGCACGCACTTACGCCTGTGTTTACTTCAGTTAATGACAAGAAACAGACCGCTTCAGGCTGATTCTTGTAAAAAGACCACATGAGAAGGACTCTACTATGGAATATTATTCTCTAAGGTCATCTCAGCCAGCTTGCCAGAATTCCTCCTTTAAAAGAAGAAGTTGTAAAAGCAAATATATCAGCATTTTTCTACCAGATATTTTCTGCCCTGAACAAACAAGATGAAAACCCATATGGTGGCCAACAATTTAAAAAGTGACTGACAGTCCAGAGTGGGACAGCGTGGACCCAGTTTAAGCATCCGAAAATAGTGTGTGTGTATATATATACTCACAACAGAAAGTAGTGGGGACAAAAATGAGAAGGGTGATCTTCCCTCTGAAACAGAGAACAGCTGACTGTAATGAAGTTATTTGGAATGGAATGATATGGACTCTAATGGAAGTTCAGATGTCTGCACCATATAGAAAAACCTGTATGTTGATGTCAACATGTCAACACCTCACATGGAATCATGTGCACACAACCTCTTCCTCTGCACATCTTCTATCATTGATAAAATATAAAATACACTTATAAGCACAAAAATGTAGAAAATTTCCACATATTTTAACTTGTATGGATTGGTTTTATGGATGGTATGTTTGTGTACACATGTGCATATACCTCTATAAAGCGATCTTAAAGGAAAGAATGGGTTTGGTGCAACCTTCATTGCTATTTCTTTGTCTTTTTTTTTATGGCAGATGTTGCACTTTCAATGATAACTAGAATAGAATGGATGTGTTGCATTTAAAAAGGCATGTGTCCTCATTTAGCTGGGTTTCAAGGTACAAAACCTTCATTTTTTTACCCTAGGGCAGCTGTCTATAAAGCATACCAGTATGTTTCTGCCAAAAAGTTCAAATTTCCTAGCCAAGTTTCTTCTGACTGTGGAAGATAGGAGCAGAAACTCTGTTCTATCAGCTTAAACCACCCACCTTTTTTGATGAGCAGAGCTTGGTGGCAATAACTTTAAGCTCTCTACCGATTTGTTAGGAGCAGGTTGTTAGATGCAGAAAATTGTTCATTTTCCTAACACAAAGACAGTCATGCTGTTGTTACAAATGATTTTATGTCATCCAAATCTTTACATTTCTGTATGACTGTTTAGACCATATATGGAACTGATCAAAATATGAAAAAGGTTCATTTCATTAAAAAATTCAGGGTTTCTGGGTCTTTCAGTTTGGGGATTGGAGAGTTTTTAAGTCAAGAAAAAAAAGACAGCCAGTGGAACAGTGTCATGGGATGAAGCCTACCCAAAAGCAATGCTCAGATAAGTGAAACCTTAACTACATTTGTGCAGGTCTAATTCTTTTGATGATTCTGGTATGTCCTAGCAAAACAAACAACATTCAGGCAATTGTTACGGGGAAGGCTTTCCCAAAAGCTCTGTACTGTATCTGCCCTTGTTTAATGGTTTAACTCTGGATGACAAAGAAATAAAGTCATGCAGATGAACAATTTTACATGTTTATAGCATGTTGGGTGACAGTAACAGCTAATTGGGTTTAGTTATGGCAAAACCCAAGAAGATTTGTTTGGGGTGACAAACAAGACCATGGATCACTTATGCCGACAACCTAGGCTGGAAAGTAATAACTGGTGAAAACAACAGCCCCTTGGGAATGCAGGTGTCCAACAGCAAGCAGAAGGCTGAGCCCGATCCACCATGCATAAAGGCCTGGCCACCAGCCAGGAGTCAGACTCATCAACCAACTGGATCAAGTGTCCTCTTTCCCCAAGGCCATGGTGCTGGTCACCGCTATCGCTGTGCTGGAGACATTCGTGGGTGTGTATTGATGTGTGTGTCCATGTGCATAGAACAGAAATCACTATCCACGTGGCAAACCCATCCCACTTCGTAAATTACTAATAGATTTTAGGTTACTGAGTGGTATGGTTCTGTTCTTTTGGCTACCTCAGCCCTAAATTCCCCCATGGCTAAACGAGACCTTCATGTCTGGCTCTCCCTCTCTTTATAGCATTGGAACATTTGCATCTTGATTTATCATAAACTATTAATACTCATAATATTGACAATAATTAAATATTTCATGCCTGTGCTCTATTAAGATATTGCTCTAGCACCAGACCTCTATGTTCAAAACCTAAGCTTCACCCCCTTTCTTAGTCTGAATTATAATATTTATAGCATGAGATAAGACTAGAGATTAGATAAATTTGCAAAGAGAGAATACACATTGTATAATTATAAGGTGAAATGGATTTAAAGGTATGTAAAATACAGCGGGAAAAATCAGTATTAATAATACATATACTTTTCTTATTAGTTTGTTATTTATAATGCAGCAGGGTTAATTATTCTTCTGTTGCCTCTGCTTATATAAAGACTCTGAAATGAAAGAGTAAAAAGTGAAAACAGACTTCTGTATAAAGCTATTTGACTTTTCCAAACTTTACAGGTTGTATATTTGCAGACTAATTGCATGGCAGTTTTATTTGCTCATATGTTAGGCTTTCTGCTAAAAAAAAAAAAAAAAAAAAAAAAAGATGAAAAGACAGTTACACTATATTCAAACATGGCAAAGCCCCTACAGGATAAGTATTTTGTTCAATGCGTGACACTGGAGACACAACAGTGACTTAAGAAACTATTAAGGAAACACTTCTTCAGTTTCACTTTCTTTAGAGAAAAATTGATGTAGAATAAAATGAATTGAGAAACCCAGATAATGAAATGAAATTATTTCTTTCTGCTACTGGAGACAACACTGACTATTGATCTCTGGCTGGTCTGCTGGTCTGCAGGTAGCAGTCCTTCATGGTCCACTCAGAATATATGCTTTGCAGTGTAGGTTATCAAATAAAAAATATTAACTAAGCAATTTATGATGTGCAAAGTTTTCAAGCTAAAGTGTATCAATATAAATGAATAGGTCAGAGCTGATGAAGTCTAAATATTTCCAAATACAACAAAATACATATTTTCCATGTGTTTTTCATGAACATGTGGAACTGGGAGGCCAGTTATATTACTAAATTCTTTTGAATAAACTATTCCATAGTTTTGGACAATTGTGCTTTTTAAGTATGTCTCAGCAAACAGATGGTTTGGTTGAGTAATATCAGGCCTTATACCGTCCCCCTTGAAATCTTACTTTGGAATGATTAAAAAATTTTTCAAGGACTGGAAAATTTCATAGATTCATACAGGGGTTTGGGTTGGAAGGGGCCTTCAAAGATTATCTAGTCCAACCCCACTGCCATGGGCAGTGACATCTTTCACTCGATCAGATTGCTCAAAGCCCCACCCAACCTGACTTTGAACACTTCCAGTGATGGAGCATCCACAACTTCTCTGGGCAACCTCTTCCAGTGTTGCACCTCCCTCATTGTAAAAAACTTCTTCCTTATGTCCAGTCTAAATCTACCCACTTTTAGTTTAAAACCATTGCACCTTGTCTTGTCACTACAGGCTCTGGTAAAAAAGTCTTTCTCCATCTTTCTTATAAGCCCCCTTTATATATTGAAAGGCTGCAATAAGGTCTCGCTGGAGCCTTCTCTTCTCCAGGCTGAACAACCCCAACTCTCTCAGCCTTTCTTCATAGGAGAGGTGTTCCAGCCTTCTGACGATTTTTGTGCCCCTCCTCTGGACCTGCTCCAACAGGTCCATGTCTTTCCTGTGCTGAGGGCTTCAGCACTGGACACAGTACTCCAGGTGGGGTCTCACCAGAGCAGAGCAGAGGGGGAGAATCATCTGCCTTGACCTGCTGGCCATGCTTCTTTTGATGCAGCCCAGGATACGGTTGGCTTTCTGGGCTGCATGCTCACATTGCCGGCTCATGTCCACTTTTTCATCCACAAATACCCACAAGTCCTTCTCCACAGGGCTGCTCTCAATCCATTCATCCCCCAGTCCATACTGATATTGGGGATTTCCCCGACCCAGGTGGAGGACCTTTCATTTGGCCTTGTTGAACTTCAAGAGGTTTCAGTGGGCCCACTCCTCAAGCCTGTCAAGGTCCCTCTGGATGGCATCCCTTCCCTCTAATGAATCAATTGCACCACTCAGCTTGGTGTCATCTGCAAATTTGCTGAGGGTGCACTAAATCCCACTACATCATTGACGAAAATATTAAATAGTGTCAGTTGCAATATGGGCCCTTGAGGGACACCACTCATTACTGGTTTCTACTTGGATGTTGAGCTATTGACTATAATGCTTTGGATACAGCCATCCAGACAGTTCCTTATCCATCTAACAGTCCATCCATCAAAGCCGTATGTCTCCAATTTAGTGGCAAAAATGTTGTGGGAGGTCATATCAAGGGCATAACAGAAGTCCAGGTAGATAACATCTGTGGGTCATCCCTTGTCCACTGATGCAGTCAGTCCCTCACAGAAGGCCAGCAGATTAGGCAGGCAGGATTTGCCCTTCGTGAAGCCACATTGGCTGTCTCTAATCATAGAATCATAAAATTATTTAGGTTGGAAAAGACCTTTAAGATCATTGAGTCCAACCATTAACCTAGCACTGCTAAGTCCGCCAATAAACCATGTCCATAAATGCCACATCTACGTGTCTTTTAAATACCTCCAAGGATGGTGACTCAACCACTTCCCTGGGCAGCCTGTTCCAATGCTTGATAACCCTTTCAGTGAAGAAATTTTTCCTAATATCAAATCTAAACCTGCCCTGATGCAACTTGAGCCCTTTTCCTCTTGTCCTATCACTTGTTACTTGGGAGGAAGACTGACACTCACCTCACTACAACCTCCTTTCAGGTACTTATAGAGAGCAATAAGGTCTCCTCTCAGCCTCCTTCTCTCCAGGCTAAACAGCTCCAGTTCCCTCGGCTGCTCCTCATAAGACTTGTGTTCTAGACCCTTCACCAGCTTCATTGCTCTTCTTTGGACATGCTCCAGCATCTCAATGTCTTTCTTCTAGTGAGGGGCCCAAAACTGAACACAGTGTTTGAGGTGCGGCTTCACCAGTGCCGAGTACAGGGGGACTATGAATTCCTTAGAATCATAGAACCATAGAATCATTAAGGTT
>WAAD01003135.1:3892-20439 GCA_013389945.1 Fregata magnificens
ATGCATCTCATCATCTGCTTCGTGCTGGTCAGATGTACTCTCACTGGCACACTCCATAAAGGCAGCTAGGCCTTACATGCCAGATAGGGATGCTGTTATAATACCATTACTTAAAACTTTTTTAGATTTGTATGCAGTTACTTTGAGAAACATTTTCTGTTATTTACTCTTGAAGATGTGCATTGCTGAACGTTTAAACTGTGTTAAAAAGGTTATTTAGATATTTTTCTAATGTTCTGGCATTTTGTAATGTTCCATTAAGCTTACCTGATATTGGAGGGCGGGGGTGGTTGTGTGTGTGTAATTTTTTCTATTTTGTTTTCCCAAGGGAGCTTTAAGATGGTATAACTGTACAATAAGATGCCTCAGTTTTAGCAACTTACCATGCAACGTTACCCCCTAGAGGAAGAGTTCCTCTTCCTCATTTGCTGATCCTTTCTGGCTGACTTAGGAGTAACCCTATACTATCTCTAGAAGGAAATGTGTTCAGACGTCAGCCAGCAGAAATAGTGGGCCTGAGAGAAGGAGATTGGAGATCGTTAGGGATTCATGTAGGAAGAGAGGCAGAGAATGAAGAGGTTTCTCTGGAGATACGGTATGGGTGGTTCAGGAGTTTTGAAACGGCTGACTAGTTCTTCAATGTTTGTATGGGCCAGGAAGCATAGAATTTTTGGCTTTCAGGCAGAAGTTTAGGTTTCAGTGCTAACCTAGTGTGTGAAGAAGTTTGCAATAGAAAGATAGGAAATTAAATATGTGTGGAGCATGAAGAAGAGTTCTTGGAAGCTAACAAATGATAATCTATTCCATAAAAGCAAATTTAAGGATGCAAAAGAGCCTCTGACGTTGCTTTTGATTACCCTTAATGTCTGCAGAGGATTGCATATGTATGTTTCAGCGTGCCTTGTTAGCTGCAGACCAAAGTCTGGAGGTAAGCTTCACCGCTGTCCATAGACAACTGCACTTCTACAGTGGGAAGGGTGCTTGAACAAGGTATAATAACCTTATTCTTTTTTTTTTCCTGAACCTGCCTTTTTGCTGCCCTTGTGCCTGCTTGTCTTTGCCCACACTCCTCCCAAATAAACAACCCATCCCAAATGACTTTTTCTTCATTGGTCCAACATTCCTACCTAGATTTGGTATTTCTGACACCATTACCTAAGCAGTCTGGGCCCTATATGGTATTACTGTACTGTCACTTACATATTAGCAGCCTTGTACCCCAAGACTGCCCTCTGATTATTTGGTTCGTGCTGCTTATGTTTCATTTACTTCATATGCTTCCTACAGAAGATTATCTGACTTGGTCTTTTCTACCTAATTCTAATTAAGCATAAGCAGTTTCCAGTACCAGAGCAACAGAATAATCTGGTTTATGCTCACATGGTATCTTCACCCCTGAACAGTTTTCACCACCCTCCCAGTTCCCATCAAAGGCCTTAGCTAATTCAGAGGCTTAGTGCTCTGGCAGGACCTTTTGCTCATACCTGGTGATCCAGGTGACATTCTTAGCCCTGATGGTGGAGAGAAGAGGCTGGGGGAGGAGCAAATTGGTTGTGTGTATTAATACCTGGTTATGCAGCTGATGTTATTGACAGGAATTTTGTTTTTGTGACAGCAGGACCCTCTTTGAGAATTGAGGACTGCTGGGCAGAGAAAGGATGCACCTGACAGAGTGAGGAAAGAGCATCTATTCCAACAAGCCAGCTGATGTGGTGAAGAAAGCTTTAAACCAGCAATGAGGAGGGTAGGGAGTGTGACTCATGGTTAACTGAAGAAATGGTGGATGAGGTGGAAAGAAAAGGGTGCAGTGTGATGGGAACAAGAGAGACCTCAGGAATACTAAAACAGTAGAAGGGAGACTACATCAAATATGTGTATACAAATGCATTGCAGCCTAGGATATAAGCAGGAGGAACTAGAGCTGGCGTTCAGATTTACAAGGGATGTCAAAGCCTACAAGAAGAGAACTCAACCCATACCAGTCCATGGGACCTGATATACTAAATGCAAAGGTGCTGAGAGAATTGGCTGATGACCTTTCACAGAGAATAGGGGAGATTCTGTATGTTTGGAAGAAAACACATATTGCACCCATCTTCAAAAGATGCCTGAAGGACAGTCAGGAAACTACAGGTTGGTCAGTCCCACTTGGGAAAAGCATGGAGCAAGTCTTCTTGGAACATGTTTCTGGGGACATGAAGGAGAGCTAGGTGATTGGTAATAGTTGGCACAGATTTACCAAGGGTAAATCAGGCTTGACCAACCTGAGGGAAGAGCAGTAGACATCATATATCTTGACTTCTGCAGGGCTTTCAACATTCTACCACAGTATTCTTGTATCTGGAGTAGGATGTTACTCCCTGGATGGGTCAAGAGCCAGATGGGTAAAAATCTGGATAGTTGGGTTCAGAGCGTAGTGGTTAATGGGATATGCTCTATCTGGAGGTTGTTAACAAGTGGAGTACTGCAGGGGTCTATCCTGGGTCCTGTCCTGTTAAACATCAGTATCAATGATGTGGAGGAGGGAATGGAGTACTTGCTCATCAAATTTGCACATTATACCAAGTTGGGAGGACCAGCTGATACACCTTGAGGGCCACAGGCTTCAATCCAGAGGGGGAGGCTGGAGGGCAGCAGAAATATGACAAAATGTGACAGGCAAATGGCCATAAATTGAAATGAGAGGTTTAGACTGGAAAGCAAAACCTTTTCAGAATGAGGACAGTCAAGCATTGCAGAAGGTTGCCCAGGGAGATTGTGCAGTCTGCATCCTTGGTAGTTTTCAACAACCGACTGGATAAATCTGACAAATCTGATCTGACCACATAGCTGACCCTGCTCTGAGCAGGAGGTTGACTAAGTGAACTCTCCCTTTTCACTTGAATTATCCTGTTACTGCTGTAGCTACTCTTCACACCTTAGTAGCTTCCAAAGCCTTGCTTCTGGAATGAAGCACGTGAAAGTTCCTAAATACTATTTTAGCACATGGTTGGCCAGTTTCATTGAAGACATCTCCACTACCAATTTAAGTGTAAATGCCAAATGAATGAGGACTACATTCTGTCTGGCTTTCTCCAGCCAGAATGATTGGAAACTTCCACTGAGGAAAGCCACCTTTGCAAAACAGCTTGTGTTTATGGAAAGACGTTGTTAGGACAGAGGTGCCCCAACAGGTTGAGCTACACAGAAAGCCTGTCAACCTTCTGGGTGGTTTATGTCCCTTTAAATACTTGAGAGGTAGCTTAAACTACCTCCTTTTGTCTCATCTCTTCCATCCCCTGCCCCTCCGTCCCTCTCCAAGGTGTTTAAAAGCATCTCCATACATTCCTTTGCTGTAGACTCATCAGTGTACTTGGCTCTTTCACCAAATATCTGTAACAGTGTACAGAGTGCTCATTTGTTGGCTAATTGCATAAATTTGAAGGGATAATTATTCTTGAGAATATGTATGCTCACCTAGTCATTATCTCAGACTTCCAGTCTTTCTGTGAGAAATATTTCAATTAGAGGAGTGCAGATATCCCTGTTACATAAGGTAATCAGTGAATTTTTAAGACACCTGCTTATATGGCTCTTACAGAAACGCTTACTAATAAGTTTGGTGTGGGTAAGTGACCTTAAATGTTTTGCCACCCAATGTGATCCATCACCATTTTATCTGATTTTGCACTCCATGCCATGGAGTCAGGAGGCCTGTGTCAGCTATGTTTTATAGTTTATACATTGATATAAAATACGAGGTTCAGTGGAGACACTGCAGGGTGTATATGCTGCAGAAATACATGGAGGTACAAGAAAAGGGGAGGAAATACTTCTTCCTCAGAAAGTCAAGGAGTTGTTTGTAAGTGGGGGGCAATGCAATCTGCCAGGGCAAAAGTATCATGATACCATTTGAGTACTCCTGGGGGAGCAGTGATTCCCAAAGAATAACAGCTCTGCTACTGTAAAAAGCTTTACTGGCTGATCTGAGAGTGGAAATAGCAGAGACTGGGAAGGCTGCTCCAGTTACAGCTGGGAATGCTTTTTAGCATTCAGCATGTGTGGGGCAGCAGGAAACACTTGACGTGAAAGGAGTTTGTGATATTAGCTTAACTCCTCTTTGGATTCATCTAGAAGGCATTTGTGTGGTGGCAGTGCCTCTTAAAGACACATTGTGATGAGCTCCTGTCAGTTGCAGGAGGCTGCTTGTTTCTGATGTGCTGTGTGAGCTGCACTGCCATCTGGTGGCTTTCTGCACGCAGGCATGGCTCCTGGCAGGACATTTACCCCTTTCTTAAATTGCCTTTAAGGGCTGATCTCTGCTTTTGTTCTGAGAAAAGGTGAAACAACAGAATAAGCAGAGTGGGGGAAAAAGTTTGGAGATGCTATTTTAGGGGAGGCCTGATATAAGAAAACGTTTGGTGGCAAATTCCTGATTTCTGTAGATACATAGGTACTATATTTGCAGACTGGGTATTCAAAAGCACTTAAAAATGCTCATTGCCATTAATGCCCAATAAATTTCTATTTCTTAATTACTTAAACACATTTGCAAATCTCTTTTTTTTTAAATTTCTTCAAGAATAATTTTTTCCATAATAGTAAACATCGTGAAAACAAAGCTCTGAAATGCCTTTAGGAACAGCTGTCTTGATTCCTTGATTTTAATAAGAAAGTTTCTAGGACTACCATGTCTAGATCTGCATAATGAAGGAATTAAAACTGTGATTGCAGCGTAATTTTTAGTGAGCAGTAAACATTAGGAATCCAACTGGGTGACCCTGAAATATAACTAGACCTAGTTCTGTGAAATTATTTTGCTGCAAATAAAAAGAAATGGAGTAAAAGTGGGGTTTAAATGGGTTTAATATTCTTTTTTTTTTTTTTTTGGGTACTTTAAAGGAATACCAAGGTGTTAAGAGAGAAAACACTGTTTGACAGATTTTGATTCTGATTCTTTAGTGTTTAATCACCCTGATTCCATAGGAGTTTGAACTTAACACATAATATATGATCAAGCTCTTTAATTATGTTCATTTTCTTTTAAGCCATGGAGCCATTGATCTCCTCTAATCTGACATTCCATACAATGTGGAATTTCACTTAGTTTTGCATTAAGCCAGTATTCCCCCTTTTGCCTCCAAGGGTTCAAACCTTCATCTCTCCTTTCCCACCTTCAAGCTATAAGCTTGCTACTCACCCCCTTGAAGTCGTTTTACTGTACAAAAAGTACTAAAGAGCTGTGATATGTCTCTCTTTGTCTAGCTACAGCAGTCAAGTCTAGGAGCTAGACAATTTCTTGGGCAGGGGGAAACAGATGCTCCAGTTTCTCCTCAAAGGAGTTCTTACACATTTTTATGTGAAACACTCACTGATGAAACAATCTGGGGAGCAGACAGTAGGACTTTCATAATCCAGTCATGTTCCTTGTGTTTTACACCCTTTATTTTCCTGAATTAGTCTTGGATCCTTTTCTGCAAACCAGGACACCTTCAGCAAGAAAGATCAAATGGCTGATAGCTCTGGAATTAAAGCACGCACCTGAAAGAAATGAAAAGCAAAAATAAGAGAAAGAAAAAACCCAACACCTTTGGTCTGAAATAGAGGATTAGCTTTGAATTTTATTCACTTGGATTGAATGCACCAGCCTACTTCATAATAGAGCATATCCTCCTTTTGTGTTTTAAAGGATAAAGCACATCTGAGTATGAGACAAATTAGGCTTCTAATTTTATGAGGACCTATGGGGCTGTGAATGAGTGGATGGAAGAACCTGCAGTGTAAGTTAGCTAAAGAAGGGTGGCATCTCAGGTGCCTGTACTCGGTGTTTCTGGTTGGCTGGTTTAGGCATTTCTCCCTTTGGACTCATGAGTCATTTAGAGCATATCCTGAAATATCTGCCTCTTGCCGTGGTGTGGGCTGTGGAGTCAGCTCTGATAGCTAGACTGAAAAGTTGACTGAAACTTACTATGCCTTATTTTGTGCTTAATGAGAAGTAATGCCTTACAAAAAGGTTACAGCACTAGATCCCGCAAAGGACTTGGCCAACATCTAATCTTTGGGTTTCCTGTCCCAGGCACAAAATCCTCTGGGGAATGCCAAGGCTTCCTGTGGACTGTATGGGGAAAAGTCTGGCCTCTCAATGTGGGATTTAAAACAAATCTACATATGAGACATGGAAAACTGTGAGGATGAGAATGTATTCTAAATTTTACACCTTTGTAGAACCAGGTGCTTTATGTGGAGTGTAAGTAGGAACTTCTCTCTGTGCAGTGTCTTTCCTTGAGCTACATGTCTACGAATAGCTCATTCAACACAGTCAGCAATCATTGATAAAACACATCCACCAATGTCGTGGTTCAAACCTGGCTGGCAACTAAGCACCACACAGCTCCTCACTCACTTCCACCCCCCAGTGGGATGGGGGAGAGAATCGGAAGGGTAAAAGTGAGAAAACTCGTGGGTTGAGATAAAGACAGTTTAATAGGTAAAGCAAAAGCCGCACATGCAAGCAAAGCAAAACAAGGAATTCATTTACCACTTCCCATCGGCAGGCAGGTGTTCAGCCATCTCCAGGAAAGCAGGGCTCCATCACATGTAGCAGTTACTTGGGAAGACAGACGCCATCACTCTGAGTGTGCCCCCTTCCTTCTTCCCTCAGCTTTATATGCTGAGCATGTCATCATATGGTATGGAATATCCCTTTGGTCAGTTGGGGTCAGCTGTCCCAGCTGTGTTCCCATCCCAACTTCTTGTGCCCCCCCAGCCTACTCGCTGGTGTGGTGGGGTGAGAGGCAGAAAAGGCCTTGACTCCGTGTAAGCACTGCTCAGCAATAATGAAAACATCCCTGTACTATCAACACTGTTTCCAGTACAAATCCAAAACATAGCCCCATACTGGCTACTGTGAAGAAAATTAACTCCATCCCAGCCAAACCCAGCACAACCACATAAGAAGATAATGCTAATTTTTCATACAATGTGCACTGTTTACATCACTTGCTCAAATATTAGGAGTTCCAAGAACAAGTTCCTGCTAAACCCATAGCCACAACCCCGGGAAAGCCCCTACAGACTGTATGGCATTTTGAGAAAGAACAGTTTCCCTTCTATTGGAAGCCATGCTGCAGTGCAGCAAAGCACTCGGGATTCCATGTGCAAAAGAAGAAAGGATATGATTTTGTAGCCTAGCTGCTAGGGCACAGAACTAGAGGGATTAGGAGATGTGCTCTAAAACCTTGTTTCTGTGACGTGTTCGCTGTTTTGTCCACAGTAGAACAGTTTCAAGAGGAGGCAATGAAACAGTTCCTTATGCCATTATAGCTTGGTGATGGAAGGTATGTTTTTGGGCACTCTCAAGCTGAAAACTTCTCTCATTTTCTTGGTGAATGATTTAAGCATTAAGCTGTTGATTAGTGAGTGTTTGCTACTGTCTTCTCTGGCAACTCAAAAGAAAAAAAAAGGCTAAGCGTACTGCCCCATGATTTATACTAAGTGGTCCCTCAGAGTAGCCTTTTCATAATCGGGGACCCCTAAGGGCTAAAAAATAAGAACACCTGCTTTTTCGATGCTTGGCCCCTAAAGGATGTAGTTTGAAAAAGGCCCACGCTTGGATTCCAACTGGGTGTACGTGGGAGATAAGCACTGAGGTGCTGAGACTGAAGTAGTTCAGGGCATACTTGGGAGCACAGTTCCCAGTGCCTGGGGAATCAGGAAATCAGACAGGGAGGCAGCTAGTAATTGCAGGTGCCTGCAGGTACAGCAGCTGCTGAACAAGGTGTGTTAAATAACAAGTTTGAACCTGGACAGTACAATTCTGCTTAATGCCTGCTGTAAGATTTCATTAAATTTAGTCCATGCACCCTAATTCATGCTGTTAACTTTTCTTCAGAAATATTTTAATCTGTTTCAAAAATTAAACTTACTGCTGATGTTTTGCTTTGTTTCCACCAAAAATTGATACTTTCTTGTATTTGAGGATGGATGAGGAAGATTGAGCTCGGGACCACTTTTGAGCAAACTGGACATGCACAAGTCCAAGGGAGGGACACCTGAGGTGGAACAACCCCGTACAACAGTACAAGCTGGGAAGTGACTGGCTAGAAGGCAGCTCTGCAGTGAAAGGAGGGTGTATCCAATATCAGATGTTTGTGCTTCTGATGCACAGTGGCTTGAATATGAGTGAGCAGTGTGCCTGTGTGGTGAGGAAGCCTGCCCACATACTGGGATGGATTTAATCACTGTCTTCAACTACCTAAACTGAAGGTACAAAGAAAACACAGTCAGACTCTTTTCAGGGCTGCGCAGTGGAAGGTTGAAGAGCAATGGACACAAGTTGCAGCAAGGGAAATTCCAGTCAAATAGAAGAAAAAAAATTATTCCCAGTGAGACTAGCTAAGCACTGGCACAGTTTGCCTGGAAAGGCTGTGGATTTTCCATTCCTTGGAGATACCAAGACTTGACTGAACAAGGCCCTGGACAACCTGCCCTGGTTTTGAAGGTACCCCTGCTTTTGCAGCACGGGTTGCCCCTCACAGGTTATCCCTGCACTTTGAGCAGGGTTTGGATCAAATGGCCTTGAGAGGTCTATTCCAACCTTAGTTACTCGTTGATAACTCTTATTTTCTTGGATTATGCACAGTGTATTGTAGACGTATCTGAACTAGTTTTAGATGATTCAGTTTGGGAATGGATGGTTTCTCTGTGGTGACTAAGAGCTTGGTGCTATTTGGGCAACTGGATTAGTGCTCAGTATTAGAGTTTATATCATATTCAGGCTAGCTGGTTTATAGCAACCCACATACATACAGGATAATATAGTGTAGATGTAGTATAGACACACATAATTATGTCCATCCCACTCTCCAGGAACAACTATCCTTTACCAGAACTATCAATAATAGGGCACCATCCTTATGTGATTTAATGATGGCAGATAATATACTACAGTACCGAAAAGCCCTTTCCATAATTTATTTCCTTCAAACTTCTGTGTCTTCTGGTGTAATGGCTTTTTCATAGAAAGTGCCTTATAAGGTTATATGTGCTTAGGAGTGTAAATTTGGCTGAGGTAAACATGGCTTATTAATAAACAGGGAGCTTATTTTGTCAATGACTGTTTGTTCCATCCAGGCAGTAAGATTTTACAGTGAGTTTTCGCCCCCTCACTCTTATTTTTCAGGACGTTCTTACAGTCCAAATCTTTTTCAACAAGGAGGTTTTCAATTTAAGGGAATGGACACTCACCTGACATATCTCCTTGATACTAATAACCTTAATTTTGGAGTGGGTCCCATTGTAGAAACCTTAAAACATTATTATACCTGCTGTAGATATATATAAACAGAAAATTTTACTCAGTTTTTACTTTGTAACCTTTCAACAGAATTAAATTCATTTGAAAAAGAAAACCTTGTTGAAATTAGTAAGCTTATTAATGATTGGTAAGGGTTACTTTTTTACAAAGAAAAATTACTATTTACTGTATTTTGAAAAAGTTTTACTGTATGAAGTATAATATGATATATATAACTAGAAGTAATGGGAGGAAATTAAAAATAATTTAAACTTCCTGAAAATGAGTTCTATTAGACTGTAGAATAAATTCCCAGGGGAAGCTGTAGAAGCCTCATTATGTGGCTTATTTAAAACTAGATTAGATGAAGCGCCTGAAGGGAGCAAGCTTGGGCTGTTTCCTGTAAGGCTAAAGGAGATGACCTCAGAGGTATTTTTGTGCTTCTGAATTATTTTATTCTGTGGTGTGGTGCATCTGTGAAAGTCTTGTTCATTCTTATATGAGAATGTTTTGCAGCTGCTTTTTCTACAATACTTCTGTGTGAATTTTAAAATGAACTTTTTTTTTTTCCATAATAGGAGCTTATAGGTCTTTGTATTGATGCATATCACACTGAATGTGAATAAAAATAATAGCTGTTTTAGTACAACAACAGGAATAACTTGACAAAGGTAGAAGTATCCCCACAAATGCCTTCATTTTTCTTTCTGGTTTTAGAGTTAAAAATTTACTGTTAAGGTGACTGTCTTTACAACCTTGACGCTATGTATCCATGGGGGGCGTGAAAGTTGCTGTGGTCATGATGCTCTCTTCTGTCAACAGGAATGCTGCTGGTGGTGAGCTCAGCGTACCTGTAGAGTGCAGAATTGTGTGTGCTGGAGGGTGATCTCAGGCCATGCTTGGGGCTGAGCCACAGTTTGGATTGTTACACAAGGGAGCCTGGAGGTTAATCTTGAAGCTACTCTGTAAAAGTCCAGATGTATTTGTTGAGACTTCATTATTTTCTGCCTCAGTGGCTGTATAGGTATTTCATACAAAGTGGAACAGCCCCAAAAGAAAACGACGTAGGATCGGCATTAGTGACTGCTTATCTGAGATGGGTGTTCGTTTTCTCACCTGCTATTCTGGAAAAAGCAGCATTGTGCAGTTTCACAGATATTCTCTGTCCCATTCACATGGAAATTTTTTAACACTTTTTTTTGATCCCTAATTTAGTTTCCATTATAAACTCGTAAGGCATATATGATCTGAGCATTCCTTATTTGTAATGTTTACTTTCATGAGAGGAGACAATTTCTTCTACTGTGGCTTTAAAAAAGATTTTATATTAAACAAAAAAATTTGCTACTCTTTATAGCATTCTATTTGATCTTTTTTTGCAAGTATTCAATCAGGGTGCAAACTCTCAAAATGACTAAATGACCAATGGCCTATAAATTTACAGTTCCGCAATACGAATTCACAGTATCTGCTCCAACAAGTTATGATTTGATAGCTGATGCGAAAGGGAGTGTAGACATTCATTTAATTTTGGATCATTAGATCCAAAGCTGTCCTGGTGATTATAGCATGCTATTATTTTTGTTCCTGTCAAAACCAATGAGCAGTTGTAGTAGTGATGGGCTTAGCTGACCAGGGATGCTCAAAACAGAAGATTAACGATGAAGAGCTGGATCATGCACAAGAATGTTTCAAGGAGGATTTAGAGAGAGGAGAAATTAAGTTATTGTTTGAAATATATTTATCTAGTGTTTGCATTAACCTTACAATATAGTTGCAATGCTTTCATCAAGAAAAAGACTGTAGTTTATAGTACATTTAAACAATGACTATAATTTTTAAAATTTTTACTTGGAATGGAATTTTTTTTTGGCCAGTAACTATGTAACTTCAATCCTGTAATACAAAAATATCTTCATCACCAGATGGTATATTGTCATCTACTGCAACACTGCTAAGTGACCATTCAACCATCATGCATGGCAAATGGGAGTGCACAAACAGATTTCTTTAAAATTGTGATTAAATTTTGCCACTTCCAATAATACTGCTAGATGAATTTACTGAGCTTTGTTCTTTGACCAACTGTCTTCTTCCTCTAATTACCTTTTTTTTTGGTTTTCCTTTAGCTCAGAGGGTGTCCCATTCCTTATCTCTAAATGAGCTATGAAATTTTCAGTTTCTGACAGGAGATACTTGTAGAGTTTTTCAGTTTGTGTTACATACTACCCTGTCAAACCCTTCCCCACATTTTTCCCCACCTGCTTGGGCTCCCTGGGGATTGTGTGTATCAAAACTGAATAACAATACACTGACAAAAGTAGTGTACTAATCTATGCAAAATTACAAACCTGGGAGGTATCTCTGAATTGCATTGTATACTCAGTAGATTAGGGATATTGTTTCTGCAACCCATTTTTTTCCCTATTTAATGATAACAACCAATTTGAAGCAATGGCTTGACTAAGTAGGAGAGAGATTAAAATACTGTGTTGACCAAGTAGCAAAATGTTTCGATTTCACCAAGATAGGATTGGCCACCAGGTGGAGACTTTACATTAATTTTTCCTAAACTGAAGCTACAAAAGACAAAAGAAGATATCAGCATAAGAAGCCATTTGCACAAAAATAAAATAATCCCATTTATTTTTCAGTTCTTCTTGTAGATAATTCTTGCAATGAAAAGTTTCCCAAGGTGATCTGAGGAGGCTAAGTCTTAATTCTTTGAAAAAAGAAGCATATAGTATAAGATTTAGCAACATAATGCTGAATTGTTTCATGAAATGATGGAATTTGCTAAAGTTAAATATGTTCTATCTGCCTGATTCTTCTTTTTAAGTGGCAGGGAATTGTCCAATCTCAAATTATTTTCATTAAAAATGACCTAGTTATAAAAACTCTTTGGCCTTTAGAATTTGCAGCGAGTTTAAATAGCATTTATCTTTGTGTAGTGTAGTTAATAGCAAAGACGTAATTGCATGCTTTTCTGTAAGTGGAAGTCCCTAAATGCAAATACTAATAGGCAGCGTCATCTATAACAATCTGCAAATTTATGGAGGAAATTGGTTTTCCAGGCTAGCTATTTATTAATATGGAGGAGAATAATATTAAATTGGAGCTCCACCATCTTTCTTTCCATTTTTATGCAACAAAGAGGACACAGAAAGAGGTGAGGACCCATTGCCCTGCAACTAATCTGGCTGCAGAATTTCAGTAATGGGGCAGGAACATAAAACCATTGTGTTCCTCTCTGATCAGCAATAATACCATTTTGCAGCTACAGACTAGTTAGTTGGAAAGGGATGATAAGTGAGTAAGTGTGGGTGCTGAGTTGTAGGTGAATAAAGGGAATGAAAGGCTGAAACTGTGAATCAGATGATTTAGTTTGTGCAGAAGCTTAGCCAAAATAATGAGGATGAGGTGATCTTGGATAGGTAAAAAAATCCATATAGAGGTGATTTAAAAGGGTTCATGTGAGAGTATCGGGTGATAGAGCAATGAAAGCTGCAGGTAGGTGAGGAATGAGGCTGTAGTGGGAATGGGGAGCAGAAGGGTCTCATAGGGGTTACAGCAGTAGTCTGCTGTTCTGCACTTCAGTGTGCTTAGTTTATTTCCTGAGTTTCATCCTGAAGGGCTTTGGGCAAAAGGAGGGATGCCAACCCTATTGCTTCTGGCATATCCCATCAGCAGATGCATTTAAAAACTGTTCATTTGAAAGAAAGAATAAGTGGAGTTAAGGCTCAAGCCAGGGCCAGTGACATCCACTTTGGGCCTGGGGACAAACACAGTATTTGTCTGTAGCAGGAAGAGGGAGCTGTGGAATGGAAGGAGGCACTCTGGTAGAAAAATGGTAACTAGCAGTGTTTCAAAAGAAGGAAAATTAAAGTTAGAAAAATAAATAGTGGAAAATAAGTTTTAAAGATCCTAAAGGACTTTTATGATCAAGTAGTTAGATTTCTAGTGCATGGTAGCTGGCCAGTTAAGGAATTTACTACAGATTTTGATTTGCTCTAGATTTGGTATGAAACCTGCAGTTACTTATAAAGCTGTGATAGGTACCCAGTGAGTTCCGCTGGGGTTAATACTGCATCTAAATATGATCCTAAGTCACAGTCATCCCCTGTGTGCTGTTGGAAAGAGCTGGAGTGCCTCAGGCCAGGTAGGTCTGGATGGGCTTGCAGTTTTCAGTACAGGACGAAGGACTTTTTCTCTATTATCCACATCAATCTTCTGATTTTTGCTTGAGATACAGAAGAAATTTTGGAAAGGTATTCCATCTTAATTTGAAGTTATCACATGACATCATTCAGTATGGCTAATTGACCATTGTCATTAGCAAGGTGCATCTTTAATTTTATTCTGAATTTGCCCTTTTTACCTTCCAGCCATTGGTGCTTGGCAGTTGGGCTGTCTAAGGAGTTAGTTATAAATCATTAGAAAAACAACGAAAGACTTTTGAAATAAAAACAGAACTATGTAGTTAATGATAAAACCATGTGCTTTAGTGCTGTTTGTACGAGTGATGTGTAACACTCTAAGGGCAGGTTCTCCTGCTTTTATTATTCTTTATCAGTATCTTAGAGTGGGCCACTTGTGCAGTAAAACATAGTTTAACATGGTTGGAAGGAGAAGAATCTAGCCCTTAAAATAAGATCTGAAAATTGCCTGATGTCCCTCATACTATTGTATGTGAAAAGCAGTTCATTTGGTGCCGGTGTTAGTGTGAAATACTAAGTGGGGAAGAGCTTGTGCTCACATCTGTAGGGTTCATCCTCTTATCTACATTAACTTTAGGAGACCTTCTATGATGATGCAATCCACAGTTCTTCAAGGTGAGGTTTTGACTCTGTAATACTGAGATTTGATTTATAAAAGGAGACTGTTACATAATCCGCAGGTTTAAATGGGTAGCTTACTCTTTTCCTTTCTTTTTAAATTTACACTATTTTCTTCTGTGTATTTCAGAGGAAAAGACTTTCAACAGATTCTTTAAAGGGCAGTGAGGTTGGGAGAGCTTATTTAATGATTGGACAGTATGCTTAAGCCAAAGAAGAGCATTAATTGCAGCAAAATATTAAACCCCTTATTGAGATTAATTTTTTAAAATACAGCTTTTAAGATTTGTTGAAATAAATCAGAATAACATAGACTGTCATGGTCATTATTTGCATTTGATGAATGCATGTGCTGGCCTAAGCTGCTGAACTATTCAAGCTGAAGGTTTTCACCACTGTTCTTGTTCCTGCAGATATCACAGAGAAGATTAAGACCATTATAACTTTAACATAAAACTCAGAAATAACATAATAGGAAAAAATAGTCTACTGCATAGATTTACTTTTATCCAAACATTTGACTTCCAACTTAGATGGCTTAAAAAGGAGGAAGAAAAACCTGTACCCATTTGTCTTTGTGCAGTAATCTGAAAGTTAACATATTGGGAAACATTTCTCACTAACTCTGAACTAGATATGCCAATTTTTTTTTTTTTTTTTAATTTAAATCTGTATTTCTCATACCATTCCTGTGATGGCCAACTGACTGTCCTGTTGGAGAGTAATAATGTTTTGCATTTATTCATAATTTGTAATCCAGAGATCTAGAAATTGCTTTTCTGATATGTCAGTCGTTTCATCATTCAGATCTTCCACTGGCTCTTTCTTTAAGCAACACTGAGTTTGAACTGTCTTCAGAGCTCTTGACAGCTCTGTCTCTGGTTGTATCTTGGATTCTGTGTTCTGTCAAGTCCCCTTGACCTAGCTCTTTAAACCTTCCAGAGGTTCAAATGCTACTTTTGCTGGTAGCATCCTCACAGTAGTTTATGATTTTATCACACAGTAACATTTCTCTTTTCTCCATTCACTAGACCGCTCGTCGCTCTTTACTCAAAGACTTAGAATTTCAATTTTTGACATATATACCTGAACTGAGTCTATAGCAATAGACGGTAAACTAAAGGAAAAGGAATTCTTAAATCTGAATCTCCCCAAAAGTCTCAAACTATAGATGTCTGCCATTTCAAGTTGATAGAATTTACCTTTCTCTTGTTGTGATGAATTGCCCAGCACTGAATACAGAATTGGTGGCTGTGGAAACTGCTTTCAGCTGTGCAGATCTTGCCACTGGCAGGTTAGAGGCACCTAAGGAGAAAGGGGGGTTGAAGGCATCATTTTTTGTACATTTATTGTCTTCAGTATTATTAATTTAAAGAAAAGTTTCAGTTGCAAAATGATGGCTCACATTTTTATTTAAATTTTTATATTCCAGTAATGGTACTGTTCGATTCAAGAAGAATTGTATTAAGTAAGGGAGGTTCTGCAGGAGTCTAGCTAAAAGTACTCAGGCAACAACTTCCCAGTCATCCTCCCTACCCACAAAATTGGATCTGCAGGGATTTGAATGTGCTCACTGCATTTCAATCTCTCTTTATTTGAATCCATTATGTATTTTATATTTCTTATTCTGACAAAACAATCAAACAGAATAGGAATGACATATTTAAAGCTGGTTATAGTAGCATTTAAGGCGGTATAAAAAAGTGAGATGGTCTGGTTACTAAATCATTCTAATAAAGGACAGCATTGCTTAGTTTTATTTTACAGTCTTCTGAACAATAACAACAGCAGCTTCTCCACTATTTTCATTTTTTGTGAAAGCAACTGTTCTGGAGAATAAGATGGGGAAAACATCAGAAGTATTGAAATAATTATGCTAATATTTGAAACAATGATTTGCAAGTCACTGTTATATAAGAAATGCTTCCTTCTTTTTCTGATTTTTTTTTTTTAATATGAAACATCTATCAAGTAAACAGGAAAGGAAAACTGTCTTTTTCTGAGTGGTTTCATTTCCAGTGTTTCTTCAGCGTCCCCTCAAGGGTCAGACTCAATAAACAGCTGTGCACTATGTGTGAATAAAATCAATGTTGCAGAACCGCATAGCACACCAACAAAAAAGGGGTTTAATTCTTTTCACTTTGAGTGTAACTGGGCCACTTGTGAGTTTAACTTTTCCCATTCCAGTATTTACTCCCGGTACTTGCACCAAGGAAGCATTCAAAACAAGAAACAGCTGGCGCCCTTTCTTTACACTTCACCTGCTATTCACATCGATAACCCTTCAAAACACAAATGTGCTGGCAACTCACACCCAATTTTCACTGCATCCACTTTTGTGTGGAGAACAAAAGTAACTTCATCATCTCACTTGGGATAATAAATATTAGAAATCTGCATGACACCATTATCTGGGAAGGCTCTTATTTCCTGTATTA
>WAAD01003136.1:15106-26263 GCA_013389945.1 Fregata magnificens
TGGCCTCTTAGACACCCGCTGTGAGCTAGCACCCTCTTTAGTTATCTTTTTAAATTCTTTGCTCAAAGTGACTTCCTGATCCTTCTCTTCCACACCTTTTGTCTTATAATTTTAATAATTTAATTATATTCTTACATAATTTTGCTTTCAGTGTAAGCTATGTTTCAGCTATATCAGTAGAAAAATCCCAGTTTATGAACATTTTTAGAGCAATAGAGTTCTTGATAACCCTCTAAGTGCTAGCATGTTTCTTAGGGTTTATCTTCAGTAATCTCCTAGTAGCTGTAAGAGACAGGAAGAGTAGCAGGGGTGAAATTCAGTTCCAGGTTGTAGCCAGTTGTAGGTTTCTACTTGCAACATACAGACTTGGCTCACCTATCCAAATCTGGGGTACCCCATCTGGCTTTTGACTGCCACCCCTCAAGTGTGTCTCCTGAGGACCTGAGACATAGCTGTCAGCCACATGAAAAAGACTTGGATATTGTAGCGAGTCCAAAATGGCACTAAACTTCTAATTTTAGCCAATAAATCAAGCCCAGTACACTATACAAGGGGGCAAAATATATATGTCCAATCAATGCCATTTGACATACGCCTGGGCATTACTTCAGCGCCTGCCTGTTCTGTGTCAAGTCTTGTCCAATAATTCTTCAAACTTTTGTTGTAAGCATAAATATGAGAAAGGTTAAAATATTAGATCCTCTTTAAGCTCAGTTATATTAAACGCTGACTCTTTGTCCCTGGGGCTGGTGCCTACAGTAATTGTTATTCCTAGTTCCTAGTCATACTTCTGAGAGTTCTGAAGACTGGTAGCTTATTAATATATGTAATCTGTTTTCTTTATATTAATTTTGAATATCTGCAGTGAGAAAAACCTCTATAAACTGCTAAGGTTAAGTTGTCTCTTATCAAATGAAAGCTTAATCACTACAAACCTAAAACTTGTATGTCTAACTGTGTTGTTATTCACCGGGTATTTGATAATGAAAGTATTCGTATTTTTCAGCTTAAAGATGTATTGTTTGATTTCTAACACTGATAACTCTCATCAAAGTAATTTCTAACTTTCTATCCCTAAATACAAACACCATTTATGAAGCCATATATTACATGTAGGAAGTTGTCAAATATTTCCTTGTCAGAGTTCATCCTTTGATTGCATTTGCATTGCAGGAGTCAGTTCCAAAATGAGATGTTTTGGTAATGTGCATCTCACAAGCCCATCTTTATTTTCATTCATTTTATCTTAAATTTCCATTTTCTTTTCCATTCCATTTCTCTATTCCCAGTATGTGTGGTTTTTTCAGTGACTTAATAGTATCCTGGCACAGCAGGGTGTTGGTAAGAGCACATTTCAAAAAGGGTAAGAGAAGGACCCAACTGAGGAGTCAGTTAAAACATTTCATTAGCTCAGTTCTGCATTCTGTGCCTCCATAAAATGTTTTGTACGATAAAAAAAAAATCCAAGGTTTGGATCTGTGAAAGCTTTCTGTTGTTCCCCTTTCCAAAAATGAGGAAAATGAGGAAAATTGCTTGCCATTATATATACCTGAACATTTCTGTTGTGTTTTTCCAGCTGTCAAAAATTTCTTCATACAGTTTTGGCCTTCAAAAAATTCCCAAAGCTGGTCGCTTGCCCAGCTGTACATTACCATTACTATGTCCTTTCCTGATAGAGATTACTTATGCACTGATGGAACATAATGTTCTATAACATGTCATAAAGCAATAATAGCATGTAATATAATCCTTGTTATATGTTTAATAATGGGATAAAACTAAATTATAGCATTTGATATTGCTGACTTAATTTCAGATGCACATCTTTTACAGGAAACCTAATCTATGCCAGAAGTGGTCATTGAGGATCATCAGCAGTGCAACTAAAATATAGAAAATAGAGTTCAATTACATCTTACCGTTAAAACTGAATTTAAGGATGGTAAGCTCATTTGCACAGAGTATTGTTATTTTTCACCTTGCCAGTTTAAATATGCTTGCATAGTCTTTGATAGATTCTCCCACACCAAACAGAATGCTTGAGTACAAGTCACCCTTGAGAATCTCATCAGCCTTTAAATTATTTTTGTACATTTCCTGAATGTTACAGCGTTGTTTAAAAAGCAATTTTAGATATCATAGGTTTAAAAATAACATCACAGGACTTTATATTTGTTTTCCTCCCTGCACACTCCTCATTTGTTATTATTTGTTTGTTTATTGTATTACAGAAATTTATTCAGACTCCAATAATGAAAGGACCTATTGTGCAAACACTACAAATACATACTTAGGAACAGCCACTACTTAAAAGATTTTGCTATAATAAAGACCATATAACTGTGCCAACAGTTATTAATGTTTCTTGATATTTCCCCATAAGACCCTGTTACTTGAGGTTTTTAAGTTCTTCATTGTTTCACTTGGCCTGAAATCCTGTGTGCTGAACTTTATGTTCAAAGTTTATCTTTTCTAGAAAGCTTCGTTACAGGTAGCTCTGGATCTAACATGGAAGAGGAAAAGGAAAATTAGATGTTCTGCCATTAAAAGAAAAGAAAAAATACGGAAATCTTTGACACTGTGAAATCTCTAAGCCTTGGCGTGAAAACTTGAATTCTTCTTTGGAAAATCTTATGCCATTTCTTATTGTTGCAAATGTTGATAACAATGGCCTCTTCAGTAGTGAAAAACTATCTTTCAGAGTGTGTTTCCAAACTTCATACTACTTTCGCTTGTTAGATTTGATTTCTGTAAACACTGCTATATAGCATCTTTTCCTTTTTCTGATGTTCTGAGTAATTGTGGGGTTGCATTTGAGAATAAAGAGCTTACTAGTAATTAAAATTTTAATAGATTATGTAAGTATGGCAGCTTAATTTTTTTATCTTTATGAGGAAGGAATGAATGTAGCAAGAGAGAACAATCCTTAGGAAATCATACATATTGAAAATATATTAAAAGAATTTTGAAATTCTTTATCAAGAGCTTAGAAGTTCTTTATCAGCGCTGCTCAACTTCAGATAACTTCTTATCAGGCAAAGATCATCAGGTCCATAAAGGTTTTTCAAACAGCTGAAAAGAGCTGTAAACTAACAGTGAGGACTTCCATTCTTGCATCAGAGACCAGGTCCAATTCTTATGGTTTTTCTATCTGCTTAATGATAATCTTAGTATTACTTAAATATCTAAGAAAAAGCACTTGCTGACTCTTAGAGCTGAAAAAGCTCTCTATGTAATTGCACATCACAATCTATTTTGCATACATACAGTGTGAATTTCTCTCCATATCTGACAAAATTGTGATTTGCTGGGAAAGGTTTTGTGTATCCGGGTCATGTGCGTTTTAGTTGTGACTGAAGTTATACATACATGTCTTCAGCCCCTTAACATTGTTCATTCTTCTGCTGCAATACTTTTAGTTCTGTTTTAGTTTTTAGCTGAAAAATAAAGGACATTGATCCTATGTTATAATTTTTAGAGGAGGAAGAGACACCAAAAACATAGTTAAGATACTTGCACTGTTTACAACAAGTTATTATAGATCTCAAAAATACAAAATGCAAATAAGTGGGGGTTTTATACTTATGAGTTTTAGATGTTCTTTTATTTTGATAGTGAATTCTATTAAAGAAACCATGTACAAGATACTTATAAGAAACTATTTCCTGTACCCGTTGCATCTCACATATTCCTGAAAACTCTTTTTAATCACCATTTACTATCTCGATATCTGTCTTATTTGCAGATATACTGATATCTCTTTTCTGCTTGTGGAAACTGAATAGTTTCAGTGGATTCTAGTTTTTCAGTAATTAAACCTTACACTTCCTACCCTGAGTTCTTCCCTTCTACTGTTTGCCCTCGATGGGATGTTGCTGGAAGCCAATGGGATTCAGTTCTAAAAATACAGCTGATTACAGTAAGACCTGGTTTGGAATATAAGAGCTTTCCTTCCATTCTCTTTTCTTGCTGCTTTCTCTTCTCTCCTATTCCCTTTCTTTTTTTCCTTCTTTTCTTTTTTTGCCTAGCCTTGCCTTGCCTTGCCTTCCCTCTGCCTCTCCCTCTCCTTTTACAATTTAGCTTAGGTACTAAATGAGTAAAAGACTAAGAAAGCAAGCACATAATTTAAATTCAAATTTGTTATTTCCTTCTGAAAATCTTCTCTCAATTCAAAAACATCTCATACAAGGAATATCAGGTCTTAAAGGTGTATTTGCATTTTATCACTGCTGAATCAGAGGGAGCTATATTTCAGTCATCACATATGGAAAAGCAAAATAACAAAATTCTAACAGAGAAAAGCACAGTGTTTGCTTGTTCCAGAAAAATGGAAGCAACACCAATTAAGAGCTGACATAGTGGACAGAGCTTAGAATCCAGCACAGAAGACAGTTCTTTGTCATGCTATCTATCAGCTATCTGAAAGCCTTAGGTAAACAAAATATGTGTATGTTTCTATTTTCCTACCAACTTGGGCAGATTGGTTAATTTTAATGTTTAGGGTAATTGCTGAGAGAAAAAAAAGCTATAAATTTATTTTCATGGGAATTTCATTACTGTCACCTTAAGGCAAGTAAAATAGCTGTAGTTTCTTTCTAATATCATTCCTTTATAGTAACCTACCAGTGTGTGGGAAATTAACTTTTTTTCTTTAATTTTTCCTTTCTCTTGTTTACACCAAGAAGGTTTTGGGGGGTTGGTTTCTGGGGGTTTTTTTGTTTTTGGGTTTTTTGGGTTTTTTTCTTCTTTGTTCCTTTGGCCAATGCCTTGGAATTTACTCAGTGATGTTTCCAACAATTTTTGGAGTCTAGAACTTCCTGTTGGTGGCTTATAGGAGCTTCATTCTGAAGTGGACAGTGTAAGGACATGTGGACAGAGAGTGTCTGCTTCATTAAGGATCTCTGGTCAAAGGAGCCATAAACAAGAACACACAGAGACAAACCAGACTGACACATGATAAGGGAGGTCCTGAGAAGAGCAAACCTGGTCATTTGTACTAATTGGTATGTATACATGGAGCACGCAAATGTTTATTTTCTCAGTTGGGAGGATGAGGAAAAGGAGGGAGACAAACACACAGAGACATAAAACCTGATCAATTAGTGTTAACAAAGAAAACAGCCAGAAACAAAAGTCTCCAGTCACACTATTTGGTCAGTAGCTTCTCTACTGGTTGAATCTGCAAACAGGAGAGCAGCAGCCACATCCCTCAGCCTGGGCAGAGACCCCAGGCCACCGGGCTGGGCTCCAGCAGCTAGGCAGCAGGGTCCTGGGCTGAAGCTGCTGGAGGCAGTGTCCTCGTCTCTTGGCATCCAGTGCAAAAAAAAAAAGAAAGAAAGAAAGAGAGAAAGACAAAGAAAGAAAGAAAGAAAGAAGAAAGAATGAAAGAGAAAGAAAATAAAAGAAAGGAAGAAAGGAAAAAAGGAAGAAAAGAAGAAAGAAAGGAAGGAAGATAGAAGGAAAGAAAGAAAGAAAGAGAAAGAAAAAGAAAGAAAGAAAGGAAGAAAGAAAGAAAGAAAGAAAGATGGAAAGACAAAATCTCTGTTACTCAGGATCCTATTTATTTCTAAAAGCAATTTCAGTGACCAGCCTTATGTTATGCTACAGAACAGAGAACCATACATCCACTTATTGGCTCCTTGACTAATTTCGGGAGTGCCCTGCGAAGAAGAAAAGCAATGCTAAGGGCTGTCTTTTTCAGTAATGTGCTCTGAGCTCACAACTGGTGTAGAAGTAACAGAGATGATAAATATTTTTCTCTCCCAGATATTTCATCTGAGGCATGAGATTGCTTTGAAGAGTTCCTGTGTCCATTGGGTGACAAATACATTTCTGAGTATCATGCAGAAATGAGGTAACACCACCTTTTACTATTCTAACTGGAGTGAAGTTCATATAACTTTTCATAACACACTTTTGAATTACTGTATTTTCAGAAATATTCGAGAGGATTCAGAGGTACTGCCGATTGCCTCGGGCACTATATGTTTTGCCTTCAGCTGCCCCACACACACATCAAGCTTTTCTGCTTAAAGCAGGGTTGCACAGAGAAGGCTTATGTTCAGACCTACTATGACATGGAAAACTACACCAAATTACTTCTTTCTAAAATGTTTTTGTTCGCTTGTTTATGCTACATTTTATGACTACTCTTTAACTTCTGACTATGTGAGATTTGTGGTATATAAAAGGAGTTAACACAGCATCTTATTATCCGAATCTATCATATTGTATGCCATAGGCTATGATTCCAAAAGACTTTAGGGTTTAGCAATCACATTAGTAATATATCATTTACCACAGAAAAACAGTAGCCAGAAAACTCATTTCCTGTCCCTACAATCACTTATTTTCCCTGGTTAAGACAAAACCAAGACACAAGCTCTTCCTTGTAACTCTAATAAAAGATTCCATCTGTAGCACTTTGAAAAAACAGAAGTGCTCTATCAACAGGGTAGAGCTGTGCATCTCAACTTGAACCATTTCAGCTTTCATGTCCATTAACTTTCTGGCTGTCCTGCTGAGGCAGTCATCAAGATTGGCAATTGTGATGGTGTTTATGCTGAGAGTGTTTGTCCACAAGCAAACTAAAAACATTAACTAACATAAAGGCCAGTGATTTTGAAACTGCAGTCCTCAGACTTGTGAGAAATATGTTCTGAAACAATTTCTGTGCTTTGCAGTGGGATCAGAGGAAAGGTTTAAAAGGAATCCTTAACTTTTACTCTGATTAATGCCAAATGTTTTGTAAGTCCTTTTCATTCATTTTGAGTAGCATTCAGAAAGGTTTTCAAAATTTGGAGCATTTTGAAGTGAAGATTAGAAAAATTTCCTGAGAGGGCGGGAAAGAGATTGTAGAGCTTGTGCGTGTAGGGCTAGTGGGCACTGACACTATGATCATAGTTTTATTAATCATACATATCCATGTACAGCCACACACACACCTTCCATGAAAGCTCTGCTGCTCAGACTGTAGTTTACTGATAATACTATAATGAGTCACATGGATACTTTTTTAAGTCACAAAAAGAAAACAAATGGAAGACAGCAATAAAATCAAACCATTAACAAAGCCAACTCCACACAGAAAGGTGAATCATGAGATGTCCTGACTCCAAGAATTCTTCATCACAAATACTTTGTTCTCATCACAGCCCCTCAATTAAATTACCTTTGCAGCATTGCCTATGGTATGACATATATGATCCATGGCATGGGAGTGTTAGGAGAGTGCATTACAGACCTGTGTTGGGGAAATATATCATGAAAATCAAAACCTTTTCTGGGTGTCTAATCAATGGTGCCCTATCAGCCTGCATCTGTTGATCACACCAGTATTAGTATAATGCAACAGGGGGAAAAGATCATTTGGAAGAGGTGCCATTTAGAACTGGGTGGCACATGTTACTGTAATCCTGTTATACATACACACACTTTAGACAGTCATGCATACAGGCATATAGGTTTTTTATATATCAGTACTCACATTAAGTAGAGATATAAATATAAAAACTATATAAGTTTGTAAAATATTACTTTTCACATGCAAATTTCAAGACAAGTAGATATGGAATATGAGCCTAAAGCAGTCAATCTCCAGTTGGTAGCAGATTTATCGACTGTGTTGTAGACTCAGGTTCATGTGGTTTTTGTGTTCCTCTAGGGGAACCAGAATTAGGAAACTATACAGTACAACTTGGCCCAACAAATTTGTCTTCTGAAGTGATGCAATTTAGATGAATGATTAAAAGTATATACAGAAAAGTGAGTGGGAAAGAAAGACTCCTTAAATCAATGGGTAGGTGAATTTCCTATCCCATTCCTAGCCTTGTCTTTTCTGATTCTGAACAGAAATTCTTCAATCTGAGAAAGTCCTCATAAGGTAATCATTAGATTTTTTACTCTAATAAGGCTGAACTGCACTTTAGCTGCAACTAAGAATGCATGAAACATGTAGTTTCTTGTGGCAAAGACAGACAAGATTTGCTATACCAGGCCAAGAAAAAAAAAAACCAACCCAAACTACTTATAATTCTGGAAGAAGATGGAGAACACTAATAATTACTGAAGTATTTATTACTATTGAATGGGAAAAAAATGGTTTCATTTTCTGGATATAGTATCTACTAAGGGGTTGCATTTATTTACTAACATTATCTGTATCTCCAGATACTATTCAAAAGGGCCATACCTAAAACCATTTTGTCCATGTTGCTTTTTTAAGTAATAATTGCTCCAACCAGGGATCAGAAGCTTGTTTTGCTAGAAAGAACCAAAGAAAGAACAAAACAATATCCTGCCACAGAAAATCTTATTCCGGGCTATATATATATATACACCTAATCCTGGTTAGCAAGAACATCCTACTTGAAGATGAAATTCGTATAATGCAAGTGCATAAAACTGTATGTTGTGGGGGATATTTGCATTTCCCTGGAAAGTGCTGATTCTGCATTTCTCAGTAAATACCAAATATCTACATCTTTATCACAGCTCATGGCTTTACTGTTTTGTAAATTAACAAATAGCCTGCTGATACCGCTGAGTATCTGTAAGAATTAGCCCCTGGTTGTACCTCAACCTTTTTTCCAGGATTCAGATAAGACACTGTAATTATAAGAAATGGAAGGATTTACATTTATTGTGCAATTCTAGAACAAGAAAATTATTCCAATAAACTTCTTCTTCAGTGATTTTTTCTATAAGTATATACACCCACATATAAAATGCACATTTTAATTTCATTGCTGTTGTTAGTAAGCAATTTTAGTAAAGATTCACACTTTAGATTTAAAAAAAAAAAAAAATCAGTCATGTCCTTGACACCGGTAGTCAAGGAGTGCTTATTCTCTTCAGTCTGGGATGTTGGATTCTCCCAGGACAAAACAACCAGCACAAAGTTGGTCTCACTATCTTGTTTTTGTTTCTCACGAATACCCATAAACAAAGTAATATAATTAGCCATCACTTATTTAAGTGACCAAGTTAACTAATTAGATTCTGCTAAAGGACAGCCATTCAGAGAAGTACATTAATTCATTCTTTACTCATCAGTCTTGCAAACAGAGAGGATCTACTTATTCTTATCCACACAATGGCTGATCTGTTAAATGCCTCTGTAGTTTTACAGCAATGGTAGACATCCATCTTGCTCCAGGAGACACTAGTTCAGGTCCCTTGATAACTTGAAAGATTACAAGCATAAGAATGAGTATGTAAGAAACTTGCATAATTAAACAAAAATAATTAGGTTAACAAAATGCATAGGATTCGTCTTTACTCAGGCTATTTACTTATTGAGTTTTTAAGTTTAATTTCAAAAGGAAGTGGAAAATGTGATGAAAGCTGAATGTGTTCTTCTTAAATCACATTTTTATAATGCAGAACAATGCAATGATATTAATAGAAGTAGATTTTTAGACAAGCAGTCATGTAATATGTCAGAGTTAAGTTCCACATCAGATATTAAAACAACAGCATCAACAAAACAGGGAGAATTAATTTACCAGTCTTTGATAGCTGGTTTGTCATAACACAACAATTTTGCAAATGTAGTGCATTTAAATCTGCAAACTGTGGGATACAAATCACTCCAAATTAAAGTCATGGATGGGAGCATAAATCTAGAAATGGGGATCAGAGGAGCATGTTAAAACCACAGTGCTTTCTGAACAGCATCTAATGGCAAACAAACTGTACTTCTTTGTTAGCATCACACCTCCATCAACATACATTTACTGTTTAATAGAGAAATGTATACACTGACTTTTCTATTAAGCACTCTATAGGACTAATATTTTGCTTTGGTGACAAATTTATATTTTTTGAAACTATAGTATGTTAATACTTAAGATTTTCCAACCTACACAGTGGCACAAGACAGTGTTTCTATTCATATGTTGCTACCAAAAATGCTTTCTGGAGATCATCAAGCTGATATCTTTCAAGTTTTATAAAGCTAGCTGCCAATAAACATATATATTTGAATTTATTTTCTTTACGGTTACATTTGTCAGCAAGCTGAAATGAAATGTATCCTTGCAAAAATAATTAAAAAAGAAAACAAACAAAAACTGTCAACAAGCTGTGATATGTGGGTTTTTTCCTAGTTGGGCTCTAATTCCATGAGTTGATAAGGACTTCAAAGTACCAGCTAAACAAGCCTTATGTTTAATTAATATTTAGACAACGCTCTTCAAGAAAGAGTAGGCTTGGTTAACTTTCACTGCTGATTGTTTTATATGAAATAAGCAGATATTAGTAGAAATATCCAGATACTCCAAAGATTGCATTGCCCTCTCCCAATTTTGGAAGATCTGCTATCAAACAGAGTATTCCATCTTCATCAGTGCCCTCTTTCACTCTCTAAAGCAAAAGCATATCTACAGTAACTATCCCAGACAAGAAGAAGAAAAAATAAAAACCTGGTGATACATATATTTTGGGCTGTGTTTTCATTTTCTAGGCCTGGGTCAGATCAAAGTCTGTAGAGTCCTTTGATTTCTTCAATATTATCCCTATCGATGACATTATCAAGGGACAGCTAGAATACATTCTTCTATGCTGCAGACTGTGGCAAGACAGCTGAAGAGGGACTTCTGGGAAATCTATAACAAAAGATGTGAGCCTATTATTCCTTCAGAAAAGCACAAACAGGACCAGGAATTGATTCGTGTAACTTTGTAGTCTGAGTGTCGCATTTACTTTTTGATGAAAGCCGAACTCCTGTTTCAGCCATGAGCTGAAATGTTAAGCTGCTGGAAGACCCACTTCTCTTGCATTAACATTTAATAATCTCAAAGCCAAACTTTGAATTTCTGGATTATCCAAATACAGAAAGTCTTTTCTGTAGCCCTTGTCTTGCTGCTTTCTTCTTATAGCTATATACCTGCAGGGTTAGTACAAGGTCTGTCAGTCTTATGTGAATTGCTAATCTGCGATGCCAAATAGGTTTTGGGTTTTCTATGGAGCACANTGCTAATCTGCGATGCCAAATAGGTTTTGGGTTTTCTATGGAGCACACCAGGATTTGAAGGCATCCTACATAACAAGAAATGGAGGAAAAAAGCCATTAATAGTGGTCTGTTAATTAATGAGCCTTGAGCTTAGGCTGCACAAACATGAACTCTGAAGTGCCTATTCCATTTGTTGTAGAGA
>WAAD01003139.1:0-21944 GCA_013389945.1 Fregata magnificens
CTCAGAATCCTAGAAATCTTCCTCCTTGCTTTTTCTTCCAGATAGTCTAAATCACCCATGACAGAATTGTCTAACCTCTTCTTTAAGAAGAGCCCTCAGTCTCTTTTGGTAAACTGGTCCCATGTTTCACTGTCCTTGCTGTTAGAAAGTTTTATCCTTGTGTCAATGCTTAGCTGCCCTTCCCAGCAATTTAAGCTCATTAGTTCTTGCCCTGTTACAAAAGAAAAAAACACTACCTTTTTTTTGCAGTTACTTTTTATATATTTGGAGACTGCAGTTCATCTCAAACATCTCTGATTCAAGTGCTTTCATCACTCAACCTTTCCTCAGGGGCCATGCTTTCATCTGTTCTTATGGTGGCAATGAGAGCCTCTTTCACCATTGTTGCTTAGTGCTTGTATGTCCTACTAGCTCATAGGTGTATAAAAACATTGTCAGGAAAGATTCCAGGCTGAATGTATGCGATGTGCTAATGTCAATAGCCAAGGCTGCAAAACAACCTTATAACCTGGAGAAAACAAAACAAGTCTATAAAAGCTGTGTGAGTAGAATCAGTTGCTTTCTCAGTGCTGCATAATCCTTCCTCAAATACAGTAACCCCCCAGCACACCCACACAGCTTGCTCAGCCTCTAGCTAGTCATGCATGTTCAGACTTGACTCTTTCCTCAAGTAAGCAGATGAAATAACTGTGCTTAAAGCATGTCTTATTTTCTCACCGAAAACCCTGTTGGATGGGTTACCTTGCACTCCTTTCAAGGCAGTGACAGGCTCATTCTCTCTGGCATGAGACAAATGAGCACACAGTCCAGTTGCTGCCACATTCTGGATGTTCTCTGGTGTCTTCATGTCCACCCTGATCTTGTGTGACTGAGAACCTGTGATCGTCTTGCACAAGGCAGCTAGCTTAGCCCTTGAAAACAAAAGCTGTGAAGGAAGGGTTTTCCAGACCACCTAGTTCTTAGCAGCTACCTTTGTTTTCCCCTTGGAATGTGCAGTTTCACATTCACTTTAAATCTGCATCTCTAGGGCCTGTCAATAAAAGGGATGGGTTTCCTCCATCCCTAGTCACAGATCCTCCTTTGTGTTGACTATATCATCTGTATGGTGAACAACGTTATTGGACTGATCCAGCTGAAAATGAATTCAGCAACAAAACTAACAATACATTTTGGGCACAATATCTTCTCTGTTTTGCTGTGTGAGATGGCACAAGTGCTATTGGAGGAATAAGGAATAAATTCGAGCTGGCATGGAGCCAAGGCGGGGCAGCAGCCTGGACTTAAATTCACTGAAGTCACTGTGCATCACCAGTCTTGGAGGAATCTAATCTTTATTCATCTCAGCCACATCATCAAATCTCATCCTTACCCCCTCAGTAGAGTGCTGCAGCGGGTTAGGCTTCCTCCTTCGCCATACCTCTGCATGACTGGTATTCTCAATGCCATTGCCACATGCTGTTGTACTATTAGGCAAGGCGTCACCCTATCCTGCCTATTCCAGCACACCTGTGTCACTGGGAGTGTTGTTTCAAATGTGTTTCTCCCCACTGTATTGTATCCTTAAAACATGCTGCTTTTATGGGTTCATTTCTTCTTAGCATGTCAATGTCTTTGGAGCTCATAACTGAGACAGGTCTTTAATGTGAAGGTAGATAAGCTCAGGAACAATAAAAGCAGCAGCTTGAGAGGAGGGGACACATGCACATCTTTACCTCTTTGGATACCAGCAAATTTCTGTATGCCAAACCAGTTCTGCTGAATTGCTTCTGAAGTGCCATGTTTCAGCATAAGCACAACAGGCGCTGCATCCTTATACCAACTTGGATGCCTTGTGCGTTGCTTGAACTTTAGGCATAGACGTTCATGCTTTGTTGAATCTGGGTTCAACTGACTTACCCTTTGTAGGAGACGTGACCAAAATAGCAGCTGAGGCCACATCTGTATTTTCAACGTAGCACCCTAGTCACAAGATGTTGGTTCCTTTTTGCATCTTTTTTTTTATGCAGTACTGTGTTCTGGATCCTATGAGACTACATTTTTCAGAGCCAGGTAACTCAGTTAATGTTCACATGCTTCCTATCTAACACAGTGTACTGTACAATAATGTATGATATTTTTCATGCTTGCTTTCCAAATCATTACATTTCAAGAATCAACTTCTACTTGCACTGGTAACAAAACAAAACCATGCTCAAGTCTGCTGCTGCAGAATTTTTCTTATCAAAGTCCTTTTCCCATAAAACCTTATGCTGAAATATTCAACAACCTTAGGAAACCATGTGATTTTCCCCCCTCAATTACTGCCTACCGGAAGCTGGCTCCCCTATTTTAAAATGAGACCTTTAGACCATTTGGGGTTTATCTTACACTAAGCCAACAGATGAGGTTCCTCCTTGACCCTGCAGCTGATTGTGAAACTGCCAGGAGAGAGTTATGCTTTCAAGAAGGCATAAATCACATAGTTAATCATAATTAAACCTGCAGAAGTTAGACAGGAATCAGTTAAAGGCACAAAACCAATCTAGCAGCCATTGCAGCTGTCCTTTTTGCAAATCCATCATTTGGAAAAAGATAGGCAACCAAGGAAAAACAAATGCCTTTTGCTTGAATGCACACAATTTCCAATACAGAGGTCGTTGCCTTGAACTCCCAGTTCTAAATAATTTAATTTGCTTTATTCAAAACATGAATTGGAGATGAGGATGGGGGGGGCATGTTTTGGTTTTTGTGGGGTTTTTTTGTTGGGCTTTTTTTGTTGGTTATTGTTTTGTGTTTTGGTGGTGGTGTGGGTTTTTGCTTTTTGCTGTTGTTGTTTTGGGGTGGTGTTGGGTTTGTTTTGTTTTTTGATTCTTTTTGGTTTGGGGGTTTTTGGTTTTTTGGTTTTGGTGTTGGTTTTGGTGTGTGTGTTGTGTTTTGGGTTTTTGTTGTGGTTTTTTTTAATCATACTTGCAAAGCTCCCTGTCCTGCCTGACCCAACAGAGATTACTGGAAGAGAAGGTCTTCCAGATTTCTAAGATCAATTAGATATAGGATTGAGTGAGCACAGACCTGGGCTCAGAGGGGATGTGCATAATTCAGGCCTGAGTTTTCAATTTGCAGCTGAAACTCTAAGTGTAAAACTTCCTGCACCCAGGGATTTTTGAGTCCCGTACTAGAATTTCTGTCAAAAATTTTTCCTGCAGCTGTTACTTAGGAACTTGGAGCAAGTGTAGTATTGCTCTAGCCAAACAAAACTGCAAAAAGCAGGGCTTGGCACAAAAACAATTTACTGCTTGATTGAAGTGGGGGGAGGTAGGAGGGTGGGAATCCAGTTCCCTAATGGGATAAAACCAAGCCCACTACCTTTATGTATTTATTTTCTATTAGGTTTTTTAAAAAAAGTGTGGAGGGGGAGAAAAGGAGGGAGGAGGAAGAGCAAGAGATCAAGAATAAAGACTTGAACCTGAGTCTGCCTTGTCCAGGGTGGGTGCCAAGATCAACTGTACTATTGGCTTCTCTGGCATCTTTTTAAAAAAATCTTTTAAAAATAGTTCCATTTTATATAAAGAAATAGACATTGGAGAAGAAGGTTTATTCTTCATTGGATCCAATGTCCAAGGTAAATGACTATTCTGTGGCAACTGGACTGTGGGAGCATTTCACACAGAGGCCCAGTGGGTGTTAGCTGTTTACACAGAATAAAAGATCTACAGTAGGAGAAACAGAAAGCAGCCCACCGGTAAGCCTGCTAGTAAGCTCAGCCACCTGGTATACTGGCATTAAAGTGACTTCTGTAGGTATATTGACTTTTGACAAGGAAAAGGAGAACCTGGAACTTGCTCATGTTATGGAAGTGCCTTAAGCTCTGGACTCTTCTGCTATTATTTTTGTTCTCTGTGCCTCTCATCCTGCCTCTGTGATTATTTTTTTTCTTTTAAACTGGAAATTCTATTTTTCTTGATGCAACTTGCTTTGTGCCTGGTACTGTTCCACGAAAAGTTTTGCTCTTCATATGTCAACAGTTTCTGACAAAAGAAATCATTTCATTAGAAAACCCCTGATTGAGCTGTAATTGGCACGCTGCATCCCAGAGCGTTTCTGTACAAAAAGAGAGAATGCATATTGCTATGCTCTACTCCTTATGATTCTCAACTCTAATTAAAGATGCCTTGCCATCTGTGAAGCAGTTGCAGCAAGAAATGTGAAGGCAACTCCAGTTACAGTATAATCACTTTTAGCCTAAATGTTCCTTTCATACTTCTCTTTTGTCTCCAGATAATTTGGGTATAAAATCCTTGGTGCAAGCACTTTTTGGGCACGGCCATTTCCAAAATCTCTCAATTACTGGTCTGTGTTATTCAGGAAGTCAGATTACGTGATCACAGTGCTGTCTTCTGGTCATAGGTCCTATTTAACATTTACCCTTTCCCTTACCCTTTCCTTTACCCCTTTCAAAGCATGAAACACAGGCTTGACACTGTGCGAGAGCTCTGTGGGGTATACCTCTTTGTCTTCCCCCTTTTTTTTGTATATATTTTCAGCTACCACTTCCCAGAAACTCTTTGGGATAACAACATGTGTAGTGGAGGTCTACTGTCCCAGGAGAGTATGCTCAGCTACAACAGGTCTGAATTAAGAGTATTCAGCTCTTCTGGAGAAAAGACCTATTGAACTGATAGGAATGGTAAAGGAAGTTGATTAGATATTGCTAAGGTGCTACAGTTTGTTGGTTAGTTTTTTTAAACAAACAAACAAAAAAAACCCCAAACAAACAAAACCCCCCCCCCCCCAAACCAAGATTTAATAAGGAGTCTACCTTCCAAGAGAGATTTGTTAGAGGAAAAATATCCTCTTTCATTTCAGAGGATGGTTTAAAAACTTGCAGAAAAGTAGAGCTTTTCTGTGATGGTCTCTAGCACCTGCTGATGTCCAGCAGATGGTGCTGAGGAAAGTAGATGTTTCTAATTTATAAAAACAATAGTGGATGTTATTACTGGGTATGCTTCTCCCCATTGTCCAATGCAATCTTCATTGTATCTGCTGCATACGTGCCAAGTGGCACGAAGGAACCTTCCTCAACCATCAGCCACTGGAGATGGAAAAATTATAGTTCTGTTCCCCAAGCAGGTACATAACCTTCCCTGAGGAATATTATGCTCTGCACTTGATTTAGCATATGGTCATAGATCTTCATCTATTGTAAAACTGTAAAGCCAGCTACAGGTATTTTGCAAAATGCATCCTATGCTCTGAGAGATAGGGGCTGGACTAGACTAGCACAGCTATATCCCAAAAGCCATGGTTTTGCCTTGCACAGATTTACCAGAAGGGTTTCTACCTTTGGCTTGCACTGACAATGATCTTATTAGCTGGCTGTACGATACATTGCAGGCAGAGCTGAAGAACTAGATTAAAAAATCTGAAAGCACTTGTGACATCAAGGGATAGATGAAATCACCAAGACAATTGAATCATATTTGCAGCAGGAAGATAACATTGCAAAATGATTAAATCCACAGGCCATTTTGGCTGCCTTGTTTATGTCCTATGCTTTAAAATATTGAGGCCAAAAATACCAGAGGCCTCTGCTGCTCAAAGTGTCAGCTTGAATAGTTGTCTAGGGCTGTCAAGTCTCCTCTGGAAGTAAATGGTATAAAGGCTTCAGTGTGAATAAAAGTTGAGACATAGAGTCTTTACAGACCTTGTTCCATAGAGACTGATCCAATTGGTGCTTGGTGGAAAGGGGGATGGGTGATATCCCCATGTTTATTTATAAACATATAAACATTTATTTATTTATTTATCAGAATTGCTGTTCTATTTGTACCTCAGCTATGGTTAGTCCTAATGGTTAATCAACTTACCAGGTTATTCAGATAACTGGACAGAGCAACCACATAAGTCCCATTTTATACCCTCAGAGAAACCAATCCAACGTACAGCAGAATTGGAGCTACAGAGGAAAGATCAGAGGCTGCATGAAACAAAGTTGAGCAACATGTACTATGGGACTCATGGGAAAAGCAGTGAGCATGAAGCCTATGAGGTCTGTGGCTTCAGGAAGATGCTGCTATGGAGGACCCCAAGGAGACAGTGGAGAAGGTGGCAGGAGGTGGCCACTGCAGATACTGCAGGCACTTCTTTGTGAAAGATCAACCCATTTAGAGATCTTTCAGCAGGGCTTACATGCCTGCTCTTTACTAGGATGGGAAAAGTAAAGGGTGGTGTCCTGGGGTCACAACTAAGGCTGCCATGTTGATTGGGGTTAGGACTTATAAACCTGTGTTCAGTTCCCTGTTTCATGTAAATTCTTTCAGTGATGACAAGCAAACCATCTAAAGTCCCTGTTTCTTACTTCCTTATCTATAGTATACAGATAAAAGCCTGTGCATTATCTCAGCATGGACTTAAATAAATTAGAGTGGGAGGATCTGTTCCAGCACTAGCAGAGGATAGAAGAAAATATGCTGGACATAATGGAGAATGGATAATCCTGGAGAGGGAGAAAAAGATTGTCTCTCAAAGTAAATGCAATTAGAAAAGTCTGCAAAGGAAATTATGTTTAATTAATTTGTTTAATTATGTTTAAAGACAAAACAGAGATTTCCCTCCTTCTCTACCTCCTCCCCCCCTTGATTCCTCTTGATTCTCTGGAAACTGGTTTTTGGGTTTGTTTTTTTTTTTTTTTTTTTTCTGATTCAGCTGTTTACTGGCTTGGTATTAATGTCTCACTGTAGGCTTACCAGCCCTTATGTGTTTTTTGCTTTGATATGGCTCCAAGTGATAACATCACACCCTGTGTTAATTTGACATGGAAAGAAAAGTATTAGATGGTTCCATTCTGTAACTTACAGAATAAAATAAAGTACCCATATCCTCACTGGATAATCAGAATATTTAGCACCTTAATGCTGGGCTCAGTAAGCTAAAATATCAACACATACTATGCAACACAGTTCAGTGAGAGATTCCAGAACCAGTGCTGTCTACTTTGTGCTGTACTGCATAGGAAAACTGACTGGAGTCCTACAAATGTGGCGGCCACAGTAGTGCAGTAGACATCTGGACTACTAAGTTCTGCCTTGCAATTACTGTTGTGCCTGCATGCTTGATCTGTTTTGGGTAAGATTGGTGACTTTCTGTAGGAATAAATGTATGCATGCAAGGAAAGAATATTGTAAAGGGGACTATGGCTGGGATCTGATGTGCTACAGACCTGGACATAGGGGATACGGAGGTGCTGCACCCCAGATGTGGAGTGTGCTGCAGGGCAGGATGCCTGTTAGGAGCCTGTGTGCTGCCATCAGTACTGCAGCACCCATGAGCCCTGCCTTGCATTAAAAGCTGTAATAAGCATTTCTCCCAGAATGCAGAATTATTATTTTACCTGGCCAGAATCCACAGCTTAATTGTAAAGCCCTCACCTCCACCTTTACGGTCAGACCTGTTCTTTGAACGCTCTGCTCGCATTTGATTAAAAGGCTGGTGACACACAAATGGAGTATTTTCTTATCCATTAAGGTGCCTTTTCTAAAAACACTGTATACCCAGTGGCGTTTAACCATGTATACACCCAGCTGCTTGTATGTCCAATGAAAAATGAGTTTAGTATTTTGATAAATGGCAGAAGAGCCACCTATATATTTCAAATGCAAATGACAAAATAACTTGGCATATTTTCCTAGAATAGTCACATGGTATTAAAAATGTTTTGTGGAGGAATTATTTTAAGCTATAAAATATTCTGTTTGTTTTTTCTGTCTACTGAGATAACAGCAGAATGTTTTGTCTACGCATATCCAGTCTTCATTAGCTGCTGGGAGATGTAAAACTGATTCAAACTTCTTGGAACTTCAGCTCAAAACAGGCATAATTTATCATGCTTTAGATGGGAAGTTTCTGAGAAAGGAACTTATTAAAATAATATGGGTTTTGTTGGGTTTCTTCTTTTTTCTTTTTTCTTTTTTTTTTTTTTAGGGTTGTTGGCGTTTAGAATATACTTTGCATTAATTGCTGTTAGTGATTGTGTTACTTTTGGTTTTGTTTCCATCTATACATTTAGACCTCTTGCTCATAGTTGAACTGTTGGCGCTATTAATTACTCTTATTGCTGGTGATCATGTTTATTATGGTAAGACCTTGATGCCACTTAAGAATATGATTTTGTTTCATTAGATGCTGTATATACAGAATAAGACAGTCAATGGCTGAAGACTTCACAGTTTAAGTATGCCAGAGAGCAGAGCAGAGCAACAAATTATAATAAACAAGCAGAATAAACGTTACATAGGGACAGCAGGTTTTTTTATTTGGTTTATTTGATTTGATTTGGTTTATTTCATTTGTTTAAATTTTAAGTAGGTGGTGCTCAGTAAAAATGGAAGGAGACCGTTTGATTAGGAAAACAAACACTAGAGAAGACGTGGAAAGGGAAGCACTGAAGTGAACCCAGCAGGGAATAAGAGAAAGGGAAATAAGGCAAGTAGATACACTAAAGGCTAAAGTGAAGTGTCAAAGAGAAAGTTGGAAGAAAATATATGGAATGAAAACTGTAATAAAATTCCTGAAGACATCATGAATATATGGTATCATCCCTTGGTATTGTACTGCTCAGTCTCCAGTTTAGACGTGCATTTTGTTTAGAAAGGCCCATTGATGTTTCTAATGCCAGCTTGCTTCACAGTGCCCGTGCAAATGCTGGTAGAGGGCTGGGGCCATTCTTGTACTGCTCAAGTAATCCTTCTCTGCTGGACCAGTGCTTCTAGGCTCTTGGCAGTCTGCACAAGTTTAAAGACGACTGTGGGTTTTTCTATTAAATATGAGGGACCAGACCAGCACAAACTGATCTTAACATCAGGAAGACAAAAGAAGCTTAAATTCACTTCTGTAATCCTCATTGCAGCTGAGGATCTTGGTATCTGCAGTTTTCTCTGGTAAAGGAAAGCAAAGGAAGCTGTGCTCTTCTGACTGTTAGAGAATAGATCTGTTTTCCATCATGTCTCATGGTTCAGTGGTTGCTTTCCATGCCTCTCTTATTAAAACTCTGGCCATGACAACATGAAAACTAGATGAGTCCTTTGGCATTGACAATGGTTCAATTAGTGAGTAGTTGGTGCCTATATTAATATGCATATGAATATTTGGAGAAGTTAGTTGTTTCCGTATACTGTTTTTAGAGAGGAAATCTTAACCTGGATTCTGGTCTCTCTCATTGCTGCTTTTTAATGAAGTTGAGCCTGTGCCATCTGCTAGCCATACCGATTCCTTGGAGAGCTTTCATGTTGCTGTTCACGTAATAGTTGATACATAATTTATGTTTTAGGCTAGATAACCACCTTGAGGCATTTCTTCACTGATTCCAATGAAGACATAAGTTATCTTTTGCTGTAGTCACTGCAGCATTATTATTATTTTTTAAGCAAAAACTTAAAGAAAAAATAGTTAAATACATTTCCTGCCATAAACCTGAAATCTTGAGCCAGTACCTTAAAATGCAAGAACAAGCCATTAAAAACTGCCCACAAACATGAAACAACTGTTTAAATTTGTTGCCAAAAACAGTTTATCAGATTAAGATAGCTGACTGGCCTTCCTAATGTTTGTTCTTCAAACTTTTTCTGGTCTGTGGTTTGCTGTGTGGGATGCTTTTGTGTCACTGGTTTGAGCCTGACGTTTGGTTATGAGAAATAAATACTTTTTTTTGTTATGAATAGAACACAAGTGAAGTCTAGCTTCATTTTTGCTATGCTACCCTTAACATAAAAACTCCAATACAGCTGAAACTACCAGATTCCTACAGTCTACAGTAGTGTTATTGAATCTTCCCTTACCTCTAGAAGAACGTTAAGTATTGGCCCGCTATATAGAATAGAGGGTCCATTTCTACCCCAGAGATCTGGTATCTTTAGTAATTGTTTAGCTATTCTTACAATGTTGTGAAAATGAATTTGTGTTTGCAGAGGGCTCCAAGATGATCAGATGAAAGGCTCTGAATAAGTACAAAGTATAATTATTAGCCAATGTTTAACAAGGATTTATGATTAGCATACTGCCTGTGTAAACACTATTTAACCTAGAGTTAACATAGAGTGAGGGCCAGGCGCCCCACTTCACAATGTGCTACTTTTTTTACTCGCACTGAAACTTATCTTAAAATGTTTGAGATATTTGTCTTCAGTTTGTTGCAGCTCAGTCTAAAACTCTCAAATGAGGCTACTTTGTTGGTAAAACATTGTTTACTTAAATCTTAAAAACAGGCAGGAAAGAACCACTTGATTTCAACAGCTGCTTTTACAAGGGTGTTTTGGCAAGTAGTTGTCATTTATTCAACCATCAACACAGAATTAACATGTTAGGGTAAAATTCAAAAGTTTCTTTAGGTTCTCCAAAGAAAATGCATATTTAAGAGCAAATCTCTAAGTTTGACGTATTTATATACACTGTAGTACATGCTGGCTGAATCTCTTTCTGGCTTAAATTAGCAGTCCTTGGGTTTCTGAGGAGTTTTGTTGTTTTGCAGTAACTGAGTGTCTACTTCCTAATCGCTGTTGGTATTTGACCACCCCAGGAACAGGCTATATGCATACATCACCTGACAGTGGTCAAGTTAGAAATAGTTTGGTTGAAGAGTTCTTATCTAAAGAACCATACCAATATTTCTTGAGATTCTTAGTGCTCCAAGTATCATTGTGGATGCAATTCATGCACTTCATATTTTAAAGGAGATATTTAAGTTAATAAAAATTCAACAGGTAACAGATGTACACTGTCAATGACATGAATATCATGATTACATGCGCACATCCCTTTCTCTATTCTGTCTCACGCTGTGAGTTGTTGCTCACTGTATTTATTCAAGATCTGTGCAATAGTTTTGATGGGAGTAAGAACTCCACATACCCTTCTGCTCCCTGTCAGAATTGACACCCAGACATTTCTGCTTAAATGCCTACAAGTTCATTAGAGTGTCTCTGTAAGCTACTTAAGCCACTTTTTACCCCATTACTTGAGAAGGAAAAAAAGTTCTCTTTTAATACAGCTGGTCAGGGGTTAGAGAGAACAAAAAAATTGTAAAATAAAGAAATAAAATTCTAAGAGGGTATTTTACAGGTTTATAGTGTCCAAGAGAATTTGCTAGGTTTTGGTATTTCACAGTGCTTACCAACTTCAGTATGTGTCTTCCTCTTTGCTTGAAACCTGTCTGATTTCCATTTAGAAGATGCAGCTGCTTCTAATGTCTTTTGTTCATTTATATGTTCAAGCAATTCCAATATACTATAGAGGAGAAGAAGGGAGGGGACAAGAGGAACATCCTGACAAACTTTAAGGCCTTGTCATAGCTTATCACAAAGTAAAAGATATATTTCTGTGAAGGTTGTCCCAAGGATGGTCAGAGCAGCAGCATGTCCACTGTCTAACGCTGCCCAGAGCAACTATAAATAGAACCTCTTCTCTCCCTAATGCCAGCTAGATATTAGATTTGTGATTATGGCATTTACAGTCCAGCTCAGTTCAAACAGATTCTGCGCCAAACAGTAGGCAAAAAAAGCAAGCAAGTTTCTTCAGATCTTAGCACAGGGGATGCAGAAAATTGGATGATGAATTCATTATAAGCACAGAGTCTTTGTGGCTGAAGTAAATATTACTCCTGGGTCAGGTCCCTTCCTATCTTCCCTGATAAATGAACTGGCATCAATGAGTATATTACAAAGGCTTTATGTTTTGGCTTTGGTTTATTCAGACATTGACAGAGGGAAGTCATGCTTTTTTCACTCAGCCAAAGACCTCAAAGAATATCAGCTTTGTCTGAGGAGCCAGGTCTAATACACTAAAGATTAAAAAAAAAAAAAAAAAACAACTTATTCAATGTTCTCCCTTTTACCAATTTGCTTTACAACGTGCAATTCAGCACTCTCTCATTCTCCAGGAGAGAAGCAAGCACTAGCAGATAACACTCAGAGAAAAGAATCCACAGCACTGGACATAGGCTGCTGATTTCCTAAGCCCATCTGTATTTTCTTTGATGAACTGGAGGCACTAAAACTTGTGAATCAATAGTTTATTAGGGTGGAGGGTGGGTTTTTTTGTTATTGGGATTATTTGTATCACGTCAGAAGACTTCTGGCTTTGTGTGCTGAAAAAAAAACCATTTTTTGCACAGGTCTGCATAGAGACCGATTTTTTAGTGGCCACTGGGGAAGTTTGCATCTGAGAGGACGGTTCTTACTCTTACAAGCTTACATCCAAAGGAGAGAAAAGGAACAGCAGGAAATATGGCAAATGCAAGGGAAGCTCAAAGTAAGAGCAGAGCAAAAGATTCAATAAACAGCACTTCCAAAACAGCAAATGTCTCTGTCACCAAACCTCTGTTGCAACAGCATCTTCAGAGCAGAAAATGAGAAGGTGGTCTAGAGATCTATTAGCTGTGTTTAAACAGCCTTAAAGCGTTAAAACCATTCCATTTACAAACTTAAAAAAAGGATAACCTCCTTCTTCCCAGGCCTGCATGTTCACCTAGTAGTCTTGAGTAATGCTATTTCATGTGTTTATCAGGTAGGATGCCTTGCTCTTGCTACCAGATTTGCTCTTGGTTACACCTGTGCCACTTCATGGCTTTTAAATAGACATTAAGTGATTGCACTTAGCCTTATAAAAAAAGTTATCAACATACAAAAAGAAACAAAGCTTAGCTTACTTTCGCTCAGGTTTGACTTTGTAGGACTAGCAAAAGCAAACATAATATATTCAAAACTATCCATAGATGATTCAGAGCATACATGACAGATGTGCTAAATAAATTGATTTTGTCTTGCATAAAGCTAAGGTTAGCTTCTGCATTAGATGTAAGTACTATCAGTAGAGGCTTAGTAACACCTTGAGAGAAATAGCCTGCATGCCCTGAAAGTAGCAGAGTTGCAATTGTGAATGTGCTGGTTTGCCTTCAGGGGTGGAGGGTAGCAGAAGGGAGCTATGGACAGTTATATTTTTACTAAGATTTTATCACATATCAAAAACTAATTTGAATTCTTTGAGGGCAGTACTTTAGGTCTTTGAGGCAAATTTTCCTGTTTATCTAGATACTGATTTTATATCATAAACCACAAAGTCACCATCTTTTTTGCTTCTGAAGTAGCTTCCAAACCTTTTTGATTTTGTCAAACCTTTCTGGCTTTTGCCTCTTGGCATGGCTGTACCAATTTCTTTGAGTTGTTGCCATTGGGGGGCACTGCTATTATACCCTAAAATGTTTTGTTGGGGTGTTTTGGGGGGTAAGGAGGCATAACTATTTTAGTTTCCTTCTGTGCAGTAAAACAATCTTCTGTTTCCCGTGGGTTAGAGAGCTGTATCTGTTACAGGGTTGGGAGTGTCTACTGTCGATGTAATGAAGTTGTACCTACAACCATAGTTCTTTAATGAAAGACAGGAGGTGATAATAGAGAGAGTTACCCAGCCCACCGTATGTGGAGTCTGGCTACAGCGTGTTCCTGTAGTCTCTGGTAAAAGGTCCTAATTCATACCTCAAGGGACATACTACTTACTGCGGTGGATTAGACTGTTCTTAGCACCTTTAGTTTTTCTTATGGTACCAGAGTGTTAGTACTAAGTGTTGCCTTTTCTTGGTTAGAAACTAGAACTAATTGGGTATTCCCAATTTTTTTGGTAAATTTCTCTGCACCTTTGTTTTTTTTAGAGTAGCTGCTTATCTTCCTGTCCAGGAAGAGCAGGATACTGTTGAGTGGTCTGTATTTAAAACTCTGCAGAGTGTTTTAACAGCTTTAAAGTAAAAGATTGTATTGATAAAGGTCTTTGAATGAAACTTTAATAATAGAAATTTAGCTAATTCCTGACAAATTGAATGCTATTGCAGTGTGCTTCTAAGCTGCTAGGAGGCTTTCTTTAAGTGGGTGGTTTTGGTTTGGGTTTTGTGGTTTGTTTTTTTTTTTTGGGGGGGGNATACAAGCAAGACAGGAGATGAAGAGCTGTACTTGAGTGTATCCTTGATTTCCATTACCCCCCTCCACTTAAAGAACCTTGTTCTCTATTTCAGGTCTCTTCTTGAGCTTAGGGTTGGTCTCCAGGATAAAAAAATACGCCACTAATCCATTTATAAAAGGCTTCTTAGACAGCTATGCTAAGAAAGTTTATGAGCAGCTTCTGGCTGACTCATTATCAGAAGTTACTTATACTGAGAAGTCAGCAAAGGGGACAATTGATCAGAGTTTGTGTCCATTTTTTCTAAAAAGTCACTTGTTAGGTGGCAGAAATTGTTAGACTTGGCTGAAGAAAAATTCCTGCGCAAGTAACTACAGGACCAGAATTTTTAATAAGATATGCTAGTATAAATCTTAAGAAAGTCTGCTGACATCCAACAGTGACAATACGGCCTTACACATAGTTTACAATAGCAGACGCCTTTGGGCAAACAATCTATGCTTCAAGATTTACGCTTGTGTATCTCTCTTGTAAATTGTTTGTCTAAAAAAAGATGCTGGATTAACTAAGCTACCTTTTGTTAATTAAGCGAAGGTTTGCTCTGCAGTCATGTAGCCTTAATTGGCACAAAACCTAGTGAAAAAACAAACACAACTACTAAACTATTGTCCAGATTCTCAGAGCCTTCCCGAAGGAAAATTGTCCCAATAGTACCGTCCTTAGCTTTAATTGCTTTAAAAATGTTTACAGTGAGGGCAAAGATTTTTTTTTAAGCATGCCAAAGAAGTGGTTTATTAAAATCATCATTGTTCACATGTTTATTTGAAGGATATAATATAATTTGCCTAAATATGAGCATGTGACAAATAAAATAGGAAGATCTATCATTTATGTGCAATATGCCCAAACTAACTGTGAGAGTCATTGATTTCCACTGTTTGATCTCTCAGCCTTAATTTTCTGTCAGACTGATTATCTGTGTTATTTAAAGATGGGCTTACAGCCAGATGTGGGACACAGAAAGCCACAATTATTTCTACTTCATAAATGGGCAGTTTCAAACATGATCTCTTCTATGGGTTTTAAAATACTTTATCTGCATTTTGTTCTTTAAGTCCACCTCTCATTTCCCAAGGCAAACTTTGCATTGTGCGTGAACCAGTATGGCAGAGCCATAACCAGGAGTTTCACCTTCCTATACTATGTTGTCAATAGCTGCTTCCAGTCTGAGACACGACAGACCTTCTATCTAGTGTCTATACTTTTAATTATGGCAATGGACATTGATAATCTTCATTCAGCATTTTCACCTCTTTTTAGGAACAGGTAGATGTCAAGTGGGGCAAAGGTAGCAGCAGCACTCACTGGGGGAAATGACAGCAGATGGGGGTGTAGGGGGGAGACAGATGCACCTGGCCCATCCTCATCAGGACTGCAGGATTATGGATTTTAAAGCAGATGTAAACCAAAGATGCATGTGTGAAGCCACTCTATCAGCAAAGCAAGTGGCAGTGTAGCGGACATGGAAGTTCTAAGGCCCTCCATGAGACTTTCTGCCCCTAAAGGTTCTGTTCTTGCACAGTGGGTAGAAATGGGGAAAGGGTGTGGACAGGGACTTGGTTTTGAAAGAGTGGGCTCTGTATATCTTCCAATAATTTAATACTAAGATGCCAAGGTCCAGCACAGTACACAAAGCATCTGCGAGAAGAGGCAAATGCTGGACTGTCTGAAACAATTCCTGTGCCTGTGTACTCAGTGTTGTATATCCCAACTCTTCCAAATCCTCTTCCACCTTCTCTGGAGAAATTGTGTGCTTCATACCCTAAAGAGCCTCCCAGCCCTCTTCATCCCACCTCCTTTTAGACTTCCGTCAGGCACCTTCCCTAGGTTTCCCCACACTGATGCCATGTGCCGCCTTTTCCAGTGCCATAAATGGCCTCCCTGCCTATGGTCTTTCTGCTTTTTAGCTCTGGACAGCCTTCATATGACTATCAATGTGAGTGCACAGCCACTAAATGGTGTATGGTATATAAGAAGGGACTAGGGACCAGCTTTGCATTTTCTTAGGAAAAAAATCTCTTGTGGAAGGGTCTGCCTGCCAAGGCTTGGGTTCTGCAGGGTGAGCTGCTCACGTTTGGCTCAGGGCAGACGTAATGATCTGCCTGCAACCCTCTGAGTGGCCAAGGCCTAAATGCTTCTTTGTGAAGAGTATGTTTACTTTATACAAACTTAAGACAAGTCTTTTGAAAACTTGATTTTAACAAAAGCTAAAGGTTAGCTAGATATTTAAAGGGGTACAAGGATGGTTTATTTTATCCTACCCTTAAATGTTAAGGTTAGTTGGTAGAGCAAAGACAGTGCAGAAATTAATGGAGTGTATACATAAAATGGGAATGCTGTCAGAGCCAATTTTGTCAAGCATTGTGAATACTACTGACGTAAAATGAAAGAATCTTTTTTCATTGCTGTGTTCTTATGAATGTCTGTGAACTTGTTGGAAAGTCAGAGATGAAGTTCTGGGTACTTTTTGGAGGGCGTGTACAAAGAATAGGTGCAGATGATGTCATTTTCATGTTTATAAATCACTTCGATAGTCTTGATTCAGAGGAGAAGTTTATTGAATGTAGTGCTATCTTTCATGTAAAATAGTGTGCCTGTAGTCTACAGCTTTTAAGGATCTATTTATTTTTTTCTCCGCTGTATATTGTAGAATTGTATTCTTTCCTAATATGGTGTTTGAGAGATGTTTTTAAAATAAATCATATTGACATTTGGATTTAATTATAAATTTCAAAGATAGGAACACATTGTTTATACAATATTTTGGCACGATGTTCATCTGAGTAGTACACAATGAAAACAAAGTTTATGAAATTTACATTATTCAAGGAGCCCAAATACTTAAGTTTTCAAGAATTTGTATATTGATATGGAGAGAGGTCAAAATAGTGGTCTGTTGAAACCAACAGCAAGCTCTTAGTCCTCGACAGAAATAAACCTGTGGGGTCTACACAAGTTACTTGAGCTGGGGAGTGAATGCAAATTAGCTTTCCCTCACCATTTATCAGAAGATTTTGTGAGAGAAGAACTAGAGAGAGTAGTTATAACACTGCTGAATTTTAGGACAGTATTGGTATGCTGCTCATCTTTGGCCAGTGGTATTTCAACATGTCATTTTTGAAACCACAAAAGCTCAGAAGGATTTCTAAGGTTTTCTGGAGCCGGATCACTGCACGATAACTGAAATACTTGACATAGGATTTGTCTCATGACTTTTGCTGTAGTTTGCTTAAGAGGTAACAGAAGCTTGTCCTGAGATCAGAGCTCTGCCATGGTTGATACTCCAAAGGCTTGCCTGGAGCAGCAAATGTAGGAGACCAAGTACAGCAAACAGGTTTATCTAGCATGGCATCCTATAGTAGTAGCCTTATAGCCAAACTGGTGAGATATGGACTGGGTAAGTGAATGATTAGCTGGGTGGAAAATTGCCAGGACAGTTGGCCTCCAAGGGTTGTGACAGTCAGTGTTATGAAGGCCAGTGGATGGCCAGCCACCAGTGACATCACTCAGGATTGATATGGGCATCAAAATTTGATAACATCTTTATGAATGACTTGGATGATTGGACAAAGTGCACTCCTGGCAAGTTTGCGAAGCGATACTGAGTTATGAGGGGAGCAACTGATATACCGGAGGACGGGACTGCTATCCACAGAGACCTAGGCTGGAGAAATGGGCTGATGGGGCCCGCATGAAGTCCAGCAAAGGCAAGTGCAGAGTACCGCACCTGGGGTGGAATAAGAGGCTGGGGACCTGACTTGCTAGAAAGCAACTTCACAGAAAAGGGCTTGGGAGTCCTAATGGACAACAAGTTGAATGTGAGTCAGCAGTGTGCCTTTGCAGCAAAGGCAGCCAAAAGCATAGTGGACTTAGCAAGGTTGTGGCCGAAAGGAAACGCTTCCTTCCCTTTATCTGGGACTGTGAAACCATGTCTGGAGTGTAATGTTCAGTTTGGGGCTCCCCAGTACAAGACAGACATTGATGTACTAGAGTGAGTCCAGTGAATGGCCACCAGGATGGTTAGGGTCTGGAGGCAGATAATGTATGATGAGCAGCTGAGAGCTGGATTTGTTCAGCCACGAGAAGAGTAGGCTAAAGGGAGATTTTATTAGTGCCTACAGCCACCTAATGGGATAATAAAGAGAAGAGGGAGCCAGGCTCTTTTCAGAGGTGTGTGGTGGAAGGGTGAGAGGTAATGGGCCCAAAAAAGTGAGAACATGGGAAGCTCCAATCTGATATAAGAAAAAAACTTTCAACCATGGGGGTGGCTAGACACTGCAACAGGGACCTGGAGAGGTTATGGACTCTCCATCCTTGGAGGTATTCAAAACTTGACTGAACAAGGCCCTGACAAACCTGCTGCACCTTTGAGCAGCAGGTTGGATTAGGTGGCCTCCACGCATCTCTTCCCACCTGCATGATTTTGTGGTTTTCAGCAAGTGGGGAAAGAAAAACAAAAAGCAAGACTAACTCTAAGATTGTGAAATTTATATAGACCAATTAACACATGACATTCTAACACTTAACATCCATGTATTTCTGTTTTTTCACTGAATAGTGTGCCTCCAAAAAAGTGAGTTAGTGCTGTGGTGAGCTAGCTCTTGTCTAGAGTGTTTCCCAAACCACTATACAATGGAGCATGTTCCTAATACACAGAATTCTTAATTCATGAAATATATTTCCCTCACAAGGCATCAGTTAAAATGTTTTTTGCTTTACTGTAGATGTTTCTCCCAACTTCTCAAGTTCCTTTGTACTTTCAACTTTATTCATCTCTTTGTGGACCTGCCACCCCCTTTTTATAAAGTTGTAGGGTCTAGACACACTATTTTATGCAAAATATTGTGCTAGATTCAATAAACTTTTCCTTTAAGACTATCAAAATGATTTATAAGAAGACCCATGTATCATATCTCCCAAAATATACTGACAGATGGGAATCTTCCAATGTTATAGTCTCCAGGGTGCCTCTAATGACTTCCTGAATGTAATCCAATGTATTGCAGGACTCTGAAGCATACTTTGTCTTCCAATGTTACTACTTTCAACACTTATCATCAGTTCGACTGTATTTTCAAAGTCCTCTCCAAGACCCTTGTGATTTACATGAAGATTACAGTTTTCATTTATTTCAGAAGCTTCTATCCTTTATAATAATGGATGAACTTAAAATACAGATGACTAAAAATATACTAGAAAAGAGAAGAAAGATGGGAATAGTGAAATAGCACATTCCTTCAACACTTTCTTGAAGGAAACTGATGAGACAGGAAGTACAGGATTGCTTGAGGCATTGAATCAAATAACTGGAGAGGGTGAAGGTGGAACAGCTGGAAGTGCAGATATAGAATTCTGTTCCCTTGGAGGAAGGATTTGTCTGGCTAAACTAGGAAGAAGGAAAGATGTGGGAAGGCAAAAACATGCAGACAATGGAGAATACTACCCTGATTATGGAAGCTTGGTGAAGCTGGATAAGGGGAAGTAGATGTTAGGCTAAGTTGGAGCTGGAATTTAGCAAGAGTAGACCTAGTGATGGGGAACAGTAGCAAAAATTATAATTGAAACCCAGAAGGCACAACAATAACCATGCTGAAGAAATCACATTGCAGATTTTAAATACTGTGGTTAATAATGTGTTTTTGCTCTTGCTTACATGTTGATGAAAATATGAAGTTATTCTAGTAAACCTAGTATTATAAGACCCTGATAAAAAGTCAATGTGAAGACACTCTTGGAACCGTATAAACAGTGACAACCATATCTCTGAGACTGCCTTCTGCAGGGGTACAGCAGGCCCTTTCACTGAAACATTAAATGTCTTTACTGTAATATAGATCAACATAGTCGACTAAATTATTTTCCATTGCAAATTAAGTACATGAATAACTGTGCTGGTTTTGGCTGGGATAGAGTTAATTTTCTTCATAGTAGCTAGCATGGGGCTATGTTTTGGATTTGTGCTGGAAATAGTGTTGATAATACAGTGATGTTTTAGTTACTGCTGAGCAGTGCTTACACAGAGTCAAGGCCTTTTCCTGCTTCTCGCACCACCCCACCAGTGAGTAGGCTGGGGGTGCACAAGAAGCTGGGAGGGGATACAGCTGGGAGAGCTGACTCCAACTGACCAAAGGGATACTCCATACCATATGATGTCATGCTCGGCATATAAAGCTGGCGGAAGAAGGAGGAAGGGGGGGGACTTTTGGAGTGATGGCATTTGTCTTCCCAAGTAACTGTTATGCGTAATGGAGCCCTGCTTTCCTGGAGATGGCTGAACACTTGCCTGCTGATGGGAAGTAGTGAATGAATTCCTCAGTTTGCTTTGCTTGTGTGCATGCCTTTTGCTTTACTTGTTAAACTGTCTTTATCTCACCCCATGAGTTTTCTCACTTTTACCCTTCCAATTCTCCCCCCATCCCACCGTGAGGGGAGTGAGCAAGCGGCTGTGTGGTGCTTAGTTGCTGGCTGGGGTTAAACCATGACAATAGTCTTTAATTGCTATAAAGACACTGGATTGACTATTACTATTCTGAAGAACTAGAGTTGAAATATGTTGGTTAACTGATTCTGCATGATGTAACTGTTGATCAGGTCCAGCAATGGCTTAATCTGTTGTTATCCCACTGGTTTACTTTAGAAAACTTCATTTTTGACTCTTCGTTGAATGGACATCTAGCCTTCAAACTGATAACAAGAGCAATGAATTGTTCCCTTTCATCCAGTCAAAATGAACAGCTAGTGACAGAGAAGAGTGGGTGGAGGGGGAAGGAACAGGTCTCAAGGGATAGTTCAGTGGAAGGTATAGCCCAATGGATAGGGGAGACTGAAGTGCAAGTTCCTTTCTTGATTTAAAAACAACAATAAAAAAACCCCACCACCACCAACAAAAACCCCACCCAACAAAACTCCAAGAAATAACAATGAAGCTCTTTAGATGAAATTATTACAAGGGTAGATCTGAGCCCAGATCATTACGGTTGCTCTAGGTTGTATTGGTTTTCACTGAAAACAAAGCCTACAGAGATACTTATCAAACTTTCAGTACCAAAGTGCTCCCCATGTTTCCAGTGACTGAATACTTATTCTGTAACCTTATCAAGGCAAATCCCTCAAAAGACAATTAAATTAGATCTCTTACTTGCATAGGTTGGGGGGGGGTTGTATTCGAACATTTAACAAGAAGTTCATGAGGTCTAACAGGATCATAGCTCAAATTTCTTTAGCAATTGGATATGAACTGGAGAGCTGTCAGATGAGTTTTCATTTTAATTACAGCACCAAATCTGCACTTCTGAAATTGTACTTGAGGTTCCTGGCCATATCTTCAGTGACTGAAAGGAGTTGATTATATCCAATAGCATTCAAAGGTCAGTCTGCACCTGAGGTAATGTTTTTATCTGTTCAGAAAGTAAAAATATTTCAGTCAAGCTTAACCTTCCCTTGCCTTACATGCATATGAAGTTAATACATCACAAAGTTTTGTTGAGTAGCCTTCTACAGACAGCTGGAAGTTGCCTCGCAATCACAGGCCCTGGTTCTTATGGGGGACTTCAACCACCCTGATATTTGCTGGAAAAGCAGCACAGCGAGGCACGCACAATCCAGGAGGTTCCTGCAGAGCATCGAGGATAACTTCTTGATGCAGGTGGTGGAGGAGCCAACAAGGCGAGATGTGCTGCTGGACCTTATACTAACAAACAAAGAAGGTCTGGTTAGGGGTAGCCTTGGCTGCAGTGACCACGAGATGGTGGAATTCAGGATCCGGCGTGGTAGAAGCAGGGCAGTAAGCAGGATTACAATTCTGGACTTCAGGAAAGCCAACTTTGGCCTCTTCAAAGACCTGCTTGGAGGAATCCCATGGGTTAGGGCTCTAGAAGGTAGGGTGGGGTCCAAGAGAGTTGGTCAGTANCAAACTGTGGGCCCGCTGCTGAATGAGGTGGGGGGCCCTGGTGACGCAGGATGCAGAGAAGGCG
>WAAD01003140.1:0-24733 GCA_013389945.1 Fregata magnificens
TCGGGGTGCATTTGGGAGGTGTGTGGTCAGCGGGGTGGGAGTGCAGCCGGGGGGCGTTGGGGGCTGTGGGCTGCCTTTGCGGTTGTAGGACTGGAGGAAAGTGCGTGGGGTCACGGCTGGGGGTGGCGTGGGTGCAGCTGGGAGAGAAATGTGGGCAGGGGGAGCTGGATGGGGCTGGAGCGGGGCGACGGGGGAGAGGAGGGGAGCGGGAGGTGAGGGGGGCTGGAGGCGGTGGCGTGCTTAGATACAGACAGGGAGACCGAAGGAAGAGGTGAGAGCGGGGAGCGCTGCGGGAAGGAGGAAGGTGTCTGTGAGCGCTGCTGACGGGGAGCAGGCTTGAAAATAATGGAGGCTGGTTGGATTATCGCCAGGCCCAGCTCAAAGGGAGACGCAGGGGCTGCAGGCCCGGACGGAGGAAAGTGCTGGGGCCATCCTTGGGGCTGGATGTTATAATGTTCCTTAAACACCACAGGCAGGGGAGGATAGGGGCTCTTGCAGGCTTCCGTGTGAAGGTGAAGCTGCGGGACAGGTTGGGAGAGGCATCTGCATGGTTCTCCTCCCAGGCGAGGCAGAGGGTTGGGAACTGCTCCGCAGGTTTTGCGGAGGAGAGGGCGCTGAGGTGGCGAAGCGTAAGGCTCCAGCGTTCAGCGCGTTTGGAGAGGCTGTGCAGAGATCGGAGGAGGCGTCAGGAACCCCTGGTTGTCCTGGGAGCCTCTGGCTCCACAGTTTGCTTGCACTTCGGTGATTTTTGGCTCCCTGTGATGTTATCTTAACAACGTATATAACATTTTTTTCCTGACCAGCTTTCAAAAAATGGAGCTTACGCTCTTGCGAGCGCTGTGCCTCGGAGGATGCGCCAGAGTAGTAGGGTTTCATCGGCCTTTTCTCACCTCATTGTAGTGTCAGGTGCGGCAGCAATGGATTCCCAGGAGATCAAAGAGCTGCAGCAAGAAGTGATGGAGGCGCTGGGAATCTCCATGGAGGAGCTCCAGGATATCATCGACAAAGAGCTGGAGAAGTTTGAGTGCGTGAAGCAGAGGAAGCAGCAACTGGAGGACCTGGAGAAGTGTGTGAAACAGAAGGAAGAAGAGGTGGCTCGTGTGGACCGGCTCTTTGATGACGCTTCGAGGTGGGCACGCTTGGAATCACAGCCACGTGTCAGAGTTGGGCCTCAGAGCAGAGCAGGGAGAGGTCCGGCGGCCGAGTCCGATGTCTTGAGCGCTGCCCATTTCCCTTTGCTGTAGACTGACGCTGTGATTCTGCATCGGTTCGTTTGTGTGTGGTTATTGAGGGATAATTAAAATTATTCCCCTGTGGCTTTAAATCCTTCATGTGAATACTCTTTCCTCACCTCATCATGGTTGTATTTAATTAGCAGCTCTCCAGCGGTCGGTTCCTATTTCTTTCTGCAGTATTGTGGGACGTACAGCTGGGCTCACCTTGTCTTTTACCGTCTCTGCCCTTCTCTTTTTCCCCAGAGCCATTGATAAATGCGAGATATTGGTGAAGGATCTGTACTCCAAGCTGGGCCTGCAGTATCGTGAGAGCAGTTCTGAGGACGAGGACTTGGCTGCCAAGGCCATGGAAGTGATTGAGATCCCAGATGAGGATGACGATGATGTCATGAGTATCGATTCAGGCTGGAAGCACAGTTCAGTATCTCATTGTGCCACCTGGTACTGAGGGGAGGGATGGAGGTCTGAGCGTGTCCTGGAGGAGGATGGGAACGAGGGGGATCGGAATAAGGATATCGTAAAGTTGGCCATAAGCCACGCTGGTCCGTAAGCAGGAGAGGATCGGGTGGGGAGTGCTGTTAGCTCACGTGAGGAACATCACGGCTTGCGTGGTCTGCTGGGTCCCATAACTATTCCATGGTTCCTGCAGTCCCAGACTGGGACTTTTCCCTTTTCCCACCTGCCTGATTGTTGTCTCCATCAAATGCCACCCCTGCAGGGAAGCTGCCTGTGCAGCGTGTCGTGCGTCTAGAAAGGGTGGCTTAGTAAAAGCCTTGCTTGAGTGGATTTCTTGACAGGGACAGAGAAGGCTTTTGAAGGGGTGCTTTTCTCCGTTCTCTCTTCTTTCGGTGACTTAACTAGGGTGGATTTTTTCCTCCCCAACATGTTTCAAACCACTTTTTTTTCTCTTTAAATGCAGGTGATAGTAGTCCCAGAATCGCAAAGGATCAGACTCTGGTGAGTTGGGGAAGACCTGACTATAGTGTACTTCTGCATTGGGCTTTTGCTGGAGCACTTAGGACGGTGTTGCATTTGGTGCAAAAAAAAGAAAAGGTTCTTCACATTTTCTTTCTCTTTCCTTCCCTTCAGCTGCGGGAAGCCATGGCTGCCATGAGAAAGTCCGCCCAGGATGTTCAGAAATTTATGGATGCTGTGAACAAGAAAACAAATGCCCAGGATGCACAAAAAGGTCAGCGTGTGAGAGCTTCCTGGGGCTGACAGACGTGGGCTGGCACTCGTGTGTGCCCTTACCCTGGTCCTGTCCGCTTCTTACACCTGCCGGTTTTCTTTCTGAAAAAGAAAATAACTTTGTTTTTCCTGCTGGAAAGACCCACTAGGATATATTGATTCCGAATTCCTATTTTTCTTTAAGCCCTTTCCAAAAGCGGATACGAGTGGTGCCATTTCCGTAACTTGAAAGCTTTTTAATGGTGTTTAAACCTCATTTATTGATTACTCCATCCAGTAAAGCTGAGGCAGTTAGGCTGACTGAGGTAAAGGAAAGCAAGAACGCCTCCCGTCTCAGGTCCAACAGATGTTCTTTCAATTGTGTACATAAGAGAGGGAGTCTTTGGGCAATTTCTAACTTATCTTCTGATGTTGTTGCTTGCGTAGACGCACAGACCCCTCAGGAAACTCCTGGCGCTCTCCAGCCCGTTGGGCCTGCAGCGTCTGGGAGCGATCTCAGCAATGACGGTGATCTGAATGTTGGCATGAGGATCCTGGGCAAGAAGAGAACCAAAACGTGGCACAAAGGAACTCTGATTGCAATTCAGACAGTCGGTACGTCCTGTGCTTGATGCTGTGACTCGGTGCTCGTGGCTTTCACTGAGCTTTGGGTGGGTAACGTTGATCAGGCTTGGAGCGGGTCCCCTCCCGTGTCAGAGCACCTAGTGCCCCCTGGAACGGGTTGTGAAAGCAACACATCTCCACTATAATATTTTACCTTCCAAATTAATTTCTGAAAAGCTTTCAAATAAGTTCTGAACTTGGATCAGAATGGTGTAGGGCATTGGACTTCTTGTATGAAATCACTTGGCTTTTATTTATCTTGCTGGGTTGAAATGTCTTTCAGGTGCTGGAAAGAAGTACAAAGTGAAATTTGATAATAAAGGGAAGAGTTTGCTTTCTGGCAATCATATCGCTTACGACTATCACCCCTCGCCTGAGAAACACTACGTTGGCAGCAGGGTTGTGGCAAAATACAAAGATGGGAATCAGGTTTGGCTGTATGCTGGCATTGTGGCTGAAACCCCAAACGTAAAGAATAAAGACAGGTATTAATTCTCCTCCACAGTCACGTACCGCTCACGCGCTCTATTTTGTTGTTGTTGTTTGTTTTTTAGGGAAAAAAGAAAAGAAAAAAGGTATATTTGTATATTTGCTATTGTGGGAGCTAAATTCTTTTCTGCCCTTTTGGGGGACGTAGCTCTGAATGTTTTTTCTTCAGCCTCTCTTATCTCCGAAAGCTCTGGGTGGAGCTTCCATTCTCTTACTCATGTCCCTGAGTCAGAAATTGTATCTGGTAATTCATTCAAATTATCACACAAATGTAAGTCTGCACTGCTCAAGGCATAAAACATAGTGTTAGGAAATATGAGCCCTAGAAGCGGTTAGTGCCAGCAGTGTTGCCAAAGCACTTAAGGAGAAGAAACGGCAGGTCTAAAGCAGCCTTTTCAGTCGCGTACAAATAAGGGGCAGGGCTTCTTCGATGTTGCGGTTTAGGCTTGTGGTCTTTCTCAGAAGATTCATAAAGGATATAATCACCCTGTTTGTTTCAAGTGTGGATCTGCCGTAAATGCCTAATTGTGTCAAGTTCTATCTGATCTGTGTTTAATCACTAAAAATGAACTGCATTTAGTAGTCATATTGCAAATTTACTCCCCCTGGCTAGGCTGGCTGTAACGTTGATCTCATAATGCAGCCTTTATAGGGCTCCGTATCCTGAAGTTATGATTCAGAGGCACGCGGCGCTAAGCAGGTGCCGTATCCAGCCTTGCGCGTGTCCCCCTCCGAGCTCCCGGTCCCCCGCAGGCACTGGGGACCCTCTCATGCTCGTCTCCCGTCTGCAGGTGGAGCCCTGGAGGTGTCCCCCAGCTCTCTCCCTGTTCGAGTCACGGGCTGCAGCCCCTGCTGCTGCTCTGTCCCAAAGGCTCCAGAAATACCTTTTCTTGCAGAGATTAGGAGCAATTAAACTGTCTTTTCTCTTCCTTTACCTCCTGTGGCTGAGGTGCAGAGGGAATCTGGAGCTGAGGGAAGAGTGCCTGGCTGTGCTACGCTGCTGGGAAGCCTTTGGGCAGCCTCTCTTTTGGCTTTGGGAGCGCCAGGATAGCTCGGGGCTGGGGGAGAGCTGTTCTGAAACAACCAAGGGAAGTGGCAGTACTGGAAAGCTCATCATCTCCCGGCAGAAATGATCACTTCACTCTGTCGTCATCCACCATATCTGATTTGAGGGCCTTTGGGACTGGCAGGAGAAACAGGAGGGGTGCTCCACTTTCATTATGTGATGTGGAGCTGCATGTCTAATTCCAGCTTCCAACGCTTGTTCTCTTTGCTGTTCTGCAGGTTCCTGATCTTCTTTGATGATGGCTATGCTTCATATGTCAAGGAGTGGGAGCTGTACCCAATCTGCAGGCCACGTGAGTGATCTCTGCCCCTCCTGTGTCCTAACACTGAAATTGTGTGGAGAGCCTTTGGGTATATGAACGAGCCTGGGCTCAAAAGACAGGGGACAGACTGCATGTCCCCTCTGGTGCTGCGCCTGTAGACGTTTGCATATGAAGCTGGAGGAAATAGTGGTTTATTACTGGTAAAGTGAGTGTGCTGTGACTCCTCGCACTCTGGGTGCATTAACATGGCTGGATGCCCTACCACCAAAAATCCACCCACTCAGGATTGCTGCTTGATTGTTCTTATGTCAAAATCCATCTGGGATCTCTTTAAAAAAGAATTAAAGGTTCTCTTTGTAAGAGGCTTTCCTCCTCTTCCCTTTCTCCCATCCATCCCTTTCTCAACAGTGAAAAAGACCTGGGAAGACATAGAGGATGTTTCCTGTCGCGATTTCATTGAGGAGTACATCACAGCCTACCCCAACCGTCCCATGGTGCTGCTGAAGAATGGCCAACTGATCAAAACAGAGTGGGAAGGGACCTGGTGGAAATCCAGAGTGGAAGAAGTGGATGGCAGTCTGGTCAAAATCCTTTTCCTGGTAGGGCAACTTCCCCTCTCCCATTTGAGGGGGAAGATGGGCTTAAATTTGAGTCTGGGGGGAGCTGACTCTTTGGGTGATCAAGTCCAGCTTCCTTGCTAATGTCAGACAGGGTCCTGGAGCAAGCAGGTATTTTACTTAGTAGGTAGACCACCAATTTCTACTGTGCGTTGATGTGAAGGTGAGACTCTTTCATTTGCGTGACAAAAGCTTCAAAAGCCTTTTAAAGCATTTTGCATGTGAAACTTTAAAGTGGTAGGTGAATAAGAAACAAAATCCATCACCTGCAGGTATTCTATCCTGGTCCCTTTCTTGACGTAAATACCTAGCAATGTCTTCTGTCCAGATTCAAGTTCTGGTTTGAGAAGCAGGAGAGAAACTGAGCAGAAGCTGCAATATTCTGCTTGCTCAAATTCTACAAATTGCAGAAAGGGAGCAGACATACTATCTGTGCCCACTTGGCTCCCTTCCTGTCTAGATAACTGCATAGCCACTGGGGCTGGGGAAGACATTGTGCACTTGCAAATTTAACCTCCCTGTCCCAGAGCAGATTTGGTTTGTGCCGAGGAGTTAGCTTGCCTCCTGAGGGAGTCCGGTTTCTCCAACAGTGCCTCGTTAGTCAGTTGTTGGGCTAAGGATAGAACTGAATTTGAAGTTTCGGGTCTTGGTATTGGGCCTCTTTCTAGACTTGGTTTGTATTCAGTGTTCCCCGAGATATGACGAATTACTGCCTTTGTCCTCTCTTGGCTGCATGGTCTTTCAAGAGCCTTCGGGTCAATGCTTTGCCTCCTTTCCGTTCGATTCTGCCCACCGTAAAAGCACACTGCTGTCTCCCAGGCCTGCGTTGTACCTCTGGAAGCTCTTGCCGTAAGTGCTGTGAATGTTGCCTTCTCGTTGCTGCAGGATGACAAACGTTGTGAGTGGATTTACCGGGGTTCCACACGCCTCGAGCCCATGTTCAGCATGAAAACTTCCACAGCCTCCACCCAAGAAAAGAAGCAAAGCGGACAAGCAAGGACTCGTCCCAATGTCGGTATGTGACATCTTTTTCTTTAACTTGCATCCTGGAATTTGAATGAACGCATTGTGGGTTGGCGAGGGCGGGTGGGTTGGTTTGGGTTTTCTTTGGTTTTGGTGGGGTTTTTTTAGCAGAACTCCTGGAGATTGAAGATTTGCAGTGGGGTTTGTCTCCTGGCATAAAGATGCCGCAAAACCAGGCTGCAGATGTGTGAAGTGGCCAGAATCTGTTTGGGGTGACTGGCTGTGACTTGGAGCTCAGTCAATGACCTGTTGTTAATTGCAAATGCCTCTGTTTTGATTGCCTTCGGGAACTAAATCAATATTTTGTGGCTAGTGCAAGAAGCTTTGGTTGACGGTAGAGACTTTTCTAGTTGATACTTTGCTTGTTCCCCTTCCCTACTAGGTGCTGTCAGGAGCAAAGGGCCTGTAGTACAATATACGCAAGATTTAACAGGAGCTGGTACCCAGTACAAACCTTTAGAGCAAATGCAGGCAGCCTTGCTGGCTGCACGGTCCGCTTCTCCGCAGCCTGCTGAGATGGAGTAAGTACTGGAGTCAGTTCTCTGCTTCCACCACTACCTCCTTTGCATTTCGTCTCCAGTGCTCAGCTCTTTCAGGCACCACCCTTTCTGTGTAGAGGAATCCTCGGGTGCAGGTTTCCTCCATGACTAGGCTTGTTTCCTGGTTACGCAAATCAGTTTTAGTCATGCTTCTGGGGGAAACTATAGATAAAGGCTGCTGGATGAGTAATTGGGGGCGGGAGAGCTGACAGCCCAGCACCCCCCGAGCCAAATGCCATGTTCTTACTCAGGGCTAAAGCTTCGCACTTGATGTATTTCCAAGTTAGAACGTTTGCTCCTTCTCTTCTGAAAATCTGAATTGCTCCCTCGTGTCACGATCCAGGCACTGGCCCCCGGCTGCCTTGTATTCCTCCACTTGGACTGACCTGCTCGCAGACCTCAATGACTTACGAGGCACTGAGAACTCGGGATCAGTGGTCGGTCTCGGTGGTCACGGACCAAACCCGATAAAGCTCAGCCACGGCCAAGTCGCACACGTGCCTCCTGCTGCCAGGGGCCCAAGCGGGACGTTCTCGGAGGTGCAGGCTAGTGCCGAAGGAGGCCTGGACGAAGGAGGAACTCGGCCTTGTGATGAAGGGAGCGTGTTGGACAACACCAGGGTACCTAAGCGTGTGTTCTGGGACTTTAATAACTTCCTAGGGGAGAGAGATGCTGTCCCTGTTCTTTTTTGTCACCGCTGTGGATTTCCTATCCGAATTCATGGACGCCTGGCCCCCTGCCAGCACGTCTTCTGCTGTGACTGTGCCTTGCTGCATGGGCAAAAGGGAGAAAGGAGATGTCCCAGCTGTAAGGAACCTGTGCAGCAAGTGAATCTTTATTCACCAGATACTGCCTAGGTGTAGCAGGATCTAAGAAACCCTGCCCGCCCCCAGCCTCTGGTCTCAGGAGGGGGTTCCTCTCCAAGTCCCAGTGCAATATGACCCATTCTGCCCCTGGATATCGGGGCTGACCTGGAAATGCTCCTCCTGTGCCATTCGGACCGAGACTTGAGAACTGAAGCCATAATAGCCTTGTTCCTCATCTCTTACATAAGCAAGAAGAGAGGCCGATGCTGAAGGAGGCCTGCTCCAGCATGAGAAATGCAACGCTGGCTCCTCCACCAGTGAACAGCAGAAGAGCTGGGCTGTTGCCCTAACACTAAGGCACCCTGAGCTGTCGAGGGTGTAGGAAGGATGTGCAATAACACGGCATGAAGACGATAAAGTTGAACGGTGGCGATCAGCCAGCCTGCAGTCTCGTTGGCTGTCGAATCTCTCCTTTTCCATTTAACGGTCCTTGCAGTGGTTACAAGAAGCAGTTGGGTTTTTTTCTCTCCCCACAGAGGCTTTGACTTTAGGATCTTGTTTTCAGGTCTAATACAAGCAGACACTACAGCCATTTCCCTGCCCTGCCGTTAAATAGCGACCTGCTTAAAGACAACGTGGTTTTTAACAGTGACTGAAGGCAGTGTACTATATCCATGTCCCCCCTGTCCCGAGGGATGCTGTTGGGTTAAAAACACATTGGTTTTAGATTATTAAAACTGGGAGAATGGTTTCTTCACTCTGGTGTTTTGTTTACTCTGGGGAAGGCCTGGTTCTCTTCCCTCTCTAGTCTCACTTTCAAGTTCTTCTACAGTGCCAGGGAGCTGCTGTCAGCCATTTCTGACTGTTTAAAGCCTGTTGACAGAAGCTTTTTTCTCTTGCTCTTGAATTTTGAAACATGTGTTAACACCTTGCTTTTAAGGCAGATATTTGCAGAAACGATCACCCCCTCCTGCTCTTACTGTCTCCTCCCTTTCTGCCCTGATAACATAACTATGTTCCCCTGCTTGTGGGAAAACCAGTGGCTGGTTTGGGGTGTTTTTCTATTTAATTGGTATAAATGGATTGAAAATCTCCGCTGTTGTCTTCTCAGAGCGTGAGGGCTAGTGTCTTCCAGGTGCCTCCCACCTTCCCGATGTTGTTCATCGGGCTGCAGAGGTGTTTGGGAGCCCCTTGTAGCCCTTTCGTCAGTGATGTTATTACATTCCCTCGTACAATCTTATCTTGTTACGGACAAAAGAGTCCTCTGTACTTCTTGTTCCTCCCACTGCTCAGTAGAGTAGCACTGACTGAGCCTCTGTAAACGCTTGTTTCTGCTATTGCAGGGGTTCCTTCATGTACTGGTTTGTCCGGCTTCCTGAAATGAAGGCCTTGGACATCCTCATTACGCTCCCTCTCACCCCCATGCCTCACTTCCAAATAAACAGCAGTATGTCAGAAGTAATTTTTAAATGTAGCTGAGTTCTGGCGTTTGGTTGGGGTTGTTGCGGGATCGCTGTAGCACAAGTAGTCAGAAACGAGCTGATTTTCACACTCGTTAGGAAGAAATCTGCTCAGTTTTCTTGGATGGAGCACTGTTGCTGACTTTCGTGGGGGAGTGTTATTTTGACTGCCCCTGTCTGTCTAAATCCTACCAGTTGTGTGAGCGTGTGCATCTTGCAAATGGCCTCCCTTCTTCCCTCGTGCAGATGCTCCGACAGTCAGCTGGCCCAGTCGAGAAAGCAAGTGGCCAAGAAAAGCACTTCCTTCCGTCCTGGCTCCGTGGGCTCTGGGCAGTCGTCACCTTCTTCGCCTGTCCTAAGTGATACACCGCCAGCAGGAAGGACCGGTGCGTCCCAGCAGCATCGGTAAGCAAAGCTTGTGTGCGCTTAATGCAAATCCCTGCATCCTCGTGAGAGTTTGGGATGCTTGTTTGGTTTAGTGCAGGTTTATTTTGTTATGGACTGACACCTTTACTTGCCAGCTTGTCCGGTCCTGAGCATTTGTCTTCCTCTTACCTTGTTCTCCCTCCGAGACAACTGTTCCGTTTTGTTGTTGGCTTGAGCTTGGAGGGTCTCTTATCAGTTCTGACCAGCACTTACCCCAGTGGGACCCTGGCCAAGGCCTCTGACCCTCCTTGTTTTTAGAGGACTCCTGTTTCTACAAACTTTCTGGGGCCAGGAGGGAGCTGCTATTAATGTAAATCTGCAGGTGGCTTTTCCACAGTGGTGGCTTTGTGGCAATCAATCCATAGCACAGAAGCTGTTGATCCCAGTTCTGAGACCACAACCAGCTTGTGCTTCTTTCTAGTTCTGATTTGGGGTTTTTTTTGTGTTCTCTGCTGCTGGTAACACTCCCTTTGGGGCCTGCCCAGCCTTGCCCCCAGTGGATGCTGAGGCTTGTGTCTAACTCGACTAAGCAGCAAAGCCAACGGGGTGTCCCAATGTGTAACTAGCAGCTACTTTGATAGGAATGAAGTGCCTAAAATCCCTTTGCAGTTTGAGGAGAAAGCACCGTTCTTCCTTAAGTCGCTGTTGCTCAGTGTATCCCTTTTCCTGTAACAGGCTCTCCAGCAGCCAGGCAGGCAGTGGCACAGCCCAGGCCTTCCATGGCATGATGGACCGTGTGCCCAACGAGCCCTCTTACCGAGCCCCGCTGGAGAAACTCTTCTACCTGCCGCATGTCTGCAGCTACGCCTGCCTGTCCCGCGTCCGTCCCATCCGCAGCGATCAGTACCGCAGCAAGAACCCCCTGCTCATCCCGCTGCTCTACGACTTCCGACGGATGACAGCCCGCCGACGGGTTAACCGCAAGATGGGCTTCCACGTCCTCTACAAGACGCCATGTGGGCTGTGCCTGCGAACCATGCAGGAGATCGAACGCTACCTTTTTGAGACAGACTGCGACTTCCTTTTCCTGGAGATGTTCTGCCTGGACCCGTATGTGCTGGTAGATCGCAAGTTCCAGCCCTACAAACCCTACTACTACATCGCAGACATTACCAAGGGCAGGGAGGACGTGCCGCTGTCCTGTGTCAACGAGATCGATAACACCCCACCTCCACAGGTGGCCTACAGCAAAGAACGCATCCCCGGCAAAGGGGTTTACATCAACACCAGCTGGGAGTTCCTCGTGGGCTGCGACTGCAAAGACGGCTGCAGAGACAAGTAGGTGACTCCTCGTCTGCTGCTGGGCCTGGAGGGTGGGGGACAGCACCCGGGCTGCGCTACCTGCCCTGATAGCAGCCCCAGGTGGACCCGCTCTGGACTTTGAGCCCACACAGCTCTGCTGAGTCACAGCTTTGACTCCAGGTCAAGCCCTGTGTGCTCGTCTCCCTGCGTCTACGCGTGCAGAAAGATAAGATTTCTTTTCCTTCCTGCAAAACCAGCGTGTAAAACTAACCTCTGGGGCATGGGTGGGATTTTCTGTGCGTCTCTCTAGATCGAAATGTGCCTGTCACCAGCTGACAGTCCAAGCGACTGGCTGCACCCCGGGTGGGCAGATCAACCCCAATTCAGGATACCAGCACAAAAGGCTGGAAGAATGCCTTCCGACAGGGTGAGTAGAGCCACGTCTTCTCCTTCCCTCAAAAATACCAGCCCCAGAAACTTGGCGTCCGGTGCTATCAGTGAGGCGGTATTTCCCAGAACGAAGTGCGCATGCTGAAAACCTGCCTCTGTTCTTGATTCATCTGCTAATGTGTGGCCCGGGACCTCTGTGCATTGCCGTAGTACCTGACAACTACGCTGTCCCTACTCTGCTGAGCTTTAAGTCGCTGCTGAAAGTCCCTTTGCATTGTTACTGGTACAACACCAAGTCTTGCGATACGGCTTTCTCGGGGAAGATGTCACTGTTCTTTCTTTCAGAGTTTACGAGTGTAACAAGAGGTGCAAGTGCAACATTAACATGTGCACCAATCGCTTGGTCCAACACGGGCTCCAAGTCCGACTGCAGTTATTCAAGACGCAGAACAAAGGCTGGGGCATTCGCTGCCTTGATGATATTGCTAAAGGCTCTTTTGTCTGCATCTACGCAGGTAGGATCTCGCCCTGCTGAACAAGCGGGTAGAAGCCTCTTAGTTTTGAAACAGGTGCTGTGAATGGAAAGCCTTTGTTGAGCCAGTGCTCTTCCCAGTGGTCACATGTATTCAGATTTGAATCTGCTTTGTTTTGGTTAGGGGGCGGGGGGCGGGGGGAAGTATTTGAAAAGATCTGGTTGTGTCAGGCCTGAGATCTAGGCTTTGTTTATCGCAAAACACAAAACCCAGCAGAACGGGTGTGAAGCTCTTCCTGTGCTTGTTAAGGGGACAGGAAAATGAAAACTTAGATGATGAACTTGCAGCACTTTGGTTTCCGGATTGATGCCCCTCCCTTGCCCAACTCTGAAACAAGATGCTGCAGAAACCAGTGTGGCTGCAGTGTCAGTGTCGAGAGAAGTGCTTGGATCCCCACAGCTGCTTCTGCACACTGAGGGTGAATCAACACATACCTGCTTCCTGTTTACATTGAACCAGTCGCTGGGACATCGGCACAAACGAATAAAATGCAGAAGTTGCACAGCGTGGTTGTGTTAACTCTGAAAGGAAATTAACCACGGGCATTGCCTGAGCTCTGGTGCTCTGCTTTCTTGCACTAAATATTGCCTGTGTGGCTACACCCTCACCTCCAGCCCTTCAAAGTAAAAGGCAGTCACTCCGTTTGAATTGCTGATTAGAGATTTCCTTGTTGGAAGCCTGGATATTAGCACGGGCCCACTTGAGATCAGCCATGTGCTTCAGATTTTCATTACCTCAAGCATCAGGGTAATATGTTGTCCTTTCCCAGCCCGGCTTGGGAATAAGGTGGTTGTCAGTCCTGTTTGCTCCTCAATGAGCCTTTGGGGAGGATAAAATTTATGGGGTAGGAATATCATCCTTGGAAAACTCATGCTTAGTTTTCTTTTCCCCACCCCCAGGGAAAATCCTCACGGATGACTTTGCCGACAAAGAGGGGTTAGAGATGGGTGACGAATATTTTGCAAACCTGGATCACATTGAGAGCGTGGAGAACTTCAAGGAGGGCTACGAGAGCGATGCAAAATGCTCTTCTGACAGCAGCGGGGTGGACCTCAAGGACGAAGAGGAGGAAAACACAGGCACCGAGGAGCAGGAGGAGTCCAACGAGGACAGCTCTGACGACAACTTCTGCAAGGACGAGGACTTCAGCACCAGCTCAGTATGGCGCAGCTATGCCACGCGACGGCAGACCCGGGGCCAGAAGGAGAACGGGCTGTCGGAGACAGCCTCCAAGGACTCGGGGCTCACCCGGCAAATCAGCCACGATGAGATGGCGGTGGCTGCCTCCTGTAAGCTGCCGGTGTCGGAGGAGACCTCCAAGAACAAAGTGGCCTCGTGGCTGAGCTCCAACAGCATGTCTGACGGCTTCCAGGACAATGACAGCGCCTCCTCCTTCAAGATGAGCGAAGGCGGCGAAGCCAAGGCCAGCAAAACGGAGCTCCCTGGTGAGAGAGAGAAAGCCTCCACTTCCGCCCTGGGCGACGTGGACGGAGAGTCAAAGGCATCGAAGAAAGATGTAAGGGAGGGCTGTGGGACTGGGAGATGGGTATTGCCCCCCGCCTTGGGAGCACGGATGAGGAAACTGAGTCGCAGAGTTGTCCCTCAGCTGTGCTCTTGCTCGAGTGGCTTCTCTGCCCATGCAACACGACTAGGTGGTCTGTGGTGCTGCTTGGTGTCTGTCCCCTTGCCCAGCTTGCTTGGCCCACTGTGGTGGGGTAGGGAGGTGCTTTTCTCCTGCCTGGGGGAGGTTGTGGCACAAGAGGCTACAAAGAAGTCGCTCGGCATGAGATGAGCTGACCATCCCTCCTGCCCTGGGTGCTACACACTTGTGCAGCTCTGAGAGAGGGAGCCACCGCCTGCCCGGGTACCTGAGGTGGTGTGGAGAGTGTTCAGACAGGGCTGGGGACAACAGGGAGATGGAGGTGGTCTCTGTCCCCCCCCGGCTCTGGAGAGGGGACTCGGAGACCCACGGTGTGGGATATGGAGGGTGGGAGACCTGTGGTCCTAACTTGGCCCTTCTGGGGCACCCCCTGGACTGGGTGTCGCACTGAGCGGTGGGGACAGCCGGCTTCTCACACCCAGGCTGGCGTTCGGGGAGCTTTTCCACAGAAGGGCTGAAGAGTGCTCCAAAAAGGAGAGATTTTAATCTTCTGTACTTCTCCCCTCTACAGGAACCTGAAGATCCAACCAAAATTCCCGGGTAAGGTTCCTTAAATTGTATTTCTCTGTTGTTTATTTCCAAATATCACTCTGAATGAATTGCTGCAACTCTAGGGCTGCCCCTTAACTCTGTTAATGCCACTGCCGGAGTAAACGGAGAGGTTGGGAGGGTTTGGGCTGCGCCCCACTGTGCGCTGGCGAATTACACGCTTGGAGATGGCAGTCTTGCCCAGCTCTGAGCTTTCCTCAGCTGCTGTGTCTCTGCCTGGCCCGCGGACAGGCTCCTTGGAGATGCAAGTGTGACCCGCTCTTGTCCTCACCGCACAGGCTAAGCGACTTGGGAAGGATGTATGGCTACAACCCGAGCCCTCCCAAACTGGAGGGAATCCGGAGGCCGACGAGCAAGACCGCCCTGCTCCAGAGCAGACGGCATTCTCTCGCCCCGCAGCCCACCACGGATGTAAGCGGTGATCCTTTGGGCTTCAGACATGGGCTGGAAGGGGTGGGCCTGGCTCTGCCTCAACTCCAGACTGGTTTTATGAAGGCCTTGAACCTTACTTTGGGTTGTTTCTATGCCGCTTTCATTCCCAGCTGAGCACCAGCGCAGGGGTTGTGGTTCACAGTTGTGGTTTCCTGGAGGGGGGTTGATTTTCTTCAGACGGTGGGGATCTTTCATGGTTCAGAAAGCCAAAAAAAAGAGGGCAGCATGGTGTTTATGCTGTGTGTTATAACGGGATGTAGCACCTTGGTTCGCGTACCCAGCACGCCAGGGACCCGTTGCTCGGCAGAGCTGGGTCTAAGAAGCCATCCTGGGGGCCGGTCTTTGGGTTTTGGGGTCTCCTCCCTTCCTTGCAAAAGCCAGAGCACCTAATGGTGCAGGCTCATGAGTGTCTGGCAGTCTGGGTGCTGCAGGACCAGCCAGCCCCCTGAAACCCCGCTGCTCTTTCAGACATTGGCCTGTGAGATGGGGGTTCTGTCCCGTTCCAGCTCTGATCGCAGTGTCCACCTGTGTGATCCACTTAAAAAGGGTTTACTAGAGCACAGAGGTCCTCTGCTAAAAGAGAGCAAGATACTACTGGGGAAAAAAGGGAGCCCTGAAGGTCGCTTGGAAAGCGGTGGAGCGATGCTCTCCCCTGACCCAAGCTGCACTCAGGAGCTCTTAATGCCTTTCTGCAGGACGTGCTGACCCTGTCGAGCAGCACGGACAGTGAGGGGGAGAACGGGCAGGCGGTGGCGGGGCAGGCCCAGGGCACCACCAATGACAGCGATGACATCCAGACCATTTCCTCGGGCTCTGAGGAGGAGGAAGGGGACGACAAGAAAAACCCCTCTTCTGGGTCAGGTGAGGACAGCTGCTGGGGGAGGAACAAGGGCTGAGTGCGGGAAGTGTGGCGGTACAGCAAGAAATTTTGGCCAGAAACCACCAGGAAGGGCTGACGAGGACATAGCAGCTGTGAGCATGGTGCATCCTGCTCCAGGCACCTCTGAGCTGTGTCTAACGACCGAGGTCTGAAGCTTCCCCATGTGTTGTTTGAGACATAAGTGCAAAACCCAGTCCTGAAGTACCAGATATTTGTGGCTATCTAAGGAAAAGCAACTGTGAGACTTATTAAGGTGGATCTCCAGGCTGCACTGGGTCGAGTGGAGAGCCGGGAGATTCCCAGGAGCCATCCCAGGGTGATATTTTAGATCTGAGCTGCATCCCTAAAGGGTTTATTACCCCTGTGTGAGAGAGGAGAGCATCTTGAGCCAGCAGCACTACCGTGGGGTTCCTCTTCTGGAAGATGGAGAGAGAACGTGGCAGTGTTTGTTCTTCTCTTGCGGCAGGTCCTGTGAAGAGGCAGGTGGCGGTGAAATCCACCCGAGGCTTTGCCCTGAAATCAACTCACGGGATCGCCATCAAGTCAACCAACATGGCAGCGGCCGACAAGGGTGAGAGCGCGCCCGTCCGCAGAACCACCCGCCAGTTCTATGACGGAGAGGAGTCCTGTTATATCATCGATGCCAAGCTGGAAGGGAACCTGGGCCGGTATCTCAATGTGAGTCACTGCTCTTGGCAGGGGACGAAAGGGGAATGTCCCTTGGCAGCTGAGAAGGCAAAGGGAGATATTTGGGGTGACCTGTCCTTTCAGTGGGCCTGTTCCTCCCTAAGACTAGATAAATACAGTAAAAAAAGTGGGAAAGGCGCAGGATTGGGAGGATGATCCACCCCCGCGAGTGAAATAGGGCAGCTGCTCCGGCCCCGTGACGCGTGGTAAGCAGGGTGGCTAAGTCAGTCCTTCCAGCGACCGTTACCTTTGCGAGGGTGGATCTTATGACTCATCCCTGGTTGTGCAAGCAGGGGAGGGAGTATGTCCTGTTTCAGCAGGCTTACGCTGGATGCAGCGGACAAATCAGGAATGCTGCTTGTTTATAAAGGCTTGTGTTTACTGCTGGCTGCTTCGCATCCCTCCTGATGCAGGAACTTGCTCACTGTGTTTGTCTCTGCTCCCCGTACAGCATAGCTGCAGTCCTAACCTCTTCGTGCAGAACGTCTTTGTGGACACGCATGACCTCCGCTTCCCCTGGGTCGCCTTCTTCGCCAGCAAGTGAGTCGTGGCACGCTTGGGGAAGGGCTGCCAGTTCCCGGGGCTTGGTTGGACCCGGCTCCTTGGCCAGGGCTGCACGACCAGTGCGAGCTGGGTGTTTCTGGTGACCGCTGTCCCCGGTTTCACACCAGCCTGAGCGGGGCGAAGCTTGGAGATGAGTTGGGCGAGGCCCTCTCTTCTGTGCTGGAGATTCTGGTGCGATTTGCATCAGTTTTAGACCTTTCCAAAGGGGAGAGTTAAGCACGGAGCAGCCGGCTGCCCAGCTTGTTTGAGTCACAAACCTTGCAGGCAGCGCTGGGCAGCGGTGAATCGCTGCCACGTGCCTCTTGGGCACCATGAGTGTGGCGTCTCCTCTGTGAAGCCCCACGGGAGTGATTCGTTGGGGAACTTTGTCCCTTTGCTCGCTGTGGAGCCAAAGGCAGACACGCTGGCTGCTTCACCCTTGGCCCCAGGGGAAGCCGGACTGCGCCGCCCTGTCCAGAGAGGTCACGTGCAAGCGTTGCTCTCTGCTAGCAGGAGGTCCAGCTTATCCTGCTTTTTGGAATGGCCTCTCCTCCCAGCCTGTGCTTTTGTTTTTCTCTTCCCAGGAGGATACGAGCGGGTACAGAGCTGACGTGGGATTACAACTACGAAGTGGGCAGCGTGGAAGGCAAAGAGCTGCTGTGCTGCTGCGGGGCTATCGAGTGCCGAGGGCGGCTGCTGTGAGCCCACCCGTGCTCCCACTGGGTCCCTCTTGACTGCAGGCCTGGTGCTGACTTTCCCTTTGTGAGGGTAAAGTTTCTGCTCAAGAGGTGGTTGTTCAATAGTAACTGTTATGAAGCCAAGTACAGTGGCTTCGCGTTCTCCCGTTCACTTGAAAATTACAGCGGCAGATGGACCCGGAACAGAAACGTAACCTGGCACGCGTGTGACGGCTGCGAAGGGGGGCGATGCCCAAACCTGATGCTGTGAGCTTTGCTTCTGCCACATCCCAGGGGCTACAGTCACCCCATGGGAGGACGATCTCTCCCTCAGCGCCGCAGGAAAGGCCATTAGCCAAGCCGTTACCTGCCCGAGCTGTTGGCAAGCAGCTGTTCCTGCTCTCTTCCAGCTCTCCACCAAATTTAAGACACAAATCCCTGGGCAGCTACAGCTGACACTGGTGGTGTTGCCAGTTTTCCAGCAGGAAACACTTCACCAAGACCCCAGGGCCGTGCTTCACGGTTGGGACTGGGCCGTTGGTGGCCCTGCAGCCTTGGGACCGGACTGGGAGGGAGCGAGGAGGGTGGAGGTAAGCCCAGTAAGAGTGGACCAATCTGGATTTGTAGCGGTGGCGTGCATTTAAGTGGGGGAAAAAAAAAAAAGCATCTGTATTCAACTGTGATATGTTGTAAAGAATCTTTTCATTGTTAAAAAGCAATAAAGTATGTTTTTCTATTAAAAAAAAGTGCCCTGAACTTTAGACACAGCAAAAAACCCTGAAGGAGCAGGATTTAACCCCGTCCTTCATCCTTGTTTCCACGGGGCCTGCAGGAAAACTGCCAGAGGCAGATGGGCCCAGACAGGTTAAGATGCAGACGGGCACAGGGAGGACAACAAGCTCCCACAGGCATTTTCACCTTTCCTTCCTTCTTGCAAAACAACTACTCATTAAATCCTCCACTTGATAAAACTACAGAGAAGCTGGTTGAACTTTTGCTAGGGAGCAGATTTGATGCCGATTGCCTTCTCCCACCGTCCTAGGATACAACCGTGGGCTCAAAATACCGAGTTTGGCTTAAAATACTGCACTGAAGTTGCTCTTGGGACAGCCTTGAACTCAACTCAAGCAACCCAAACTTGATTTGGGCACCTGCGGCAGGGGTAGGGAAGGGCAGAGCTGGTGCAGGCAGCTGGGGAGGGTGGAGCAGCCGCCTGCCAGCCTGGTCTGGCTGCTGGACGCGAACCCAACGGCGGCCCCACAAGTAAAACTTGCTTTTCCCCCCGCCCGGCAGCACTGCACAGCTTCAAGTGTTGGGTTTTGGCTTTTTTTTTTTTTGGGCAGGGCTTGTACCTGCACATCCAAAGGGTTCAACAAACCACCGTGAACATGGGCTGAGGCAGATTTTTTTTTTTTTTTTTTTTTTACAAATTGGAATCAAATCTCACAGCTGAAGTGCAAAACCCCGGTCTGGGGAGAGCCGGAGCAGCAGAAAGCGGGTTCCAGCCGCTACCCTCGTCCCTCGGGCACCCAAACCGGCGCCAGCGCCCAGGTCGTGCAACTCCGCGCTCGCACAAGGGAGGGTTGTTTTGTTTTTTAATACTAAATAACTTTTTTTTTACAAAAATAATAATAAAAAAAAAACCTTTCTAGGGCCTCCGCGAGCTCCAGTTCCCGTCCTTAGTGTCCACCTGAATAGCAGCTTTGTCAGCCGAGCAGGGCGGCCGCTCCTCTGGCAGCGGGGCCAGGGCTCCTCAGGCCGGTTTTGAAGACGAGCTTTCGGAGGGAGGGGGGGAAATATAAAATATCAAAATCCTCAAATCTGCCCACTTTTCACACTGCCTAAGTGAAAGCTAAGGGAGCTGTGCCAAAGCGATCGCCCCCGAGCCCCCACAGGGGCCAGGGCTGCCGCACCAGCCACAGAAGATGCCCGAGCCCTTTAGTTTTTATACCGAAGTTTATTAGTTTTTAACTTTTAATATATTTAACCTTTTATTTTTTTTAAAAAACAAAAACAACAAAACACGTTTTGGTCTGACGTTGGTTAATGGTCCTTTTCCCCCCATCCCTCCGCGCTGGGAGGTCTCGCCACATCCCGGGGGGATGCGGGAGACGGAGCCAAGCCCGGCTCCTTCTGTCTTCCAAATAAATAGAAACAAACAAAAAAAAAATCACTTGCAAATTTGTCCTGTTACAGGTGGGGAAGGGACCGGGAGAGGCCATGGAGAGGGGGAGACTCGAAACCCATTTACAGAAGAGAAATGAGGGGATTAAACTCCTCTGTGAGACACTAGTAGTGACTAAACCCCACAGCTTCCTTCCCCCAGTGCTCCCATAGTGTCATCTCATCGTTCAGCCCCTAAAATACCCAGGACTTCCTCCGCTCCTCCCTCCCAGCTCTCCGAGGGAGCAGGGACCGCGCCGGCTTTTCCACCAGCCTCCCTCGCTCGGTACCAGCAGCGAAGCCGGGCACCGGTCGGGGAAGGGGCTTTTTCCCGGTGTTTGAAGAAAGAGGCAGCTGCAGGACGCGCTACCCTCCGGCGAGGGGATGGTCGGGAAAAGTGGGGAATAATGCAGGGCTGGAGCCCGGCGAGGGGCTGGAGCCGAGCTCTCCGGCCACAGCCGATGCGAGGGGGCTGCGGAGAGGAGAAGGAGCCGTCCCGGAGGGACGCTGGCGGGAGCCGTCCTTGCTCTGCCTGTGCCGGGGCACCACGGTGGATTAAGGCAGCAGGTGAAAGGCAGAAAGGGCACCAACGGTGAGCGTGAGGTGGAGAAGCTGCGACCGCTGCCCCCTCCAGAGCCGCGGCCCCTCTCCGGGGGAGGCAACGGAGGGGGCTGGGGGCTGAGACGGGCTCTCCGGGGTCCCGGTTTGCTCTGCTGGACCGGGGAGGGGAGAGGATGGAGGGGACGGGGACCTCGGCGCTACGCGAGGGTGGCGTCGGTGGGATTTGACATCTCACGAGTTTGGCCTCCGGCGGGGCCCCCGGCCGCCCCCACCAGCGCAGAGACGGGGCGAGGGCGCTCAGTCGGTTTTGCGGTGGTTGTTGTTGAGGACGGGGTGGCCGTTGGAGAGGGGCCCGTTCTTCGCTGCCTCCTCCTCCTCCTCCGAGTTGTCCGTCTCTTCACGGTCGCTCCTCTCATCCTCCACCACCTGTGGGGGGAGAGGGGAAGGGGGGGGCTCGGTCAGCGGCACCCTGTCTTCCCACCGTGCCTCCGTTTCCCCCATCGCAACCACCGCCGTTTCCCCTCCGCCCCAATCCCTCCCCACCAAGGGCTCTCGAGGAGTCGGGAAGCCAAGTGCACTCCGGCTTTGCGGTTTGGGGGTCTCCCCTGCAAACCCCCCGCCTCCACCTTGCTCCCGGGGCAGACCCGCACCCTCCATCCACCCCGAGCCGCATCGGCCGGGCCCGGATACAGCCCCTTCGTCCCACAAGCAGCATCTCCCTGCAGGACCGGGAGCCCCGAGCCGTCCCCAGGCCCCCTCTTGCCTTTCCAGTTATGAACTTCTGGGCCATGCGGATGATGAGGTAGGCCCAGAAGATGTGCAGCGACTGCAACACCACCATCATGAAGTTGAAGAAGTAGTAGCCGAAGAAGGGAGGGTAGAGATCCAGCGGATAAACCACGGTGCAGTGCATAATCCTGCCAGGAGAAGCAGCTCTGTTACAGGCAGGTACTGGCATCCCACCCCCGGTGGGTCTCCCCACCCTGTGCCTCAGTTTCCCCACCCGTTCACCAGCGACCGGCGCTCACCAAAAGGGCAGGATGACCAGGCGGGTGATGATGAAGACGGCGGCGAAGACGATGAAGATGTTGTTGCAGGTGTTTCTCCAGCCGGCGTAGTTGAACATCTTGGCGGACTGTGGGGGCAGAGGCGGGGTGAGTCAGGGAGGGGACGCGGGACGTGGTCACGTCCGTGGCGGCGTGGAGGGGGACATACCTCCAGCAGATAGTCCGACGAGTCGTGCAGCGCCATGATGAGCGTCCCCGCACGGATGTAGTTGGCGAACCAGGAGAAGCTGATGAGGATGATGGTGGCGACGTGGTGGATGATTTGCTCTTTGAAGTCCTGCGCCCAGGGAAGGGGGAGCCGGGGGTTACAGCAGCCTGGCTCCAACCCCCAGCGCCCCACCACCCCTCTCGTCTCCAGGATCCCCTCCGTGGCCCCAAATCCTCCCAGCCTACTGGTCCCTAATGCCCACCACGAGGGCGAAGAAAACCCTGCCAAGCCATCCCCAAGCCTGCCACCCCTGCCCCCAGAGAGCCCCACCGTCGCAGCCCACCTTGCGCTTGACGTCGGAGGCAATGCTGAAGAGCAGGGACCAGTAGAAGGAGAGTTCAATCATGTAGTACCAGTACTGCGAGGGCAGCATGCTCTGAAAGCCAAGAGACGGGCTGGGGGGGATCCTCCTGTGCCCAGGGGGGTTCGATCCCCTTCCGTGGGCACCAGCCAGACCCATGGGTGTCCTGGGGACCCTTCTGCACCCCACGGCGTGCAAACCCCTTCCCCGTGCATCAGCCAAACCCACAGGGGTGCCAGAAACACCGTGCGACCCCGGAGAGACCCTCCCGCACCCCCGGGGCCTCCAGTTCCCATCTCCGATCGCCCAGGCAGCTCCTGGGGGCAGGAAGGGCCAGGGGACGGTGATGGGACGGCATCGGGTGCTAACCTGGATGGGGTATCCCTTCCACACCTCCCGGAGGTCGTAGAACCAGGGTTTCTGTGGGATGCGGGGAGGAGAGAGAGACAGAGAGGTGTTAGAGGGGGCGGGGGGGCCGACGGGGCCGGGCACGCGCGGTGGCGGGGGGCGCAATACTTACATCCACTATGACAGCCATGCCAGCAATGAAAGCAATAAGGTAAAACGTGAATCGCCAACTGGAAAAAGGAAGCAGACGGTCCTCAGACGGGCACCGGGGCGAGGGAGGGAGAAGGACGGACCCACCGGCCCCATATTCCGCCCTCCCAGGGCAGCTCCCAACCAAGCGGGTGCCCCCACAGCCCCATCCACCGCAGGGACGTGGCCCACAGGGCGACGGTGACGCCAGGCATGGGGTCTCACCTAGCCTCCCTGAACTTCTTGAGCAGGCTGGGCCGGTCTTGGTTGCGGCGGCGGCGAAACCAGCGCTCCACCTGCCGCACCGTGCAGCCGCTCTTCTTCGAGAGCATCTCCACGTCGGCCTGGGGGACGGCAGGGATCTCACCGAGACGCCGCAGGGCCCCGGCTCTGCCGCTCGCCCTCCCCCAGCCACGCCGAGCCCCTTTTGGGGACCCCCCTCCCCTCACCTGCTTGGGGTGTTTGGTGGTGGCGGCGTAAAACTTCTCCAGCACGGCATTGGGGGTGGCTTTTAACCTGATCTTCTCCTTGACGTTCAGTAGCCCAGCCAGTGGGGTGGCCACGTACCTGGGGAAGGAGGAGGGGGACATGAAACGTCCCCATTTCTGCATCACCTGGCTGACGTGGCCCCATCAAAGCCACCCAGGGACCCACAGCCGCTCGGTGCCTCAGTTTCCCCATCCCGCTACTGTTTCTCCAAGGCGGGTTTTACCACGGGGGAATCCCCCGGCTCCCCATGTCACCCCGAGGTTGGGGGACANCTCCCCCTTCTCCCGCCGTCCCAACAAAGCCCCGTCTGTGTCCGGCCTCGGCTCACCATTGTTTGCCCAACAAATCGCGCCTTAAACGCCGGGGCCTGCGGCCGACCGTGCCGCGATAAGGGCGGCGGAGGATGCACAAAGCCGGGTTTGTGCGGGGCCGCCGGGGGCAGGTCCCCGGCCCTAAAGGTAGGCGGGGGGGCTAACTGCACCCCAGTGGTAGGACCCCTGGGGTGCCACAGCCACCCTCAGCCAGGCTGAGGTCAGGGCGACACGTCCAGGGGTTCATCACAGCGTCTCCCCGGCCCCACGTGCAGCCCCCGGGGCGCAGGGAGAGCTGGATCAGGGTCCCCCCCCCCGACCCCAGGGAAGGGACTCACGTCTCAAAGAGGTGCCGGACGATGAGGAAGAGGAAGGCCAGGGGGAGGGTGATGTAGAGATCGGAAGCTTTGGCGTAGACTCGTCCATCCCGGTCCTCCAGGTCAGCCCAGGTGACGTTCTCCGGGAGCCAGAGCCGTTCCCACCAAAAATAGCTGTACAAGGTCTGAAACATGCTGGGGGGGGAAGGAAAAGAGAGGGAGAGGTGAAGGGGGCACCTCGCACCCCTGAGGAGCGGGGAGGCCCTGCACGGAGGCGGCCGGTCGGACCCCGGGCCCTGCTCGCGGCCAGTCACGTCTCCCTCCGGCCGGTGCCACCGGCACGGTCTGCAACGCCCCGGCTGGACCCGGTACGCCAAGCCCCAGCTCGGCTCCCGGCGAGCTCCCGGCGAAGCCACGCGCCGGGGAGGGTCCCTGGGCCGGTGAAATCCCCCTCGTGCCGCATGGAGCGGGCGAGCGCTCGGCTCCGACAGAGAGGGACTTTGCTCCCTGCAGCGGAGAGCTCAGCGGGTGATGATTAACTGAGGCCGGCTCTTGCTTCCGACCCGCGGGATGGATCGTTGGCACCAGCTGGAGGGAGGAACCGCATTCCCGGTCTGCGGGACTTCCCCACCCCGGTTCCCCTGATGGCATCAGCACATGGACGGGCACAACCCCAGGATCGCAGCAGGATGAAGAAGAGGGGGGAAGCCCCCCTGCACCGTTTCTCTCCGGTGATCCCGGGTTGATCCTGGGCACGCAGCCCAATGCCGGGGGTGGGAAACCGAGGCACAGAGCCCACCGCCACCCCTCGGCCGGGCAGCTGGACCCAGGCGGCCGCACGGTGTGGGATTAGGGATTTGCCGGCGGCACAATGACCACTTTTGTGCCTTAAAAAGGCGCCGTGCGGCTCCCGCCGGGCACCACGGCGGGCACGGGGAGGGAGAGGAAGCCCAGCGCTGTCACCATCACCGCCGCGGGGTCAGCGCATCCCAGCTCTTCCTTCCCCTCCACGCTGGCACCTCCTGGCATTGGACACCAGCCGGTTTCCCCCCGCCGGGGGAGCCGAGCCGGGGCTCCGTGGGGCTGGGATGGGGGTCCCGGCCCCTGGGAGGCAAATCCCCAAAGCGGGAGCAGGGATTTAGGCGAGGGATGAGCCGGCTTCGCTCCGGGCGGGGAGAAGAGGAACCGCCGGGGCTGGTTTCGCAAGCCAAGGCGGGCGGGCACCCCAATTCCCGCTTAACTAGGATGCGGGATGGCAGCGCCACAGACGGGATGAGGGCAGGTAACGGGCAGGTAACGGGCAGGTGACGGGCAGGTGACAGGCAGGTAACGGGCAGGTGACGGGCAGGTGACGGGCAGCCGGCACGTGGGAGGACGCGGGGTGAGGCCCGGGTCAGGGCTGGCGGCACCTTCTCCCCCGGGGAAAACGGGGACGGCGGGGCCCAGCTGATGCCCCGGGGATGGAGGGGAGC
>WAAD01003142.1:1256-38476 GCA_013389945.1 Fregata magnificens
AGAAGCTCAACATGACCCAGCAATGTGCACTTGCAGCCCAGAGAGCCAACCGCATCCTGGGCTGCATCAAAAGAAGCGTGACCTGCAGGTCAAGGGAGGTGGTTCTCCTCATCTACCCTGCTCTCCTGAGAGCCCACCTGGAGTACTGCATTCAGCTCTGGGGCCCCCAACATATGAAGGACATGGACCTGCTGGAGCGAGTCCAGAGGAGGGCCACAAAGATGATCAGAGGGCTGGAGCACCTCTCCTATGAAGACAGGCTGAGAGAGTTGGGGTTGTTCAGCCTGGAGAAGAGAAGGCTCCGGGGAGACCTTATAGCAGCCTTCCAGTACCTGAAGGGGGCCTACAAGAAAGCTGGAGAGGGACTTTTTACAAGGGCATGTAGTGATAGGACAAGCGGTAATGGCTTTAAACTGAAAGAGGGTAGATTTAGATTAGATATAAAGAAAAAATTATTCACTATGAGGGTGGTAAGGCACTGTAACAGGTTGCCCAGAGAAGCTGTGGATGCCCCATCCCTGGAACTGTTCAAGGCCAGGTTGGATGGGGCTGGTGTAGTGGAAGGTGTCCCTGCCCATAGCAGGGGGGTTGGAACGAGATGATCTTTAAGGTCCTTTCCAACCCAAACTATTCTATGATTCTATGTAAAGGTACTGAAGAGATATGGTTGCTCAGTTGTCACACAGACCGAAATCGTCCCCTGTTCATTTATCACCCTATGAGACGTTAAATGTTAGAAATGTTTTTAAAAAGAATTAAGCACAAGCAATGTCCATCACTGTCAAATTGTCTGTACAATCAAACAGCGTGAGAGCAGATATCATTATGAAACATGTAATGTCTGTTCTCAGTATCTGTGCTTATGCTGTCTGAAGAAAGACTTATTCAGAACTCAAAAGTTGGGTGGTTCTTTGAATTTCAAAATATTTACTGTACATGGAGAACTCAGTACTTTCCAGAGCATTCTTCCTCATAAAATGCCTTTTCATTTTCCGCACCATTGCTTTACTTTCCCACCACCAATACAAACTATAACACTCATTGGGGAGAAGAAGAGATTCTGCTTTCCAGATGAAGAATATGTTAAGACAAAAGAACTATAGGAAAATGTTCCAAGTGTCATTGCATCTGTTTGCAATAAACATCAAGAACCTTTTAAAAATGGACTACAGAGCTGACAAAAGACATCAGGTTGACAGCCAAAGAGCTGGAAATCCTCAGTTCACCCACCAAACAAGTGAATACAGTGACCCCTAAGCCCAAAAAAACCCACCCAATTTTTCAGAATCTTCTCTGCCAACCCATGCAATCCTTAATATTACTGAGTGAGCCAAATATATCCTTTGTTAGCACACCCTTTAGTATATCTCCTAAATTAAGGGTGATTAGTTACTTCAGTTTTCTTTTCTGAGAATGAGAGAGCAGGGAGCAGTAGACAGGTAATGGAAGAAACTGTCCAATAAATCCTTTGACTGAGATTTTCAAATTCATGGAACCAAGCAGAGTAAAAAAATCAAACTGATTTCTTAAAATAGGCTGCATGTAACTTTATACTGTACTGCTGTCCAAGTCCTAGTGCTTTCCTTCCGAACAAGAACCTTAACTATTCTGAAATTATTTATAAATGTTATAGTTTGATAATTAGGAACACCTCTCCCTCATTCTCCATTTGATCTCTTTGTGTGGCAGCCATGGATCCCTGTGCACAAGATTCTCTCTATTCATATACAGGTTCTGCATCAGCAGTTTCACAGTGTTTTCATAAACACACAATGAGCCTCTAAACACACTTGCTATCAAAAAAAGAATACCACAAACAGTGGACATCATAATTGCTTTTTCCTCTTAGGATACTAAGACTATTGCTTCAAGGAGGTGTTTTTGTCAGGAAGAAGAAATTAGAGTTACAGAGAAGAAAAATGTATGGTTTGAACTGCATACCATTGCATACAAGTATTCTATAGAAATGAAACACTATCCAATTAATTCTGTGCAGCTACAAAATAGGAGGAGGTTGTCCATAGGCAGACAGGGAACCAAACAGCTTTTAAAATCTCCAGCGCCAATTTTAATCTCAATGCATCCTATTTGCAAACAAATCATTGCTAAGGAGATAAAACTTTACTATTGTGAATAAAAGAATAATATTAAAATATAATCAAAGTACTTAGTGAAGAATATATGTCTTGCCCTGGACTACCAATTACTTTGCTGAAAATTTATATATGCAGCATGGAACTTCTTTTTCCAATTTTTGTTTGTTCAACAGTGTTTTAAAGTTGTGCCTATTTAGAGGACAAGGAATAATAAGCTTTCCTTTCCCACAAGTAGAACAAAAAAAAATTATAAAACAGGCACTTGGCTCTTTTTAATCTAACAATCTTTATCAGAATTCCTGTTACAATCAACTAGAGACACTGCAATTGTATTTAAAAAATAAAATACAAGAAAACAGAATTCTGCAGCAAATCTATTTACATACTAACCACCAACAGCTTAGCACCTGTGTAACCCAACAACAATGAAAGACAGCATGTGTTCCCTTTCTGCTTGGAAAGCAGTATTTAGGAAAACAGTAAGAACCTGAAGCAGTTGTGAGGTTACTTACATAAGCAAAGAAATGGTAAAATAATCTGGTCTACATGGGCAGACCTTGGTAAACTTGTGAGAGTTAGCAGAGCTCAATATAGAGACATGGGATTACCTATGCAGAATGGTTCACACAGTCAGGGCTTAACGCGTGAAGGACTAAAACCTACCTACTATCTCTCCCCCTCTTCCACTCTCAGCTTTCATCTGTATTCATTATTTTCAATGTAAAACTCCTCTTGCATACCTCACAATATACATAAATTTTATTATATACATGACTAGAAGGAAGGGGGGGCAGGGAAGGGTATTATCCTAAGAGAGATTGCTTGGGGTTTTTTTCCAAACCCTTTCCAACTCCCTTTCACCTTCAAACCAAAGGCAATAATTTTTGACAACTAATGAGCAAATTTAAAATAAAACACTGTTAAAACTCTTATTCACAAAACATTATTAAAGCCACCGTACTGCAGTTCAATATATAACTAGAAGCAAAATTAAAGCATTTGTTAAAATATATACTTTTGATCATGTAATATAAATACAAAAAACAGCAGATGCTCTTTAACTGTCAAATATGGATTTTTCATAACTGGTACACAATTTACTGTCATAGGCCCTTTGGTGCTACAAAAGTATTAGTACAGCTATTAACTATTTAATTCTTTAGCTAACACTGTGTTTTAGGAAAGGGATTTAAATAATTTACTTCTACATTCTACTGTTTAAATTTTGCTGCTAGGAATTCATGCAACGAAGTTGTAGAAAAACACATGATGCTTGTTGATAGTGATATAGGACAGAATTATTATAAAAACCAATTATATCTTTTCATTCTCTTTTGCTTAATTAAAGCAAGAAGAATCACTATCTTTCTCAGCAGTAATCATGTGGAAGCTGTATAGCACAGATACAGTAATTAACTTAACCTTCTCACTTAACTCTATTGGGTCATTCGAGTGAGGCACAGTATCGGAGCTCACAATCAATGCTGTAACGCTAACATCTTCGAGCAGTTCAGAGACTGAATAATGCCATCTGTAAATGGACAGTCTTTGTTCCTGCTTAGCTATGCTGGATAAATGTTCCTGCTCATAACTTTAATATGGCACCTTAACCATTTAATCATTGTACATTAATACATTATCAATATTGTGAACATGTAAGTACAAAATTACTTGTCAAAGTAATCAGATACTACTGATTTTTGTGTATAAATACGATACGTGTGGGATTTTGTCTTAATTGTATATTTTCACCAAAGAAGATATAGCCTTGATTTTTTTTTAAGAGAGATTGAAAAGAATGATCACTTCTGAATGTAAATTTATTTTCCCTTCATCAAAAGCAGATTTTTAAAATTAAAAACAATGTTCTGTATTTGCTTTGTTAAATTAACCAAGTGTACAAGGTTTAGTGCATTTTAGCTATACCGGGGATACTTGGGCATCTGGGGGATTTTCATAACTGAAGACTTGTGCTGTATAACAACAAATTAAGCATAATTAAACACTCTGTTCAGTGTCTATTGTTAATTGCAGCAACTAATTTGATGCTTAGTTAGTGTTATGTTCCAAACTATTTCCGAGCACACAGACTTCTTCAGTTAAGACTGCTTGTTTATAGCCCTGAACTTATTTTTTCCATTCTTGTTCGACAGATTTTAGCTCATTTATTACTTTTGTTAAACGATCAGAAATTCCCTTGCCAAGGCAGTACTTTGAGGTCCTTCACTTTCACCAAGTCAGACACTAAATCATAGGGGACGATTATCAGCAAATGCTCTCCGACAGGCCCTAAGCCTGCTGAGGTAATGCAGCTGACAAACTTTGATGCGCCATGCCCGTGCACATTATGTTCACGTAGTGTGTACATCTGGGCACCCTTTATGGCGATGCAGCAAACAGCCAATCATTTATTCCACTCTAATTAGCACACATGTAAATCCTCACCAATCAAGCCACTCACAGGGTTACCGTTGTGGCAGCCATACAGCAAGCTGGCAGGACATGGGAAGAAAGTACAAGAAGCAACTATTGGGTTTGATTTGAACCTGCCGTCACACCACGGCAGGTCCCCCCAGTCCTGACTGTAACCAGCTCTCCCCTTCACAACCCATCACTGAGCTACACGAGAAAAAGGTCATCGGGCAGACTGCCGCCCAGCCAAGATGCTTTGATTCTTTACAGGCTTAGGGAGCACACCTGAAGCGACACACGTCTCCGATAGCTTACAGCGCAATAGCTGTCGCAGGCAAAAGTCAGGCATAGCTTTAAAGCATGCAGCACAGCATGGAGTACACGCTACCTTAAAGAAGCACTGTCCACCTCAATATTTTAGACCCTGTTATGTCGCCAGGAAACTATCTGCCAGGTGTCAGCATCCCTTTTCTTCCTTGCAAGCCCAGGTGCCTCTGCGGTAACTCTTTTATTTTGAAATAAATAGCAAACGCCTTCAAAAGGACAGATTCAGGCATTCAGAAAAACTACTGACACTCATTTATATTATGCAACTCCAAAGAATACTGTGTGCTTTGAAATACCTAACGTGGTTAGCTCCCATTTCCTAAAATTGAATCAAGTGAGTATGTAACACCCTACAGTGCTATTCATTACTAAACTACAAAATGCTCTATTTCAAAACGTTTTAAATGTGCACGCTTATTGTCAAGGATACGACAGCTAGCTTAACAGAAGTATTCCTCAAAACAGAGAGTATGTCTTTTTAGGACAAAAATCTACTTAAATCTTGTACCTTCATGCTTTCAATGCTTACTGCAAGAAAAAAAAAGAAGTAAAACTGTGTTTAGCAGTAGGATTTAGTTACAATGATTTCCATTTTTATTCAATGGACTGGAAGGATGGAAAGACACATTCACTAAATGAATCTTCAAACTTTTTATACTTATGTGTATTTGTACTCACCATTTATCTTCCTCTGCATTTAAATAACCATGTTTATAAATTGATTTGTTATATTATACAAATTAATTAAGCAACTAGCTATGAGAAGTTTGGCATCGGTTCATTTTTCAAGCAACTTTTCAATAAAATACCAGTAGAAATAATTATTCTTGTAAGATTATATGGACAACCAGAACAGAGGGACAGAAAGAGAAGCGAAACTGTGGTGGTCCTTCTCCAGATAAACTGGACCAAAGACAGCAGGATGAGAAAAATCTGCCGGGGATTAAGTTAGAGCCATATTTTTAACAAAGTTTTATAAACAAAAGAAAATTTAAAATGAGATTATCTTCCCTACAGTAACACAAAAACAGGACAATAATGCAGTAAGTACTACAGGCCTACCAAAAAACAAACAAGCAAGCATATTTATCTTGTGAAATACTTAGCTTTCATAAACAGAAAAATATTGGGGGGGGGGGCACGGACACGACACGACAGAAATGTCTTCCTCACGTTATGAATGCTTTCACTGTTGATACTACCTCTCCAGTTAGTCTCCCCTTGCTACAGAGCTACCACCAAGCGAGGAAGCAGGTTGTAGCTCTCAGCCTGGATACAGGCAGGTAGGTAGGACGGTCCCTCCCAGGTTAGCAAGAAATTGCTGTCTATTTGAACATAAGGAGAGCCCTTTCGAGGGGAGGGGAAATCACCTTATGAGTTTTATTGGCCTTTGAATCCGCTCCTGAGATATCTGTAACTTAGCTACTGAAATTAGACACTCCTATTCTAAATTTACTTCCAAGTCAATTGGAACCTTTATGTTTGAGCGACTGCTGGATGCTCATGGCTTTGCAAAGCCTGAGGTTAGGAAGGGCGGCCCATGAGAGGCAGTCGTGTGCTGGGGACAGCTGGAGCCCCTCACACCTCCCCGCACCCTGCCCTGCTCACCAAGTGCTGTCCTGGGGGATCCCTGCCCCACAAGGGACAGGGGATGACCCAGGGCCGCACAAAACTCAGCCCTCCTTTCCAGACCCCGCAGCGATGTTCTGCTCTAGGGCCAAAAAGTATCAAATACCAACCAAGCACTGCTCCTGCAGGGATCGCGTCCTCGCATCATGGGTGAGGAGGTTCCAGAGCCGCCGGGGGCGGCCAGCCCACGCACAAAGCGCGGCCGCTCAACCCCCAGCCAGCACAAACCCCTGCTGCGCCTCCTGCGTTCCGTCACACGATTCCTCTCAGACTTTTAGTACACAGCCACGGAGGACAGAGAGATGACTATCAATATCCCCCATCCCCATACGTGACCTTTTCGGGTTCCTTACTTAAATATACACCTCTATCAGAAGACTTCCAGTGAAAAACTGCAGAAGGTCGGTGGTACCGCAAACCCAAATGCAGAAGGTGACGATGGGCAAGGCCATGCCGGCAGGCCTGCAGGAGGCAGCACCCTCTCCCCTCGGGCTCCTGGGTCTCAGCGGAGCGACTGCTGGGGGTGCCCCAGGCAGGGCTGGGGGGGTGGCAAGGGGAGCGATGGCCCCAGCCAAGCCCCAGCGGGCAGTGGAGCTCCCAGCTCCAGCCTGGCTGCCCCAGGGCTGGCCAGCACGGCAGAGGCAGCAACCCCACGGACCATGTTCAGATGGAGGACAACCACCTCGCACCTAAACTGCCTGTAACGCTGGCCTCCAGGAACGGGGTAAGGCAGAGTGAAATAAGGTCCTGTGGCGACCGACAGCTGAGTATCACACTGCTCCCTACAGCAAGAAACGTCGGCTGCTGTCTCCTGTGCCAGTTGCTGGGTAAAGTCAGAACAGAGCGGGGCCCGTGCCGCCCAGCGCGTCCCAGGGGAAGGCGGTAACTATGGCACATTCCTCCCAGTAACGAGCAAAGAGAAAGGCCGCAGACAGACCACCTATACCAGCTCCCTGGCAATTCTGTGCAGATAAATGAAAAAATACGTAACAGTCTTACAGTCTCCTTTTCGGATGTGTCTATAGAATTTTTTGATATATGTTTGACGCAAGAGGGTTTTTTCCTTTCTTCGTTATCACAGAATGGAAGAATACCGCCCATGTACAATGCAATAAAAATTTGAACACAAATACTTACAAACTGCTCAAAACTTATTAAGTATCCCCTTTGATCTGTTAATAAACAGAGCAATACATTAAGTAACCTGACCTAATATTAAAAATTTTTGTTGTGCCTTTTAATTTTGATATGGTTCTCCTTCTAGATAAACAAACGTTTATGTGCAGTTAAATTTTTCTCTCATTCTGTGTCATCATTTGAGATGTAATTTAATTGGAAAACTAAAATGTCTCAGCTGCTTTCTCTCTTCCAGCTATACAGAAAATGTTTAAAAGCTATACGTCAGGCGTTTTTAACAAGTCTTAACTACAAGATCCACTTGTAGTTACTTCATTACATACTGGTGGCTGGTCTTCAGTTCTCTGACAGCGTAATAAGAAAAACAAAACAGTAGTTACATCATCATTATCAGATCCCCCAAATTCAATAGCCACACCAGAAAGGCAGCAATGCCCCTATGCCATCTGCACGTCACTTCAACTGCTCTGCTGTCAGCAAGCTGGCCAGCCCACGACAATAGTTGGGTCAACATGATTGCCCTGCAGCTTTTGAAAACCTGACCTTTTTGTCACATATGTGTCAGCGAACGTTATTCTAGCACTATGCATGGCTCTAGCAGGGCCACACACTCAAAACAGCGTTCCAGCCACCTTAAGGAAGTAGAGAACAGATACAAGAAACCATCCAGAATGGCGGATGATCCTGAGAACATAAAAAAATTAAATGAGATATGGTAGACTCTCTTTTCTTTAGGGGAAAAAAAAATCCTCAGTGAGGATTAATAAAAATTATGAAGGGAACTGACGCAATCGCTGTAGGTGGCTATCTCAGCTCATCTCAAATGCAAAGGCAAGGAAAGCTCACCGTAAGCTATAAAAGGCAAAGGCAATCAGGCAAGAAGGGCAAATATGTAGGAACTCTAATTAACGAACAATAAATGCATAAAATAAACTGCCAAAAGATGAACTCAAAGCAGGTACTTTTTTTTTTTTTAATGAGACAATACACTGGTCCACAATTAATTTTTGTTAACAATTTAATTATGACAATTAATATCTTTTAATATTTTTTCCTGTTTCCTATGGGAAATTGTAAAGCAGCTCATTAAAGTAACAAAAACGTATATTTTTTTTGTTCTTTTTCTCTTTAAACATGCTTCCATCAGTTTAATGGCATAGAAGACTGATGTGCTGTGTAAATTCTTGCCTGTTGGACTTACCTGAACTAACATGTACTACTAGCAGTCACAGCACTGCAACCAGAGTGCCCAAAGAAGAGATCTTATCTGCAGTCTACAGGGTCTGCCTGTTTAAATTAAAGGGAATTTCAGTGTTTTATGATGTCCAGTGAGTAATGAAATTTTGTGATGGTAATCACATTTTGTGTACTAAAAATCTACCTGTCGTTTCCACCAGACACCATTTGCTATGCTTCCTGGAATGCACAGTAGTATTTTAGTACTCTACAGAACAAATGGAGCCCATCTATCCAGAATATTTAAGTAGTTAAATCCAAATATTATCTAAAATTCCCATTAAGTAAAAAGATTCTAATGTTAATTTATGTTTTAAAATTCTGCAATAGAAAATTAATTTGAAATTATCATGGGGTTTTTTTCAAAAAAGTTTTATCTGTGTATAATACTTTCTGTAAATTTGAGATTATTTGAGATGAAATATCTAATATTATATCGAATTGTTTCACCATACACATACCTCAGGTTGCTTTACCTGCCAAAATTAGGACTGTGGTTTAGCCAAACCATTCACTGACATGAGACAGAAGATAGAGAAAAGCATTTGCAAATAGAGCAAAGCATATGGCAAACGGCCCATGCAGGCGATCAAGTACAAAAGAAGACTGATCATTCCAGAGAATGTGAGTAAAGGACTCAGAGATTGTCTTACATAAAGCCATGTTAGCCGTTTATGAAAAGCACTTTTCTATTCATCAGGATCGTACTCAAGCTAACATCCCCTCCCTGGATCACCACAGCTGGATGTAATTCTTCCATGCTTGCACTCGCTGTTGGGTAACAGCTAAAGAGAAGGTGGGTGGTTACCTTTGAGGACCTTTGCTACCAAGCACACAGACTCCAGTAAGTCACCGAATGCCAGGCAGAACTCTCCTGTGCCACGTGTCCTTCTCCAGTGGCTAAGTATGAAAATGACAAGGAATGACAGTCAAAGGCTTGACATACTCATGTACCTTGGACTACAGACTCATCCCTCCCCCCTGCCTTTTTTTTTTTTTTTAATCTGTCACCTCTACTGTTCCTGTTTCAACCATTCATGTTATTTCATTGTCTGTTATAGCCATCTCCTTATATACAGCGCCTGTAGGCATTAATTTTATTTAATGTACTATATGCTTGACACTCCACATGGTGTTAATGAGTTGCCAGCTGCCTGTTGTGATACAAGAAGTAACCGCAAACCCAGTGTCGCCTTTACTCCTGCACTGGTTCGTTTTTCTATTGTGACAGATAAACGTCAACTGGTATGATCAGAAGTAAACAGTCATGACAGACAGGAAAAAAGGAGCTGACAGTTGAAGGTGATGATATCCGTTAGGCTTCTGCAGCTGCCACCTCCTGGGGAGACTGCTGAAGGATTTGAAATGTGGTGCAGAGCTCCTGGCTAACATGGCTCTATGACAAAGAATATGCTTACCTTCAAAATACCTGGCCTACCACCTAACCATATGGCTTATTACCATTCAGATAAATCCATTTATAGGCACAGAAAGGAGAAAGCCATGATGGAACATCCGAAGTGCATAAAAAGGGCAGAAACATTAGCCAATCAGTCCAATGATTCCCGAGCAGTTGTTAAGGGAGCATGTCATTGCCTTGCTCACTTAACCGTGGACATAAAAGAAAAAAAGCTTCCCAAAAAGACAGAGTTTAAGATTTCAATTAAATTAAGCTGAATCTTAAGATGTCCATCAAGAGTGGTTAGAAAGATTATATCCCAGTCAATCTTTATTCACGTTTCACTCTTTGTGATCGTAGATTAAACACTTCATTTTCTTGAAGAGAGAACTGTTACCTGATAAATGCAGAAGTGAGAAAAATCACTTAGGTTAAATACCAAGCCAGTTTTCTTACCACAACTGGCTCCACTGGACTTTAAGTTGTGCAAATCAACCAAAGCCTGTATCTGATGTGCAAGAGGATGATTGAGGACATTTGAGACGTCCCAGTGACTGCAAACCCCCAGCACACACTACTGCCTTTGCCCTCTTTCCTCCACACCTCTCCGACACGTTCACAAGGATGTCAGGGCAGAATGCAATCCTCAGATGGCACATGACCCTCTAGGCTGCTGCAATTTATGCCAGGGCTCACACAGCTCAACCCAGAAAATTAGAGAGTTCTAACTGCTTCCACGATCTCCTCCTTCCATCCCCCACACCAAGAGCAATATTTTTCCTTATAAGAAGCTCAGTTAATTGCCTTTATTATACATAATATTCATTCCTTAGATTTCCATCACCAATAGAGCTATTATAAATTATTTTAGCTGTACTATTCATGCTTTTATCCAGGTATTGATTTTATTTTTAATGTAAACTTTTAAATTATAGTGCCAGAGAAACAACTACTTATATAGCTACAAAGGATAAATTAGCAAGACCTGAGAGAAAAATTACAGATAGGTGCTGAACATATTTGATATGAAACATTAAAAGTTACTATTATTTTATGTAATACTAAAATGTAAGAAAATGCAAATGTAAAGGTAGTTCCACCTTCCAGCATACAGCAATAATAAAGTATTAGATTCGAGCTTCATAATTAACTTAATCAGGTGGAGTTTTCTTTAATTCCCTAATTCCTTTCCTTCAGCCATCTACACTTTACTCAGCCTGAAGAATACAATTATTAAAACACCAGCAGATACTACCAGAAATGTCTCCCTACGCTTGTGTTACAATAAAGCATATAGTATTTTACAGCATGTCTAGCATTCAGCCATTGTAGTATTTCAGACGTATAGGCGCACATCCCTACATTTGCTAAGGAAATGTTTTTCTGTGCCTCTGATACAGGGGCTTAGGGACTATCTCCCTTAAAACTGCTAAACTAAACACAGAATTTAAAGGTGTGCTTAGTCTGGTCTTTGTAAACATATGCACACATAAATACCGTATGCAGAACCTCAGCATTTGCAATTAGTTGAAGGCAATTTCAGTAAAAAATAAACCTTTTATACCATGGAATTAGAGCAATAGGTTAAATTGTAATTTTTGTCAACGAGTCCATTTTTACTCTATCGATTTGCACAAAGTGATGTGATGCACTGATTTGAATCTTATATACAGAAGTGATATTGCATTAATTGAAAAATAATTGGATTCCTCCCACTTTATAACAGATTCCTTTACATTATCACAGTTTTAATCTCTGATGAGCTTTGCAAAACTCACAAACCTAGAAATCACTGATTTATATCTTAATTCGCATATATGCCAAATACTTCAAGATGAGGAATTCCAAAATAGCAGACTACACAGACTGCAATGCAAACACGAAACAAAAGTAAAAACGTTAGCATTTTCTTTCCATATATTGTAGCATATTAATTGTTGGTTTTGGTAACGTAGCTTATTAGTTTTGCATAATTTAAGTTTTAATTCATCGTTTAATTTTTAATTAAGTAGTCTCTTTCAAGATGAGCTTTCTGCTCGGATTTTAGTTAGATGCTAAACATGCTATGCATAAAAGCAATGGCAAGAATGTAATATTTAGTTCATATGATTTCTCTGATTTCAGACATGAAAGTAACCAGTTTTTCAGAGTATAAAATAAGAGCAATTGTAAAATGTCACATAAATTTTAAATAATTAAAGCCCTCCAAAAATATCTGAAAAACTACTGGGGCAATTATACAGAGAACAAGAGCCATATACTTTTTATTGATTTTGCTATGGGTTTTTTGTTTTGATTGTTTGTTTTTGTTTTGGGGTTGCAAATTAATTTTTTTTTTTTAGGTCCCCTCCCCCCCCCCCCCCCCCAATCCTGCAATTTTGCTAGAGCAAGAACACTGGATTTTACAGGGCTAACCCCCTACAGAACATGACAAACTCTATGCAATTCCAAATATGGGGAAAACAGGCTAAGACCTGAGCAAGGTTTACATTTATTTTTGCTCATAAAGAGGAAATCTAAGAACAAAAACTACTTAAAATTGCAACAAAATAAAATTTGGTAGGAATTCTAATTATGTATGAAACTAGCCTGAATGCTTATCTACGGGTATTAAAAAAAAAAAAAAAAAAAATAAAGAGAAAGTCTTGTTTCTCAAAGACTACCTCTGGCTTACTGGAAAATTCACTTAATTATGACATTACAAACTCCATGGATGTGAAATTTTTAAGTGTTATTGGTTTGATTTTCTTAATATTTACTGAAATAAGGAAAAAAAAAATCCAGTTCTAAGAACACATCTGTCAATTCAACTGAATATTGTGAGCACTCCCAGAATTTCTCACGCTCACAACAGCCTGCCTTCAAGGTGAAGGAACGTCAGCATCAACATGCCTGAGACACTTAACAGCAAAAACCAAAACTAACCTACTGCATACGCTTTTTGCACAGATAAACATAAATACCAGTGCAACTCCAAGCATCATTTTCTTTGCAAATTTCTTCAATGTCCTGAAAAAAACCAACATTGGTTTACATACAGGTTTTTATGCCAAAACTACTTCAGTTACCACTAAGACCTCTAAATTTAACTCCAAGTAGTAACATCTGTAGTGTCCAGAAAGCGTCCCTAGACAGAACCAAACCATCCCACTGAGAAAGATACATAAAAATACATGCACACACACATACACCCTTCCTAAACAAAAGGCTAGCTATTCCAGTTCTGGGAGATTCTTTGGCCTCATGGTTGAGGGAAGGTTGAGTAACCCCCACATTTGAAGTCTCTAAACCTTGGAGCTTATTTTACAATTGCATGTTTACTAGCTGGATGAACTGTAGTGAAACTCAACCTCAGAAAAGAAGAACCCTTTGTAAGATCCACCATATAAGCTCCAGTTCCCCTATCTCCCCAGAAGTTAACTTTTGAGGGTGTTCCTGCCAGGAGGGTAAGACCCATTGCTGCCAGACTCCTATTTCAGTGGCACAGTGAAGCGGAGGCCCTGGAGGCTGCAAACTCAGAAAAATTTCCTCAAGAAAGCTGCCGTGAAGTCCCAGAAAATTTGCAAGGTAAGAAGGCAGGAAACAAGTCAGAAGTTTGCACTTCCTTAGAATGTTTCACTTTGTGTAAATCCAGATTCCTTAAAGAAAATGTTGATAAAATATTTTTTAACAGCTTCAGCTGTTGTTCAGCTAGATTTCTGGAGGAAATGAGGAGTAATGAAACCTTGCTAGGAGATCTCGTTCTAGAAGTTGGCCTTCCTTAGGGCTGGAGTTGCTCTATGTGAACTGGGCAGTAGCCTGTTCTTTTAAATCTGCCTGCGGAGATCAGTTTCTCAATCTGGAAAAAAGCAGCGTCCGGTGGCTGACCCCAAGGCACACAATAAAGGTCTGTCAGGGGAGATACACATAAAGATGGGCTACGCACAACTTAACAGCAGAGTACAGCGTGTGTTTGCTGCTGTTCAACAGGAAGCAGCAGGAAGAAGCCCTGTTTTCACAGACCTCTGCACTGTTATAATAGACTGTTCAACTACCGATAAACATGCACGGCAGGGCAAGAAACTACCAAAATATTGACGTTTAGATTAATCACATTGGTTCTTCTGCTTTTCTGGGAATTTGTTGTCATTTTGAGTTTTGGTTTGGATTTTTTTGGTTGTGTTGTGGGTTTTTTTAAACAAATGGCTAAACTACAAAGACTACCATCAGCAAAAAAACCTGACTGAGTTCTGGGAATGTTAGTTGTCTCAGTTTGGCTAGCTTCCTACTTAAACCAAGTGTTTCAAAGAAATTCAGAAGGGCTAATGAAGCTGTCTACATTATTTTAAAACATGTTTTTGCATGAGAGTTGAGATAAAGCCTGTGGCGATCCTAATGGAACCCCCAAAACCCAGCTTTAAAGCAAGCAGCTGAAAATACCTAGCAGGAGCAATGGAAGACTCAGGTTGAGACCAAGTGGTATCATTTCACTCATATCTGATTAAACTTTCTGACAGGAAGATCTGGACAGATCAGCATTCACCGCAGGAAATGGTCCCATATTAAGGGGGTTACAACAGCTCTCTTTTCTAGAGACAAAAATAAGAATTGTAGTATCAACGAACTCTCCAGTGGCTCCCCATCATCAGGGTACTAGCACTGCAAAAAGAAATAAACTTACTCAGCAGTTCAACACAGAATAAAAGGTTTTCTCTCCTTAAAGTGCAGCAACATAGCACATCTTCTCCACATGTTCAAAATCTGAATAATTGGGTCATTTGGCCTGTGTGAGTAACCTATTTTGCTGTCATATTTATATAAACAAACAATTATTTTTAATAATCATTCATGCTGCTTGACTTACTAATCTTATCAGATAACAGTAGTGCACTCCAGCAATATAAAAGAGCCATGACAAAAATTTATCACCTAGCCTTCAGCTGTATACAAAAGTATTGAAGAGAATAAAGATAAAAGAGAGAGATTTCCAAATTCACACACACCTTCCTGATACTGAAGGCCAGGCAGGAAAGGACTGAAGCGATTCCTGTTTCCCCACCCACTGATACCAGTGGCAGCAGCCTGTCACTAGAAGATGCATCAGAGGGCTATACAGGCATCGCTGCAGATCAGTATTCAGGTCGTGCTGATAAGGAGCCACTAAGACGAGGAAGCTGATACACTTGTGGTAGAAACTGTTATCCTCCATTACTCATTACTGAACATTAATTTTGAGCCAAATTTATGGTAACTTTGAGTAACAAGCACTGCTGATTCCTCAGTCTGCATTAGTCTGTCTATGCCAAATATGTAGCTGTAACACAAATGCCATGTTTAAACCTGGCACTCTGGTTTGTCTGAATGTGCTGATAACCCAGAAAACATGATAAGGATGTAAAAGCTGGCAAACTGAGCCCAAAAGAAAACCATAATTCTACAAACAGTGGTGTTAGCGAATTCTGTCTTCCCATGATTTTATGCCTCATGAGTTATTCAATACCCAGCTGAAGTTTCCATTGCACAGAGCATTCCCTTTCCTGTGACGACTGGCAAAAACAACCAACACACACACACACACACACACACACACACTCTGGAGCCTTTCTTTCCATCAGGGCACTTATCAGGTCTTTTTTTTTTCCTCCCCAGACACCCATCTCCACAAAACTTTCAGGAACAGAGGCCGTAACCTGAAGTACTTTAATAAGGTGTAAATCACACCTCAAAGACAGATCGATCAAAGTAGGGGAAGGTAGCAGGCTGTTCATCTCTCAAGGATTTAAGACATTACCTTCGAATGAAAAAAATAAGCATTTTAAAATTTTGTTTTCCTTTCACCTAAGGCCCTAGCAAACAGTATAAATTTTGAGCAGCCATATCTATTTTTCAGTGGCTAAACTGGCAAATGTTTCTGGGCATTACCATATTTCACAAACCGTGAGGGGTTTTCTGTTGTAGTTTTGGGCCCAGTGAGATTCAGAAAGTACAAAAGGGCACATAAGATGCTGTACATTTTATACCCAGTAAACTCTGATCTGCGATTGATTTATACAGTGTGCTAAGTCTTTATTTCTTTTCCTTTAGCTTGGCAACATAATTTCACTTTGATGGTCAGCCTTTCAATTAATCAAAGTGGACACAGCATTTGCAGCTTCTTTTGAAGTCAGAAAGAATTGTGTGCTCAGGACCTCTTAAAATGAGACCACTTATTTAGGTACTTAAAGATGGCTGTCAACACCTAACTCCAGTCTCCTAAGTTTGAAATTGCTGACTGTAGTAATTTGCCCAAGGAAAGTGAACCTGGGGCACAGAGAGACTGCACAAAATCCTACCTCTCGTGACCAAAAAGTCCTTGACTCTTAGTTATATGTGCAGACAAATCTCTTTCTCAACTGGTTTGCCAGCACTGAAACACATTCAAGTACGTAGCAGAAAACCATTTCTAATACGCTGGTTTGTTCTAGGGGGATCCTATGTCCAATTGCAATTACGTGATAATGGAATCCAGACATGGATTTACAGAAATCAGAAGAACGCAGCAAACTTATAAGGCATTTCTCTGTGTCTGACTGCCCAGACGAATTGCATCCAGGTCTGCTGAGCACCGGCTGTGACGTTCTTAATTTCAGCGCCCAGAGGTAGACAGCCTGATACCGGAAGCACTGGCTGACATTGCGGCCCAGCACACAAGCAAACAGCACTCCTCCTTTGTGGCAGAAAGTGTTATACGTTCACAAGAACTCCTCTCATAAGCTAAGAGGTGCTAGAACATTAATAAAGACTAGAAAAAAAGAATTAGCGGCTGGGTGGAGCTGATACATTTTCCAGTACAATGTCTTTTTTCCTTCAGTTATGTGTCAAACAGCTTGTCTGCACTGACATGCAAGCGTAGCTAGCGCAGGCAACAGGAGATGATGTGCTACATGAAGGAAACCACGAAAGTTCACATCAGGGCCTGTAGCAGGCTAGTACCGTGGTCATTAGGCCATAGCAAAGAGTACCAGATTACAGCTGTGGCTGCTATCTGCCCTTTTTAAATCAGAGCTAACAGAAGCTTGCCTGAACAAATGCTTTGCTTTGCTCTACAGACCTTTTACGAGATGTACATGAACTACAAAGGTCCAGGGAGGAGTAATAGTGCTAGGAACAGTGAAATGGGTTTTACTTTGTAACTAGTAAGAGATCACAAAAAACTGTAAGCACTTTTCCCTTTTGTTTAAAAAATGCATCTTGCTACTTCACTTGTAACACATAATACATTACATCAGAGCACACCATATAAAATACTTGTTTTGTAAAGTTTTTATTGTGTACCAATTTCAAATACTCCTTTCTCCATTAGAGACAAATGGAGCTCAATATAAACTCAGTGTTTAGTTACCTGCAAGCATACATTGCCATCCATCTAATGCTAGTCTACCTTTCCTTCAGTGAAGTATTTTGCACCTAATATATATTATCACACATCCCTCCACCACAATATTTTTGAGTATCACTACCAAATCCATTGGTAGACCAGATTCTTGGGCCTATTGTCCTTAACAGAAACAATACAAAATAAAAATCCCTCAGCAATTTTCAAAATGGGGAGGGAAGGAAGCAACTCAGGAAATACAGAAATGGCAGCACCTACCCACCCCAGAATAAAATCTGGACAACACAGTGCTTCAGTATCACAGGTACAGATATTATCAAAAGCTTTCATACCTGATGTATGCCTCCACCTGTAAAATGTAATACCGTTATATGCAGATATTTCCAAAACCTAGTTATTCCTCTAGACTTCATATTTTGAGGTTTGGGTTTGTTTTTTTTTTTTTTTTAAAGTTTGGATCACATGAGTAAGAACACAGCGTGTGCTAAAACGTTACATTTCATACACGTTGAATTCTGCTTAAAATACTCAGTTCATCTCCCTCTCAAGTCTCAGCTTTTGCAACAGCAGCCACACAGTAAGTCTTTACAATAAACTGGGATTTACAGGTTACTCCTGGTTGACAGCTGAGATTCAAAAAAATTTATAATTACATTACTCACTGCACTAGCAAACAGGCAAAATGTAAAATAAGAACCTCTAAGAGAAGTGATCCATCAACTAGAACATTTAAAAGAAAGAGGTGTCAACCAGTCCATGTTATAAAGGTCTTAAAATTAAGAAATTGCAATTTTTAAAATGGAAATTCTTTCAAAGCAGCTAGTAGTAAATTGAAGAATCTGTTCAATGTAACATAGTAGCCTATGATAGCAGCTAGTATTCCACCCAGAAGTTTGTCAGGGCAAAGAGATGACAATGTTTAGTATATCATTCTGGAAGGGAGAGAAACAAAATACTTTTCCCAATCCCAACTTTGCTTGGAAAACCTGTATGCTACCTCAGAAAAACACTCATATACCTAAATAATCTGTAAATCCTCATCACAAACCCTTAACACTAAAGAATATATAATTTTAAGCAAGAAAAATGCTTTGAAGACACCTGAACTTGTAGGAATACTGCAAACAAGTGTGTCCCTTAACTGTATTCCATATACTTTCCTGTGAAAAGACAATCTTAAATGATTCAATGTCCTTGATTGTGTTGCATCCAGCCTAAGTAATGGTGTCTAGACTGAGTTGCAGAGTTGTATTGTGGTGTATCTTAAAGTCCTTTATTGGTTACTTGCACAGATTGAGATGGTCAAAATATATTACACATCCCAGTCTTCACACGTGACTTTCTTTCCTACAGAAAGGAGGTACAAAGGGGAATCAGAAATCTTTTAACCTTAATAAGGAATCAAAAGCAAACATTGACCGGAATCACAAAGCATTTCTCAGCTCACCAAATTAAACATAGCCCTTGGTAGACTATTCCACTTACTTCCTATAATTTGCTGCACTTATTCATTGTGTTTTACTAGGTGCTTTGGAAGCAACTCAAAGAGCAGAAACAATATTATGCAAAAACATCAGGTAGCCAATAACATAGCGTAACAGCAAATGACCTGCTCTGATCAAACATGGCTCACCTTCCCTTCTCGCTGCAGTCAGGGAGAACACCCTGCCCAGCACCTCTCGCTATTGGGCCAACAGAAAGAAAAGGTCAAACAGCTGTGGTAACTGCAAGGCAGCTGAAATTAAGGGTATCCTTAAACACATTAATGTGGAACAGGTGAGCAGGTGAGTAGCTGCCATGGACACTGATACAGTTACTTAGATGCAAACAACCTGTAGAAATATTTGCATAACCTATTCAGTTCTGTGAACTGGGTCATGATTTGTATGAGCGAATAACTCACAGAGATTTATAAACAAACTGCTTACTAGAAATCACCTACTCAAGTCTGAGAGGAACATTTAACCAGGAAGAGACCAGCAGTTCCTTTCACCAAGCATCTGTGCCTCCAGCTTCAACACTTGTGCAGTCGAACGAAATTCCTGAACATGTGTAACTTGTGGTGAATAAATCTGACTACGACACAGGAAAATAAACTATTTACACAAACAGTTCTATGTGCAGCACAACTAACTGCTCAGTTTGCCATTACTTGGATGTCTTAAGTATAGCAAATGCACTGCTATCTTTGTTTACTCTTTGCTTTTAAACAAAAAAACCCTAAGAGGGGTAATATTAAAAACTGTATTAAAAATAAGAATGTGAGGAAATCCAAAAATACTTTTTCACATCATGCACAAGCCAAGGCACACTACTTATATACACATGCAGATTATATGAAGACATATTTTACACCACATGAAAATTAACTTGTGTTTTAAAGAGTAAAAGATTAAAAGAACCATTTAGAGCCTGCTTTGTTGTCACGTGGGATGTCTTCTATGGTTTTCAAATTTGCTGCCGACAACTTAGTCTTTTTAACAATATTTACTATTTCTAACCCATTTCACTGTTTGCTATGCCTTTCCACCACCTCCCTACTCCCAGTGAAGGCACCTCCTTGGCAGCGTACTGTTTGCCTTCAGGGAGCTGACCCACTGCTTTGGAAGGCTGAGATCACACAGCATGTGATGGTGTCCTGCAGGAACTCTGTGCCTGTTGATTTTCACTTCTCTTCTGCTGTCTCTCCTGTTAATACCATTCCCCTGCTCCAAAAGTAGCAATCCTCTCTTCCTCTCAATTCTTCTAATAAGCCTAATCAATTAAACTCCAAGGCAACTGATCTCTACCTCTGTCAAGCTCAAAGGCTGCAAATTCTACTTCAGACCTGAGGAAGAGCTAGAAGTGCCCAAAGCTTATGTGTCTTTTCCAGCTGTATCAGCTGGTCAATTATAAGTTATTATCTCTCCTTACAAACCTAGCCTTTGAATTTTCCACACCGTATTGCTCATCTAAAAATTGTACTCTGGTTTCTTCTCTGCTCCACAGCAGCCACCTATCAAGGAGTGCTGAGAGAAGCTCCACTGCAAAGAGGTATCTAATTATTTAGGTTAGACATTCCCAGGCATGTAACAAAGTGGTGGAAAAGAAGAAGAAACTAAATGGAATTAAAATTTATCTTACAAACCACAGCCCTCTGCATAAAGAAAATTGCCTGCCAGAAGTCAAAAGAGTTAGGATGCAAGTTCCCCTTGTATCAATACTCGCAGGCAATCACTCACCTTTTTATGGAGAACAATGACCTTTTTTGATACAATGGTGACCCAGCTTAGAAGAGTAAATGGAAAAAAGTATGAAAAAAAAGGACTTTTTATTATTCCTTGTAATCAAAATGTAAAAAATTAAATGATCTAAAAAAGCACCTCTTTATTAAAGAGTTGATGAAAGTGTGGGTCAGTCCTATTATCCTTTTAAATTAATAAAAAATTCCTGATCTTTTAAAATTCAGAAGAATAATGTATATTTAAAATATTCTGTAATTACTGCAAAAGTATTAATTAACAGTTCATGGATGCATAAGTAGTGCGATGAAGGAATAAGCCATCTACTCACTATAAATATAAGCTTAAAAAATCATTTTATAGCATTTTTGTAGCTGTATGATGTTAGGCAGGTCATAACACTAGTACTTTCCTCTGAAAACCTAATAATTATTAACCTTTTTAATTTTTAAGCTGAATATTGACTTTGCAATAAATTGGAGTAAGTTCAATCTTACAGTCAATTCCAAACATGAAAGAGTTTCTCTTCCAGCCACACCGACCATTAGCACTAATTTACAGATATTTTCTTAGGCTTGACTCAAAGAGAAGTCTGAATTATCTTACTGCAAACAATTTTAAGTAACAGCACAATAATTCATATATAAAGGACAGAATTACAGATGCATAAAATAACTATTTTCTCTACCAAGCTATAAAAGGATATTAAAAGTTATTCCAAATTGCATGGGAAAACAATAAAATATACAACATGATCTTCTGTTAAATTCAGCCCTTCAGAAAATGTAGTGGGTTTGCTTCTATACTTTAAGACTGCTTTTGTTAAATGTTTTTAGTTACATTTTTAAAAAAATAAGCTTTCTAGTTAAATTTGACCACTACTAGTTTTGTATGCCATCCTTCAACTCCCAGAAATGTTCCTCTTCTCACCGTAGGAGTCTGAATCACAGTGTAGTTAAGAAACTCCACGTTCCCTGAGCACAGGGGAGGCTGGCCAACCAGGCAGGGGTTTCCTGCTCCTCCAGCCCATTCCCTCCTCTCCCTTTGCAATAGTGAGCCGAGACAAACGGTTAGGCTGCACCAGCACCACAGGAAGGATTGCATTTTCTCATCCTGGGAACCCAGAGGGAGGAAAAGAGAAAGAGGTGGGGAGAGAGATGTGTTTCCCACATAGCATATGCTGAAGAAATCGGTCAACAGACTGGGGAGAGGGCAGAAGGTCCAGTGGTCTATGAGAAAAGCACTCATGGCACATGGGCTGTGGGGACCTGAGCTGGGAGGGAAGAATTTGCACTGGCGGTGTGGGAAACCAGCTAGGCAGCTAGTGGGGTAAGAGATGCTCTCCCACGAGCTGGAGCATGAGTCAAGCACAGGGGCTGAAAAGGTTCGAATTTGCAGTGTCAGCATTTCGTGGGGACAACAAAGTGTGGACTGATACATTCACCCACAGTTTGGTGAATGAGCTAGAGAAAAGCTGTTAAGAAAAGGGACATGCATGCATGTTTAGGTATAGGAAGCAAAATATGCCATATATACAGATATTAAAATAATAATATAGGAATCTTTCTAAAAATTACAACTCAGAACTTCTCTATTTCATACCAACTTCTCCATGGACACAGAGATGTCCCAACGGTGCAGAACGCTCCTTCCAATACCTCTTTAGCAATAGAGAAAAAGAAAATTAATCATCCAGACAGTTATAGCCTTTTTGTGTAACCGCACTCCAGCACAGCATCCACATCATTACCAGAATCTGGGCACAAATTCACATCCCCAGTGCTGTATCAGACTCCTTTTTACTGTGTTGGGAAACTCACGCCACTACAGTTCCATACATAGGAAATTAGGAGTATCAGATAATATATTTATGAGGTTGATATTAACTTCCAACTTTAGAAACAATATTGGATTATTTCCTGTGTTTTTTATATGTATGTATAAAGATAGAAACCTCCTCCACACAAACCCTGAATCACTGTTAAGAAAATTATTTCAGGTTATCCTTTTTATGTGGACAGCAAACACCACATGGTCCAAAAGATCATTTGTGTCACATAGTGTCACATGTCTGTTTAACTAATTGATGGGATAGTTGTTTGATGTTCTCTGGTATGGCCAATGAAAAAATGAAGAAAANGCATTTCCTTCCTCAGAATTCTTCTAATTATAAGGATAAAATCCTGTTATGGATATTCATCACAAGCATAAAAATAAACCATTACATAGATTTGGTAAATTTGCTGGCTGACAGTTTAATTTTTAATAAAGTGTCAGGACTCCGGCATCTAGGGGACTGCCTTCATCAGGAAATAAAACAGAAAAGAGTAAACTCATTAAATTAAGGTCTGCAATGGAGGCATTGCTGAAGAAGCAACAACCTGCTGGAGTCCCTCCACCCACCAAGCTCCCAAATGTTATTGGAAAACCTTGCTAGTCTCTAAGTGACCAACCTCGCATTCTGATTACATGCCATCCAATTTCTACTGCTTTAGACCTCAATATAATGCAATTCTTGTGGCATTCCAACCCTCTTACATACCAACGTCTCCCAGTGCTATGCCATCAGCAGGTTTTCACAACTACAATTTTGTTTTGTGTGTGTGTGCGCAGCAAGGTCAATGATGAAAATATTTAATAAGATCTATCCTAGTATAACATTCAGAGTAATTGCCTGCTAGACCTCTCATTACTTTTTTAATACCCTTTGCCAAATCTGAGAGCCTTATTTTTAACAGTTCTCACTAGAACCTTACACTTCTTGTTCACTGAAGAGATACAACTTTTCCTGCTGATCAATTTTTTTCCCCATTTTTTAGGCTGCCTGTTCACAACTAACCTTCTTTTTAAAGTGGTTACTCATCCTCTGAGGTCTACAGCTCTTTCCTTCTAAGGTTTTTAATCTCATGAGCCAGATGCTTAGGCTGTGCTCTGCAGGCCCTTGTTAACCTTCAAAAAGAACACACGCTTCTTCGCATGAAGATTTACTTTCCACAGCAGCCACTGGCAAGAAGCCAAACAAAAAAGATCTAGAAAAACTCTTATAACAGCTCTAAAATAATTTTAGGAATATTGTTAATCTTGGGAAAACATGGTATTCTCTTCTTTCAAAAAGAAAAAAAAAAAGAAAGAAATAAAAAAAAGAACTCTGTGCGTAATAAAACCATCTCACAAGAAAATGAATGTATCCATCCATCAAGAGATCCTATTCTTCAACGGGCTATTCAAATTTAAAAATAATAAAAATGCAGATGTGTATTTGGCTTCTGGTTCAATTTAAATCTGAAACTATACTGTTTTGGGAGAATTGTTGATACACAAAAGGTCTGATCCCACAAACCAAACTGTCAATGAATGATGAACTGGCTGCATAGTGCCAGTCAGTCAATGAATGATGCAGGTGGCTGCATAATGCCAATATACGATGTCCAACTTTCTGTTAGCTCTAGCAGATTCCACCCGCTTCCCCTATAATCCGTAGTTATTTTTAAGTGGTATTTTTAACCAGCTGAGGAACTGGATTATAAAAAAAGTCATCACACTGAACTTAGATGGATTCCAACAGAGAGAAAGTCAGAGGCTCTTATAAGATTAGGTCTCAGTAGCTACTAGAAAGTACACCTCTGGCATTGCACTAGTGCTTAAAGAGAATACTGGCTTGCCTCGAGTCTTATAATCCTGACTACTGGGTGGGAACACAGAAAGCTGGTTTCTAGTCTTGGCTCCACCACTGGCTTGCTAGATGTCCACGGCCAAATCTTGTCACTTTTCCACACCTCAATTTTTCATTGGGATATAGAAATACTTTCTTATATTGACAACTGATGAAAATTAGTATGCAAGTGTTATATTATTAGTCTATCCACTGCAAGATGCTCCCTTCTGTGTTTATACCCATCTCTTCTACAGGTCTCCTGCCTTCACATTAGATATGAGTGCTAGAAGCAGGTAACTGTATAGATAACTGACCTTTCCCATATGTCCTGTACAGACCAGCCCTTACCACAGCTGATAAATATTAAAAAGACCCACAATTACTTTAAATAGGCTTACAAAAAGCTTAACTCCAGCAGTTATGTGCCTTGACCTAAGCGATTGTCCCAAATTAAGAAGGAAAAGCCAAGGCTTACAGTAAGCTATACTTTCCACCATCACCTTTCATCATATGTAATTGTCCTTATATCCTCCTGCGTGCAAACGAATTGTGTACCCACTCTTCTCCCCGCTCTACTCCACAGCTAGTGCTGAAAAAGGCTTCTCCATACTCAGAATCCAGTTTTAACCTCAAGCCTGAAGGTGCCAATTAGCTGGCCTGCCTCTGGCTGCAAGTCCCATGCTGCTGGATCCCGCCTGCTCCTGTAGCTTATATTCAGTTTCTTCTTGGACATAAAACCCTAAACCCTCTGCTGACTCTAGATGTTACCTTCTTTGCCAGTGCATTAGGGTTTTGGAAGATCTGTCTTGGCTGCTTGCTGAACTGAACACAATGTGATCTTGCACTAGTTATTCTACCTAGCCAGCATTGCTAAAAAAGATAAATAAAAAGGTAAATAGGCAGCAAGTTCTTTGCAGTATTTTTTATTATTATTATATTAATGAGTTAGTTTAGAGATTGAAGTAGTTGTTTTTAAACAACAGGGTCCTCACAAGTCTACAGAAAAAAAACCCTAGAACTACAACATAGATCAGGTTTTTCCAGCTTGCGTTTAAACTTATGAAGACTAAAGCATAAAGGGCATTGTGCTTTTTTTTAAAACAGTCTGAAATAGCTACAAAGACCAGGAAACAAACAAACAAACAAACAAATAAAATGTAGGCACGTGTTTAATAAATTCAAGCAGTACAAAATGACTCTACATACTTCTATAAACTGCAGCAGATTCTGCTTGGGCTTAAAGAAATCAAAATAAAATTGTGAACCATATAGAATAAAGGATCTCAGAAAAGATTTTAGCAATAACCACCATAGCTGAATTATTTCCCCTACCCAAATATCAAAGGAAAATAGCTGTCAAAAGTGTAAATTAAATCACTTTTAAATTGAACAGAAAACTATTTCCTATTTTCCTCAGGTTATGATTTGGAGTGATCTTAAACCTCTGGAAAAGAATTTCCCAATTTTCAAAAATTCTGAAGCCCAATTACAAGTAATTATAGCTTTTCATTTTCAACATGATGAAATAATTTGATTCTTTTTACAAGAGGTCTGGTTTAGCTCAAAATAGACAAGTGCTTCTGCAATGAGTTAGTACACAAAGACAATAAAGATCATTCTCAAAAGAAAGTCAGGGATACATGTTGGCTATAAATCATAAATGGAGCATTCAGGCAAAAATAGTTTGTGTGTTCTACAAATGCCACTTATTTCCATTGCACATGAGTGAGATAAAGTAAACAGACCACTGACAGTTTTGGCTTTCAAATACAAAATGGGTAAGATTTGAAAGAAGAAAAAGAAAACGTATGGCATAATCACTACCGCTAGATCTAGTTTTAAAGTATAATTTGGAGAAATAGAGTGCATGAATACAAGCTTTTCTATATTCTCATTACAGAAGAAAAGCAAACTAGGACCCTATAGCATTAAATTAAAACTAAATATTATTTTAAGTATCTTGTTCCCAGGTCCACTTGCTTCCTCTCCCCCCAGGAATTACCATTTTTTCTTATTCTCTGGGAAAAGAAACTATATTCACTAAATTAGAGATCCCATTTCAGTAAAGCTCCTAAAACCTTTCACACAAAATGTAAAGCTCAACCAGCTCCAAGTCAGTGCAGCACAGTTCATTACCACAAGTTTCAGTGCACTTTGCAAAAGGTCTGCTGTAAGTGAAAATACTCCTAAAATAACTGACACATTTGAACAGAATTATACCCACACTAACTTGTATTTGAAGTTACATTTTGGGTACACGCAAGACCACCTAGTAAATACTAAGTGCTGTAGCGAACCTCTACACCTTTAGTTTTTAAGGACAGAGGTTTGCATGACACCTCCAAGTTATAATCAAACTTGATATAACACACATATCCAGTAGCAAGAGTAAAAGTTTAAATGTACTGTAGCGAGTGTCATTTAAATGCATTTATCAAAGAGAAGCAAACCTTAGCCTTCTAAGCAGAGAAGTATAGCCTAATCTGGAGGCAGAAAAATCTTAACAGTTCTTAAACTCCAATCCATGATCAGGGAAGCAAGTTTGCCAGCTGGGCTCTGATTTCCAGTGTACCTACCCTCCCCTGGTTTGTTTGAAGGTTACCTATTTACTCTGTTACCCTTCAAAAACTTTACACGTGTGCAAGATACCGGGCACACTATTGTCACAACATAAGCAGAAACTGAGATAAAAAATACTAACAATTATTATATTTTTAAAAAAAAAATAAAGCCCTATGGCATTTTTGTAACATTAAAAGTGCCAATAGTATTATTAGGTTTAATTCTTTTCCATAATAAAATATATGTTCTTTTTTGCCTAATGCTACAAATTGGTTAACAGTGCGTACTGTGTTATAAAGTGACTAATATAAAATCAAAAACTATTCCTGCAATGTATCAAAGCACCTGGTTACTATTAAGTTTTCACAAAGAAAATTAGTAGATTGAGCACTGACATGTTCAACAAACCCAGGTTTCTCCTGTGGTCAGCCTTCTGGAAGTGAAGCAAATCTTCAAAGACTATTAAAAAAAGTAAAAAAAAAAACCCAAACAACTGCTTAAGCTCTAACAATAAGGAGAAAAAGTTAATTTTGTTGACAACAATAAAATGAGAAAATTTGGATTTACAGACATTCATTAAAGGCTTTTAATGCTATCCCAGCCTTTGGGGGTGGTGTGGGAACACAGCAGTTTGACCAACAGCAGATATATGGAGGGATAAAGCATGCCACCCAACAAAAAGCGAGGCACACTAGCATCAGAAAATTGACATCTACAGCCCTCCTACTCCCTCAGGTAAATATGTCGCTGAAAGCTAGGCAGGACTTAGTCATATTATGGAATATTATGTAATTCCATAATGTGTTTTATTAGTATGTACATATTTTAATGTCATCCCCCAAAATAACAGACAACAAAGCTCATTTTATATTTGCACAGGCCAGGTATGGGGTTTTTTTCCCCATGTTTCTCACCTTTTTCAGAAGACCAGATAGGGCACTACATTATAGGAGTTACATATCTTTGTCTGTCTTGGAAGGTTAAAACAGCAGGACAATGTTTGGCTGAAGGTTAAAGTAGTTCTGAGACTGTACTAGTAAATACTGCCTGCAGAGTATGATGGGTTTTTTTTTTCTAATACTCAACAACGACATGGAAAAAATCCTAAGCAAAAGGGATTTTATTTTTTTTACTTCTTTATTTCCACTACCAGACAATATTTATTTTTATTAATGTTTGCCTCTTCCCAGGCAGTTGATACAATTAAAACTTGAAGTAGATTTTGAAATGTGTACTATTTTGTCCAGTGTCTAACAGCCAATAGTATGTCCAAACACCCTTGGGTTCCCTCATCTAGCAAGACCCAGTCAATGTGAATTGAAAGTGCAAGTAACAAAACAGGAGGCATTTGGCCTACATACAAAACTAAAATTATTCTTAATTAATTATAAGCAAATAAAGAGAAATTATTAATATTAGGAAATAAATACATGATGTTTTTAAATATGCCACGTACCTATCCAGCACGTGAGGCCCTCCATCCACCACATGACCCGAAGGACAGGCAGTGGATCAGAGGACAGCTGAGGGGTCTGCAAACATGAGGGTAACAGGAGTGGGCTGTGAGCCACAGCAAGTCACATGGCAAGTTACATTTGGTCTGCAGGCTGTAAAGTGCCTCAAAGGCCCCCTCTTACACCTTCCCATCACTAAAAGGTAACCATTACAATCCTTCAGTCCATATAAGAAGTTCAGATCACAAACTAAATACCACAGCCAGTCTGCTAGAGACCATACAGTCATCAAAATTCATCTTGACAACTGCATTAAGGAATATTTAGAATGCAAACAACTAAGAAGTAATTCTAGTCTATTACTTAGTCTGAAGAACTGTCAAGATATCTTTTTCACAGAAAAAAAATGACTGGCTCCAACCTGATTTTCTTCATGTCACAGGAACACTATTGGTTCAGAAGTTTGTAAATCCACTATCTTCCCTAGTAAGGTTCTAGACACAGCAACCCAGTAGACATCAAATCCAATCCTGTCACATAGCAAGTAAAGACACATATGGCAGTCTAGGGCCCAACAGGACACTGTATGTATCTCCAGAGAAGATGAAAGGATATCTGTAATTTGTAAGAAAGAAGTACAGTCATTCATTAAAGGAACTTATTTTAGCAACTACAGCCATCCATGCACTGGGCAGGGATGTGAGTGATGGAGAAACTTTAAACGTGCTTTGATCTTACAATGATCTGTGGCTTCTACTGACCTAGTTTAAGAAGTGGTTTTACGTGGTTTTATCTTCACTGAGAAGCAGACATAAATAAATTATCCATCTCAATTTTGTTGGCATTTTGTTGACTTACACATGAGATGATGAGATTTGTGATGATATACTCATTGTTCTCCAGCACCTTGGGACGAGTATTCTTCCAACTGCCTGAATGTCACATGGAGCACATGGAGGGACCTACTCTGTGGAAATGTCTATGTGTATCCTCTAGGGAGATGGTGGTATGTTCTAAGTTGTCAGTATATAAATACTACTCTGATCTAGATGTTCTTTGTTCAAAGCACAGTTTCTTCAAGTAACTTGTGACTAGCAGCAGTAGAAAAGTCAATAGGAACAAAACATCCTGAAATGAACCCTGATAAAGTAGAAGAAATACACCACAATACAGACAACCACAAAATTATACAAAAAGTTTGGGAGAACTGTAATATTCTTTACAGTCAAATTAGGCCTGTATAAACTGGGGTCATATTTTAGAAAAATCTGAAAAAAAAGTAAAGATTCAAGACAAATTAATTAGCATTTCTGTGACCATACTTTCAGTGAGATTCATATGCCCAGACTCACACACGCTTCATTGACTTAGGCTGTGACACTGCATATTCCCTGCACTTGAGCAACCTCTGAAATCCATGTTCAGAAGAAGCTCTCCATTGATTTGTCACTGCTTTTTTTCACAGGGATCTATGCAAGTGCAGCACTCTACCTGAGTGCAGCAAATTTTACCACTGAACATTATTCTGAAAATAAAATTTAATCTGCTGTTGACCAAAATCTTAGAACCAAATTCTCCCAAATGTAAAAGATCAATGACATTGGAACCTCAAGGCTCATTACAATGGCTTTGTAATTAGCCTGCAAAAACCTCTCAGAAACTCTGAGTTAAATATTGTGCAGTTGGGTTTCTCTTCTATGAGGCAAATCCCTGAAATGAACAGATTAGTCACAAGGCCCTTAAGGCAGAAAAGTAAGGAAAGCTTCTGTTCTCTCCAACTCTTAACATGAGGGACTTCCAATGAAATTTAAACATTATAAATAGGCAATACTCTATCATACAATTCATAATTAGACAGTGGAACTAACTGCTACAAAATGTCATTAAGGCTGAGGACTTAGCAAGGCTGAAAAAAGGATTAGACATTTATATGGGGTAACAAAAATATCCAGAGCTCTAATAATTTTCCAAGATCTATTAAATATCATGTTCCAGAGTTTAACCCAAACTCTAACCAGCCAAAGAATAGGTGGCTTCTTGCATCTTTCTCTGAAACCTACACTGTTGATCACTGGATACTGAAATAGCATAGGTTAACAAGCCCAGTCTCTCATGGCAATTCATCCGCAGTTTTAAACTAAACAATCAAGTTGATCCACAGGTATCAGCTCAAAGTGGCTAATGGTCATGGTGTGTGCAGCCACAAGAACCCAGGAATCGAGGGGAAAGGGAAGCAGCTTCTCATGACAGCCAAAGATATATAAAGTGGACTGCAATGACAAGTCTAGTTGCTAAAACTACACTAAGAACCAAGCCACAGAGAATCTTCGTCCAATAGAAAGAAAAAAGGGATAAAAAAAAATTAAGAGTTTCTTTGGCTGTTGTGTTATAAACCTACTTAAAAAAACCAAAACCAAACTTATTAACAGTCAAACATGCAAGGGTAAAATACAATTGGCTTCAGAACTGAGAAGACTGTTTAAGTTCAAAAGTTTTTTCTGCCACCGCTTCTTTGCTCTTTCCTTCTCTGTAGGCAGCTTTGTCATATCTGTTCCTCTTTCCACAACGTAACGTCCTTTCTTCTCCATGTCCCAGAGGGTATTCTAATTCTCTAAATCATGTGGCCTTCTTTGCATCCCTCACCTCCCTTACCAGCTCCACAACAGACAGGCTGTGAGAGGCCACATCTAGACGACACCTCACAGAACAACCAGGTACCTACTGGCTGCAGAAGGCAAAACTCAACAGTAGAAGTGGGGTGGGGAGGGAGGGGGAAAAAAAAAAAAAAAAAAAAAGAGAATCTAGCCGCAGTCCAGATAACCTAAAGCATCAGTCCACTCCCAAAAACACCACGCTGAAAGGTTTGAAAAGAAGATGAGCTATTAAAAATACATAATTCCAAATCCATACACACTAATCTCTCTGTTAATAAGTCTATCTGTAAAATATAAGGTGCTACCAAATGAAAAAACCACCACATTGATAGTTCCTATAAAACACAGGTCAAAAGATTGAACTCCTGTGTAAATATTTGAACTACATACTGTAAGTAACATTTCAGCCTCTGCATGCAATTATTAAATATTAAGTAAATAGCTATGGATTGTATGTACAAAGGTGAGTGCAAAATGCAGCGATATTTAAATTAAGATCAAAACAAGAAACAGCCCTTTGGTGTTTTGTCTTTCTTTAGAGTGTGGTGGATAATAAATATCCAAGAGCTTTCCAAGGCCTCAGAACAGATTGGATCAGTTTCTTTTATGTTTCCTTTTGTAATGCTGTCACAGAAGCAACGTATCAAAAGATACAACCTGCAATTTGGTGGCAAAGAGAAACACTGCACCTCCCTCCGGTCCTTGAAGACTTTTTTTTCCTTCAAAAAGCAGAAAGGCAAATCTGACAACTTGCAGTGAAGTGTTCAAATCAGGAATTTTATCACTCAGCTCACCCTCCTCTATACTGAGAGCTCAGACTAATCCAGCAGGTCAGATACAATAAGTCACCAACCGTGGCTCTTCATAAATTTATAGGAGGCCTGAAACCATCACTGGTAGTGACTTGTCTAAGCCTGCATACACAGTAGCCTCCTGAGGTTTGAGGCAGGTGGCAATCTTTGGACCCCACCAGGAAAAGGACCACCTTATCAGTATACAGTCGTCCTGTTGACAAGTCCCAACTCACAATAACTGCCCCTTGCAAGGATCCCTGTCGGTGTGCAGCAGCCCATCCTTCGCCTGCACCCTACAGAGACAAGGAATTACATGCACACAACCATTGCAGAACAGGGTCTGCAGACACGCAGAAGAAATGCTGCACTGCGACCCTGGATTACCACTGGAATTTAGAGCATGGACTAGTTTTCCCCAGTCTATTTCCTTAACCGACAAAATCCAGTTTTATAATATAACCACTACGCACAGAATTAAGAAATCACCTTCACAATCATGAGGGCAAAGAAAATTCAGCTGAAACTAATGAAAAAGTATTTAATATACTTATCCATATCTACAAAAATATTTTATTTATTTTGAGAAAACAGAAAAACCCCTAAAACTCAGATAAGCCACTGAAGGCACTATTTAAAACAAAAAAGCTTTTTTGCATTTTTGGGTAGCTGAAGGTACTTGATTTTGGTTTTCTTGATAAAGTAGAAAGTCAAAAGTCCTTGAATGAACTGGTACAGTGTAAGTAACATTTAGAACCTTCTTACTTGCCCTTTTTTTTTCCTACAAGTGATTAATTTCATGAAATAACGCCAACAATTTTTCATAAACTATAATGCAGTCTAAGAATAGGCCCCTGTATAAATTGAACACAGTAGTCACATATTTTGTGGGTAGATTAAGGATAAAACTGCTAGCTCCATGCTGTGCCAGATGAAAAGGAACTGTTTGAGTACTTTAGAGCATGCATATTTAGTAGGCTATCCAAATTATTTATAAAACTTTGGGGAAAAAATTACTATTTAAGGAAAATAGTATTATTCAGTGAATAAGGAACAAGAAGAAGAAATTCAGGTTCCATTCTCAGCTTCCGAGAGACTAGGCAAATCACTTCTTCCTGTACAGTCTCCATATCTACGCAATGAAGGTAGCAGTTACTAATTTGGTAAAACGCTTCAGAATCTGTACATGAAACATCTTGACATAGGAACTGAGTATTTCGGTAGAAATAAGACCTTCCCACTACATAGATTTGCTGAACTGCTGCAAGAATTCAAAATCTCAACAGTATGTTGAGCAGCATGGTATATTTACCACATTCTGTACATGTGACCAACACACATATATTTAGTTCCAGCTCATCACATTTAGGAAAAACCCAAGGGAATAAGTAGGTGAGCTGAATAAGTACGCAGAGCCACAGAAGATTCCCCTGCAGTCAGACAGCTACAGTTAACACAAAGCAAACCAAGTCTTTACTACCTTCAGCCACCCTTTAGACATTCAGAGACACCCCAGTCATTGGAGAATGAAGCAGAGTGATATGAAAGACCTAAGTACCAAAGAAAAAGCCTGTAAAGTCTACAAAACAAAATGGGCATTTACTTTAGCATCAGAACATAAATAAGTAGTAATGTTTTAATAAATGATGTAGGTGTAGGGAGCCTCAGCAAGCAGCTCAGCAGTTCCATGTAACACCAGTATTGAGGTCTTCAGAGAGACTTGTCTACATGTTCTTATAGCACTGTGAAATGCAATTCACAATCCCTTTTGACAGCCTCAATTTAGACATATCCACCTTTACAGTAGGGACTATACGCTACAAATAACTGTCACAACTTATTGAAGAGCTTAGTTACCTCCAGATAACTAAGAAGTCTCTTCCTCTTGAGCACGTACAGACACCTCTTAAGAGAAACACAAAAGATATATAAAAGAAATGAAGAACAAAGGTTTGCCCTAAAAATGAAGCTCATCACTAACTTTTCTGAAAGTGAGACACTATCTTTCGATGGACCTCAGTGGAAAGCCTCATTAAGAACTTGCCACTCAGTGACATTTGTATTGTTATTAATAATGAAGAAATATATTCAAAAAATACTGCGCAGCCACAGTCCTGTAGAGATCCAGTAATCAAGTATTAAATAACATGGTTAAAACGAGAATTGATATTTCAAGAAAGAATAAATATAAACTGATCCATAGTATCAGATTTTACAATGAAAGAAGGAATATTGCTGCTATGAGTGATCTCCAATGCAGAAATAAAGTTTTCATCCAAACCTAAAAAAAAAATAATGAAACAAGTCAAAAACATGACCTATAAATCCATAAATTATTTCCAGGCTCTTTCAGTTCTCCAGAAAAGGGCACTGTCCCTTGTCTGTACATCCAAGACAGCTAGGATATTACTGGAGAAGAGTAACAGACCTTTACACTGGTAAGTGCAGAAGCACAGAAGATAGCAAGCACTCTTGTTTACTAGGACATTCCTTACCACCTCTTACTTTTTCCTCTCCTTGAACAATTGTCCATGGGGCTTTTCATCTGCTTCACAATCTGCCCAGAACATCTTTCTCCTCCTACTAGTTGCCAGCTGTTCCTCATTCACATGGGTAGATGCAGCAGTTGTTCATTTCTCATTCTGAGGGATGTTAAAACAGTTGGACTTTTCCCAGTCAGGCTGGGAAGGAGAGACATATGAAAGGAGAATGTTTTTTCTACCAAGTATTACTAAGGAGTCTAGATAACAGCTTATCTTCTAAGAGAAATACTACAAAGCAAGTAAAACTACAACATTAGGAGAACCAAGGAGAGTAGAAACAGGAATGGACTGGTCCTCCCATCTTCTAGTGGACAGATGATGAATGCAATTCCAGCCTTACCACTCTCAGTACTAGCAGGCATGGCTAGGACATGTCAAAAAGGGAAGTGGATAGACAGGTAGCTAGGAAATATCTCTGTAGCCTCAGTGCGCTGAACAAGTGCACCTGCAGTCCTGCTTCCCAGGGCTCATCTGTGCACCTTCAAGAAGAGTTCAGCTCTGTCTTCTCTATACTCTACATTTGGTGGTAGCAGACAGCCCTCTCTTCTTAAGACTGAACAAGTCCAGCTAACCTCAGCCTCTCCTTGTACATCACTCAAGAAGCCTGAGGCCAGCTTGGGACTGGCTTGGTGGCCCTCTGCCAGACTCACTATGGTTTATTGAAGTCTTCCTTGTACTGGGGAGCCCAAAACTGAACACAGTATCCCAGATCTCAAATGCCAGCTAGAAGGGAAGAATCACTTTCCACAACCTGCTGGCTATGCTTTTGCTGACACAGCCCAGCATGCAAGTGGCCTTCTTTGTTGCAAGGGCACACTGCTGAATCATGTTCAACCTGTCCTCTACCAGAAGCACAGGGCCTTTTTCTGCAGAGCTGCTTTCTAGCAAGTCAGCGCCCAGATGGTCCTGCTGTGTGGGTTTATTTCTGCCTAAACACAGGATTTCGCATTTGCCTTTCTTTGAACTTCATGAGGTTCCTATCAGCTCACTTGTCCACCCTGAGTAGGTCCCACTCAATAGCAGCCCTGCCCTCCAGTGTACTGACCACTCCCCCGAAGTTGCTATCATCCACAGACTTGCTAAGAGCGCAGCAAACCTGTCTGCTAAATCAACAACGAAAGAGAGAAATCTAATAAGCACAATAATCTAGAATGGCCATCTCCACACCACTGCAGAGGAAAGAACACACAGATGGAACAGGAGCCCAAGAGAACTGGCCATTGATTTATGGTGATTTTTGTGAGAATAAGAGCCTACCAGTCCCAAGTAATTGCTGCATCCCCATAAAAGAGCCTACTGTCCATATACCAAACTTGACAGAAGGACTGACTTTACAGTCCTACATATTCACTTAAACTGAAGTCAGTGGTGGTTTAAGTTAATATGATGGATTGTAAACAACTGCACTTCAGAAGCTGGCATAAGTTTGCTTCTACCAATTTACTGATGGGGGCTGCAAACCTCTTAAAATTGCCAAAGCTTATCTGCCAATACCTGAAGAAAAAAATCACCAACAAGCTGTTCCTGCGAGAAACATCTTTCAAAGTGAATATCCATCTGACAAAATGCTTGGCTGTTAAAGTTCAACAGATTTTGTAACAATTTCTTGCAGATCTTAACCACCTTTGACTGTCTTTGACTTTTGATTTACCTCAATAAGAGAGTAACAAGGTATTTTCGCCCTTAATAGGAACTGAACTGAATCTGAATCCTAATTTCTCTTTTAGAGCACGATATGGCCTTAAGAACAAGTGGGAAGATTTAAAGATGTTATACCACCAAGAACTCTATCCTTATACTGAGACAAGAAACATCAGTGAACTACACAAAATAGATTTTAATGCCAAATCAATCTCACCAAGAGCAATGCAAAGAGACTTGCATGACCAATGCATCTTCTTTGGAATTATTACAACAGAGGAAACAAGAGGAAAGTGAAAAAGCCAATTTCTACCCACAAGATTTTTCCAGCATCTCCTACAAAACATTTCACTTTCTCTACACAGAAACAAATCCAGACTATGGCACTACGACAGGTGACAATCAACTGAAATAGCAGAGAGGAGCCTTTTCTAACAGGCCAAAGATGAGCTATCAAGCTCAGTAGCCAGAGATTCACTCAAGAAAAATCTTCAAGCCTCCAAGCAAAACTCCTTGCAAATTCTCTTTTTGATTGACAAGGAGAGAGGGAAGGCAAGGGAGGACAGCCCACAGCCTCAGGTTCCCCAGGGAGGGGAACAACAGCGTAGTTACACATCTGTAATCAGTCACTGCAGGGAGAGAAGAAGGGTGAAGGCCATGGTATCCCGCTTGCCTGCCTTTCAGCACATACTAGCTGTCTCTGAATTTGAAGGCTGATTTGTCTGGAGTCCCCACAGTCAATGGCAAGAACCAGCTTCTCCGACCCATTCTCCACCTGTGCCTAAGACAAGCTCTTGCTCTATCCTACCCTTGGGAGGGATCCACATCTCTCCACTGACTTCATATTATGCCTTTAGGGCCTAATTGAAATACGTTGGGTGGGAGCCTAAAGATAACTGCCACAAATACTTTTCTCTTTGCTGCTTCTGCAGGAAACTATATATTGGGCACCTGGATGGGGAGGGGAAGACAACAGCACACAGAGATGCAGCAGATCTTTCCAGCAATATGACCAACAAACAAAACGATCACCAAATGCAAGATACATCATTAAAAAACCAAACCTTGAATGGACCCAGAGTCAAGCCAGCAGTCCTTCCAAGTCAGAG
>WAAD01003142.1:38501-51001 GCA_013389945.1 Fregata magnificens
TCAGAGTGGTGGTGAGTCACCGAAAGGCTTATATTCTTTCTGCCCACATTCTACGTGCTCCTCCCTTTCCTAATTTCTGGCTAAACATCTTCTGCTGCCTGTAATGAATACAGTTTCTGTTCCCATAAAGCACAAACACTTCTCAGGCTAGGCTATCAGCAATCCCTAACAGGCAGATACCTCAGCATCTGGAAGACTGTAGTTTTAGAGATCTGACAAGGAATAATATCTGAACTTAGGTGGTAATTAAACTGTCTGAGCAACGCTAAGAACAGATACATTATCTTTTAATATCAGAAATGAAGTACTACTAGAGAACACAAAACACCTCTCTACACAGGAAACATACAAAATGGATCCTTCTCTTGGTGCTGGGAGCTCAACAGATACTCATATGTTTGATCACATATTTGACATCACACTATTGCTCCTATCGACTACTGCCAGCTTTTCTGTGCAATCATGCTTGTATAAATTCACATCTCTCATACAACTTTAAATGACTTTCAGAAATAAATTTTCCTATTAGCCATTTATTATATAATGATTCATGGTAAAAATTCTTGAATGCTACACTGAGCTTCTAATCTGGGGAGGCGGCAGCGAAGAAAAACCAAGAGACATAAAACTGAACTAAGTAGACCACTGTGCTAATACAGGGGGAAAAAACAGGGGAAAGAGAAGTTCAAAAAAAGTCCCAAGAAATCCACCAAATTAAAAAGTTACATTTTATGTTTTGTGGCTTTAGAAATTACAGAGGGGAGCTTATAACAAAAATCAAAATAGTCTGTAAAACCACCATTTTCTGTCACATGCAATATTGTCATGATCAGTGAACACAAAGCATTTAAGAGAGAAATTTAGAAAGCTGCACAAGAAATACAAATGTACCTGAGAGGAAAAGAGACCAAAGCATTTAATTCTTTTAAATATCCAGTACTGTCATAAAAATAGACTGAAGCTTTAAATGCTAGCTCTGTAACTGATGCTCAAATAGTTTCAGTATTGATATTACACTATTTATATATTTTCTTGCTGCTAATTTAATTCTCAACTGTATTTGAATCAGAGATCACACTTTCGTATCTGCTAAGGCAAGGAGCTTAGGAGTTCCTTTGTGGTACCTTTCCAGATCTCTCATAAATCCATTTAAATCAACCTAAGGCTTTCTAAGAATCACCATTTCCTGTATTTTTCCCTGACTTCATTGTACAGCATGAAGAGCACACTTTTATGGGAAACAGACAAAATGGATCCTCTTTTCTTCCTGCTGGGAGCGCAGGATACAGGCACGCTTCTGGTTGTGCATTCAGCATCTCACAGCCACTTCTGTTGCTTAACTCAATGATTCTATACACTCCACCACTATTATTTTTTCACTAGACCACTTACCAACAAACTAATTGTGCAAGTTGGAAGTATCTTCAGTTCAACAAAATAAATTCTTATCCACATAACAATAGACTCTGCCAGAAGATATCTAAGTATTCTGACACATTAACTATGGCCAGAGTAAAATACCTTTGTCTAGAGAACTGTCCACAGATCACCTCCTCTTGCTGCCAACTCTTCTAAATGAACCTTTAGCTCAAAAGTGGTAGACAATCATGGTAGGGTTCAAATCCTAATGATGATGCGTGTCTTATACACTACAGCATCTCCTGTTTCCTCTATAAAAAAAGCCAGACCCAAAACCTCTGTAAGAACTGACAGAGGCTGAATATTAAATAGTATGTAAGCAGTACAGTATACCGATTAGAAAGTGCCAAAACCAATACTCTTTGGGTGAAATTACACAACCAGTTCTATGATGGATAGCAGGTTAGATGATCATAGTATTTCCTTCAGCCTTGAGTCTATGAATTTGTGCCTAATTCTGCCTATTTTCATAAACACACTGCAATCTTCAGTTAAAAGTATCACACATTATTTTCCCCCATCATCCCTAAACAGGAGACAGAGCGATCTGGGAACAAACAAGACTGCCGCCAGCGGAATTCCTGCATCATTTACTGCAAAACCAGGAAGTACTCATTTGAGTTAAAAAAGAAATTAAAAAAAAAATGTTGCTGATAGTTCACAGCCCTGCCTCTACCTCTCAGGAGCCATCTTCTACCCAACAACATTTTTTTTTTTATCTTGAAATTATTATAACCAAAACTTAAATCCTGATCTTTCTTTTGAAGTTCTATCTTCTGTTTTATCACGAGTCTCTGGTACTTACAGTCTTCATTGCTCACAGTTGAGCTCCTTAGCTGGGAATTAGTTCTTACTCCTTTTTCCCCTACAGCAGCAGCTAAGAGCTACATATTTTATTTATCAAAAATATCACACATATACAAATACTACAAAAGGAAATACGTGATTATATCAGCATTTTTCTGAAGTTGGTATCTCTCATTTTAGCCTGCTGTGTTCAATGGGGCTAAGAATCATGTCTTTATATGTGTTTTTGTATCACTTAACAGGAAAACAATTTTGAATAAGATCTTTGGCTAATGCACCTATTTTATATAGGANCAGTCTCATGGAATAACAGGCTCTGTTTTTCCCTACTAAGTTGAATCTTGTTTTTTGAGTATTGATCCTTGATATGATTGAGAAAAAGGGAAAAAAACCCCTCTGGAACAAGTGGAAATAGATCAAACTATTTATAGAACATTCAAAAATAAACCTTCGTGTGTGACAACACAGAGTTTGTTACCCGTAAATACAGAGAGCATCTGTCTGTCTTCCACAAACAATACAAGGATGTAGACATTACAGAAATACAGTTGCATTTCACCTGGCAGTTTGATGCAGCGTACTTGCACATGACAACACATTGATTTTACTTCTACCTCCATGCAGACATCTACGTAAAGAAATCCATTAGGCAGACAGTTCTCATCTCTATTGACTGACAGAGTGACAATCGAATACTTTTCACCTTCCAAACTGACTGACAGCTAGACACTTAAACAAGCCTTCAAGTTGCAATAATAGTATGAAACACTTTCAATTACCTGAATCAAACAAATCCATGATCCCACTAGTTGAATGTATTTTTCTGTCTGCTGCTATGCCTGGCTTGGTTTACATTGTTGTTTGGGCAACTCAGATCCCTAACAAGAATGCTGCAAACAAACAGCAGCCCAGGGTTTCTAAACAATAAGTTATACCTAAAGTAGTCTTACTACACACATTTTTGTGACCAGAAAAAATAAATGCAGCCAGCCTTTTGAATCACTTCCTTCCCAGCCTAGCAAGGAAGCAAATCTTTTAAATTCACAAAAAAATGCATGGGAAATAGCTACATCATTAGGTAAGTGTCTTTCTAATACTAGTAAATGTTAAATGCCAGGCTGCCTTCAAAAGGTGAACATTTTTTCTTTTAGTACAATGAAATTGTAACAAACAGTATTTTAACTTTGGGTCTAAATATATGAACAGTTTGGCCAGTTTTCTAATTCAAATTCCAGGTATTTTTCTAAGTAATTCAAATTTTAATGAATTAAATTCTCTCCAATTAAAATCTGAATTTATTTAGGGCATAATAATGAGCAACTGAATTTGACAGAGAAACTACAAATTGGGAAATTAGATTTTTCGGACACGACAGCTCATAAGTAATCAAAACCATATATATTTGCATTTTACAATTTCTAGAATGAATAACTAAGGTTGGAAGTATCTAATGTTCTGTAGACATCAATATGTGTTGCTGCAAGACATTCAGCATGATCAGACTGAAATATCTAAATGAACATGCTTATGAGTTAAACATATACACTGCGTAACAGGCAAACAAGTAGGATCAGGGTGCACTCTAATGTACTGTAATTGGGTTGACAGAAATAAAAGGAAAAGTCAGAGTCCATCAAGAACTGTTCAGTAAAAAACACACAAAAAGCAAAAGATTGTCTTTACAATTGAACAGTTGCATCAAAAATGGTCAAAGCATTTTAAAAGACATAATTTTACATTCTGAGAAAACACGAACTGAAAATAAACCATGTTTCCATATATTTCCCTTATAAAAATTGGCTTTTAAGCCATGTTACGTCTAAGGAGGTTGAATACAGTCACTAACTTTTCCCCTCCCTCTCTATGCACTGCTTGTTTTGTTTGGAATCCAGGCAGGTAACAGATAACCTTTCCAAAAACCCAGTGATGCTTTGCAAGCTTCATCACAGTTTAAACGTACACAACCATAACAACTGAAAAGACTTTTTTTCCCCAAACAACGACCAGACCTTAAAATAAATGTAAAAAAAAACCCCAAACCAACAACCCCCAAACAAACAAAAACCCCAACCCCGCAAAACCTACCCCTCTGAATTCAGCAAACAAGTCTATGTTAAATCTACAGTACTTGAAATCATATACAGTATTCTGTTGCTATTATGAAAATAATATTTTAAAAGATTTTGAAAATAATGTCACAACACCAGTTTTACAGTATTAATAATTTAAAGGATATGTAAGAACACGTTTTATCAGTTTGTCTCTTAGAAAGAAATGAAATAATTAGCAAGAAAGCAATTACTTGAAAATGATAATACTCTTCTAAGGTTACTGTGCTTAGCGTTTCCTCCTTTTTTTAATCAGTCAATACTATTTGAAGGCGTCAATATAGAATTTACTGTGTGCACAACATAAAATGACTCTTTCAGAAGAGACTTGGTGTTGCACACTATACAGCAAATTGATTTTCTGAAAAGGAATGCAGCCTGTACTTAACCTAACAGTGTAACCTTGTTGTACTACATGAAAAGGGATCATGCATATTGATTTCTTTATTACAATTCCTCTTGTGATCAGTAAACATTCGCAAACCCCTCTTCTTGGGAAAAAATATTTTTCTACTTTGAAATTAGCAAATACAAACAGGCTTCAATTTTGAATTCTGAAACTGTCCTTCTTTTCACAGGCAGATAGATGCCAGACTATTCTGGTTTTCTTTGCCCATATTTTAGGGGTACTTTTTTTTTTCAAGTTGCAGAAAGCAAGCAAACTGGATTGAGGCCACTGACAAATCGCTGGTTTTGCTAAACTTAGGAAGTTTTTCTTAAAAAGAAGTTATATGCTTGATGAACATGTTCATTCTCCTTTAAAAATAATGGCTTGCATGCAAAAAGAGCTAAACAGAGAAAAAAAAAGAGAAGCACTATCATGGGGAAAAAACGTAAAAGATCTCATACAGTATCTACCCTGATAAAACTAAACTAGAATAGTAATGGAACACGAATTTTATATTGCTTTCTTTTGAACACAATTAAACTTCAGAGTCTGTTAACATGTAGTTTCTGGAATCGATGTAAGCAATTAAAAAATTTCAACCAAAATGTTTTGTGAGGCGTAATTACTATAAGGTCACTAGATATTATTTGGAGTCAGTTTAGTTTATCACATTACGACATGACAGGACGTGAGGCAAAAATTATAAATTCCTTCCCTAAATCTGTCCTTTTCTGATTTAGATGGATGAAGAATAATTAACTCTTAATTATTCAGATGACTTCAAGGCAGTTTCAGGATTCAGTAAAGAATGCAGTCATTTTAACCAAGGAAAGCAGTCTCCTATCATTTATCAAATCTTGCAACTTGACCAATGATGAATAAAAAAATCTATGTTTACCCGTAGCCCTAACTGCTACCTTAGAGGTTGTTAAGCAACAAAATTTCCTTTAAATTCTACCATATGCAAATTATCAGATGCAATTTGCATTTTAAAGTATTTAACTCTACATATTTATTGGATTTTGAGGCCATGCTGATCATTGATTTATGTGCTTCTGGCAATCATATTTCCATATTTGTATGATTTTGATGACAGTAATAATTCAAATATGCAGAAAGTTGTTCTTTGAACAATATCTTTAATTACGTCCTCAAAGCATCATTGTTTTGCCTGGTGTCCTGACAAAAATGGTTTGAAATGAGAAATGGCATTATGATCCGAAATGCACAGAAGTACATTTGTCCTTTGCTGTCTAGTACCAAATGCACAGAAATGACTTTTCATGTTAACCAATCCTCAGCCCTAACCAGTCTGCAAAGCCCAGCAACCTTGCACGTAAATACTTTATTAATTCTGACACACTTTCACGACAAATTCAATCACAGTTCATAAGATTTCTGTTCAAAATGCAAAACCTGCCCCATTTACTTTGCCGCTAACTCAGAAAGTTTTGCTGCCACGTTTTTTTATTAGAGTTGTCACAAATTATGTGCACTCTTATGAAAGCTATCAAGAACTGTAATCATTAAAAGATCCACAAATATTTTGCCCATTTACTTCTCAAACACAACCATCAACCATGTCTTCTGTCACCACTGTTGGAACAGTTTGTTTTAATACAAGTTTGGTCACTGGAACACATGTATAAACTTTTTAGAATAATTGTTCACTCATGTACAAATATACAAGAGTAATGCATTAGCCTACATGATGAACTTGTGTTTTAGTTAAGCATTCCTATTTATACTAATGTTCATTTAAATATTGTGCAAAAGTCAAATATTATCAGAATAATATAACATTTTACTTTAGTGCAGCATAGATTTACTAGTTTGCTGTTTTCATAAGTAGTGTTCTACATAATATTCTTTCTGCCTTGTTCAGGGACAATCTAGTATTTAAAATAAAATAAACAACAGACCCTTTTTCAAGTTATATATAATTTAAGACGACTCTGCTTCTTTTAAAAAATGCATAAGTAGTTCCATAAATAGAGTTGAAATTAACCTAAATTTATCAACATTTTTCCATCTGTAAAACACACAATATTAAATTCTTATGAAATCATTAGGCATACAGTTTGCTTACTCAGAACCAAAACATACTGCAGCATAAATGGGTGTTTTCCCTCTGATTTTTTAAAAATATGTTTTACAAAAAGAACCTCCTTTGTATATTCCATCCTGCCAGATAGGCAAAAGCAATAATGAAGGTATGCGGCAACTATGATGACTGTTAAAAAATAAAAGCAAAAACAAAGGGGAAACCCTCTACTCTTCACAATAGCAGCACATTTTTTGGCCTGTAAATACCTCAAAACAATAGTTTTTCTTCAGAAAGACTTGAATTTTTTATTTATGGATGTTTAACACAAATTTAGTGCACACTATAACTGTATAAAGCTCTACTTTATTTTTTATGAGAGCACTCCAGGCAAACAAACATATAATGTAGGCCTGATGTCAGCCACCCTAATATACTTGCTACAATTTTTTTTTTAACTCCCCAGGTGGAAGGAAAGAATTCACAAGTTTCTTATATCAACTACTTATCTCATTTAAATATAAGCTCCTCAGATCAGTAAATAAAAGGAAATGGGTGTAATTTTGCTTGTGTCATCCTTTAAAGACAGACATTTACTGTTTTGTTAAATATTATGGCATACCACCATACCGAATCTAAACTCACTTAACTATCAAAACCCATTTTAAAGACAATTGCACTTTTACTGTGATTCTTGATTCCCTGTAATGTAAATATCTTGTCTTGTTCCAAGCAAGCATACTGTTAGTAAAATACATGACATTTGCTGAACAACCTTTAAGGAAATAATTAGATAAAGACAAGCTGCTGTTTTTCAGACCCTATCAGATTAAAAATGTTTACCTCTTTACCAGACAGGTATGATGCACTTACTATCAAAATTATGCAAATAAGTTTACCATTAACTAGATGCGTTCGCAATATTACAAGTAAATACACAATCTGCGCAAAAAGAATTCATTTTTACTTGTAAAAGGTTCCACGTTTTACCTTTAAATCCTTCTAAAGATCATAAAGATAAATGCCTTTGTAATGTTTGAATCTATTTATAACACACAAGTGCTGCTGCTAGAGGTGAAGTTAAACCAGCGTTTTCACAGGGAAAGTGGAAAATTAATTTGAGCCTCTCCCTCCGACTCTCCCTAGCGGCTAAGCACGGAGGGGCACCGGCGACCCTGGCCCGCTGCCCTCATGCATGCTGGGGCCATGGCGCAGGCAGAGGGGCAGGCAGCGGGCTGGCCGCAGCCACCCGCGCCGGGAAACCCTTTGGGCAAGGTACGAGGAGAGGCAGCCCCGAGTGCCAGCCTTTGTAGATTAGGGAAGCAAAAAAATCCCACGAGCACAATGCTCAGTCGTCGTCCCGCGGAGGAGCGAGCACCTTTGTCACGCGCCACTGCCAAGAGTTGGGAGGCGAGAGAGGCAGCGTGTGGATTCCATACGGGGCAGGGAAAGAAAAAATGACAGCACGGCATCCTGGTGTATTAACAGTCCCGTGCCCCCGTACCAAGTCACTCCAAAGGAAATACAGACAGGATTTTTCAGTTCCGATTCTCTATGTCTCTGTATTCTTCCGTTTAAGCTAAACTTTTCACATCTGTGCACGTGTGTGTGTGTGATTAAATAATCTAAAGACTATGGGGAAGAGAGACATAACAATTCAGCTGAAATTAAATCCCAGAAAGGGCAAAAACCAAAAATAATGTCCAATTCACTGTGACTAGCAAATCGCTTGTGGAAATGCTTAATCTAGGAAGCATATTACACAAAAACAACAATGAACACGCTTAATAAATCTCTAAATTCTTCCTAAATAATTAGGTAAACAAATTCTGAAGGAGTTTCCAAGAAATTTAAATACGTGATTAGACACAAGTTTGCATGACTAGTCATACATTGTAAGCAAACACTGTTTAGCATCTCACAGTCCGTTCTTAGAGGCACAATTGTTACCTCAGTAATTCCCCCCCCCCCTTTTTTTTTCTTCCCCTTTCTTTCCTTTCTACAGCCCGTTAAAGTGCTCCAGGGACTTATTATTGTGCATCCCTTGTCCTGACCATAATTGCCCTCCAGGTACAATCCTTCTCATGACTGAGATGTCCTAAACACAGCCAGGTGCTCTCTAGGGCAGCCAACACATTTCCACAGTGTAAGGACCAAGTACTGGGCACGTCCCAGTTCCATGAACACCAGAAGGGACAGAACTAACCCTGTTTACCTTATTAAAATCTCTGATTCTTGATGAACTTGTTGTATATGCTCTCGAGAAGGGGTCAAATACATTTTCCTCTCAGAGGACGAACTCCTTTAATGAATCATGTGGCTACAATAAAAATCTAAACATACAAGAAAGCTGCGATTTTATACACATAATCCAAAATACTAAATTTTAGAACTTAAGAATAACACAGCATTCATTTATTTTCTAGAATACTCAACCCAGTATTAAACTGTAAAACTATTTTGTAAACAAATTAAATTTTGGTCCTTAAGACTATGACATTGTAACTAAATGGGTAAATGAAAAATATTTTAGTTACAGCTAAGGCCTCTCAATATATTTCAGGGATAATGAATGAATCCTTAAATCGATACCATAAAATATACAGATTTTATAAATAATTAAGACATTTATCTTCATGGTAGAGAATAAAGTTATTGTATGTAGTTTAGATATGAAAATGAAATTCCTGTATAAAACTGGGACCATTTTTATCATTTGTAGAGCTCAGTAGCACTGCTTATTAATAATAGATTAAGCAGTTGTAGCCAGCTATATAAATTGGCAGTTGATTGCAAAGGGACCTAAAATTGCAATAGCACAGCATAGCAGTTAATGCAAAAAATGGCCCTTTCATTTGTAAAATAACAAAAATCTGCACCTTAAATTGCTGCGCTCAGCTTGTAGCTGTTGTAAGGTAAAAATGAAAGTAATATGATAAAATTAAAGCGATATGGTAGTAGCATTTACCAGCAAATATGAGTACAAATAAAAGTCAGTTTCAACACTTCCTTCTCATTGAAAATTAAAGCAAAATATTCACTAGTTTACATGATGAATTCAGAATCACTCGATCTGAGAAAGTCAAAAGGCATACCTAATATTTCAATGTTGTACTGTGAGCTACTTCATACAGTACAAACGAGTAATGTACCTTTGAAAGAATTCTACTCTGCGAACTGCTAATGAGTAGCTTTTCAGAAGCAAGCTGCTTTTCCAGGGGCTTAAAAGAAATTCCTTTGTATCAACTTAGTTGTATGCAAATTAGGTTTAAAAAAAGAAAGACCTGGATGAGAACTGAGAGTAATGAAACCTTGCAAAGTACAACACAGATGAAATGCAAGGGTAAACATACTTTTGTATGTGGTAAAGCCACCACTTCATGCTTAACACTGAAAAGGCTTACTAGAAAACATCTGCTTCTACAAAAGCTAAAGTCAACTTGGCAAAAGCAAGTGATAAACGGCCAGTTTCCATTTAAAATGCCTAAACCCAGGAACAAAATAACAAGAATGTTGAGACTCTGGAAGTGTCCACTTTTATAAAACTAACATACAGCTTTTCAGCGATTCAGTTCCTTCAGTGTTTGGGTAGTATAAGCATTCTCCTAATAACGCACAATTAGAAATACTAGAAAACTGCAACAGATATAAGAGTCACATATTATAAAACCTTGACTAACAGGAAAAAAAGAAGTATTATAACATTTTTCTGTAGTTTGAAAAAGGTGTACACAGAAAAATAGTGAATAGTGCATGACTAAGCACATGAAATAAGAAAAATGTACAGGTCAACTCATTTATAGTAATTCAACCTTCATCTTCTGATTTACTTACTGTAAAAAATCTATTATAGCCACAATTTGGTAGTGAACTGTAGCCATCTACTGGAATGAACAGATAAAGCAAATGTTTAAGACAATGTTCCTCCCCAGGAATTTAGCTTGCTTTGCATGCTCTCTAGTATACGCCAGAAAAATGAACGGTGTTAGATGCTATTAATACTGGAAAAGGAACATCTCTCCTAGCCAGCGCAGGCTAAACAATGTCAAAAATACACTCATTCATTTGGCAAGCACATTTAAAAAAAAATGCAATACTTATTACAATAGCAATGCATAGCTTGTTCACTATAAACGGTGAAATTTTATCTTATGATCACTGTATTTACATTTTCAAAAGGATATAATAGCAAATGTTTCACGGGAAACAAAATACTACTTATTGAATATTTATTTTAAGCAAAGCAAATTAAATAATTTCCGTGCTTTAGGAATTTAGGACAGTGTATTTCATTAATCACCATTGACATGTAACAGTACTAATAAGCTTAAGTTTGCTTTATTTTAAAAACAAAAAAAGAAAAGATCGACCCATGCCAAAGTGTACTGCTGTTCTCAAACACAAGAGCTTATCCCAATACGTAGGGCAATATTCTGGGTACAGCGACTCTGGTTGCATCCAACTGTCATGAGGTAAGGCGGCATGTATTAATATTCCTAGAGGAATTAATTCAACCTATGTTCAGCTTCTAAATACATCTCCTAAGACATCTCAAATTCTACCAGGAAAAGAGTGAATGTTGAAGGAATACGAGGGACCTGCAGAAAAATCCAAACCCATTATGGAGGAAAAACAACCTGCAGAAAGAGATGATACCTTTTATTAGACTAGAGGACACTATTCAAAGGGCGGGCAAGTTCTTCTCTCAGGCTCAGAGGAAGGGACTGAGCTGGAAAGTACGTCTGCTTCTTCCAGAGGTATAGTTTCATCTACAAGCATCACTCCCTTGTATCTCCAAGACCCATCATCATGGCTGCAATAACATGACTACTAATAGTCTGTTCTCAAAGAAGACACTACTGGTAGTGTAGTGCTGAAGGACAGTAATTCAGTCCCAAGCTGCAGGCGTCAAGATATGTCATCAAATGTAGAGATGCTAATAAAATTGTTGAATGGGAAAAGGGGAAACCAGCCACAGTAAGATCCTGTTGTTCCACTCTTAATGCAGTTTTTGGCCAATTTAATTTCCCTTATGAGGGGACTCACAGGCTATACTATCAGCACACATTCCCCTCTGTCCTCTAGGCATTTTGACCCTACACAAGCAACATCAGAGTCTCTTCCAAGCATTTCAAGTGTCCTAAGGCACTCAGTTCATGTTATTCATAAATGCAGTAGAAACATGTCTTCTGTTGCACTTGGGCCCTAAAACAGACGCAGAAGAATTCTCAAGATTTAATGTCTGCCTTGAGTAAAATTAGGCCATCGAAATAAGGTACAATGTTTAATCACCACAAAAGAAGGGCAATCCAGGAAGACGGGAAGCATCATGGTCTAAATCTTTAACCTTATGAGTTGCTTCTGGAACTGTTTCCTGAAAAAGGGGACAAATACAGTTGGTAAGGGAAGTCAAGGATATTGATAGCATTCAAAGAGCAACAGCAAATCACTGATATGTACACACACACACAATCACACACACAGAGTACACCGTACAAAATGGGAGAGTGACTAGAAAATCCTTATGCCATGATTAACCCCTATATAACTCAGCCTCTACGGCTCAGGGGAAGCCAGCACAGCATTAAGCAAAAATTGTTACACAGAACTAGCCAGCAGAGCTTTGCAGTCAGAGGGATGTTAAGGTCTCCTCAGCTGTGCCTGAAATTTCTTAAGTACATTTGAAGATCTGCTCCAATGTATTTATTGTGAGATCAGCAATGCCACATGTGAA
>WAAD01003142.1:56001-98797 GCA_013389945.1 Fregata magnificens
TTTTGCTTTCTCTCTCCATCTGTATTGAGTGTAACTACTATAATCTGTCTGGCTAATGGGAGTGTGAATTACAGTAAGAAAAACAGGATGAAAGACAACACACCACAGCCAGGAAGACTAAAATGAAATCAGAAGCTGGTCAGCTCTTCCAATTGCTACCATTTAGATTTGTTGATACCTGAAACACGAATGTACCGAGACACAAATTTTCTAGAGAAACCAGTTCTACCCTAGTAAACTAATCACTGAGTCTCGAGAAAGTGCCCAGGGTTGTAATAAACACAGAAAGTAAGATTAATTGTTCTGAAGTGCTTAAAATCTATAGGCTTGATTCTGCTTGTACTAAACCCAGTAAACACAATTTCCAGTGATTACAGTGCAAACAGGAGGAAAAATCACTGGAAAGAAAAACAAAGTTAAAGTATTTAAACATGAAAGAAGATGTGGATGCACTGCACGCCACATCCTCCGAGATGCTGGAGCGCTCCAATGAATTGAGCGGTAACTACTGAAGAAGCTACGTTACAGTAATACATTCGATGCAAGTAAAATTGGACGTGAAAAAACCAGATGCCCCAACAGACTGATTCAGCAGTCAATTCTTATAGATTGAATTTGGTTAAAATTGAGGGCATTCCAACAACTTACAGCTAAAAGGTATAAAACATAAATCAGAGTCTATTTTTTCCCTTTTTGGGTAACACCCCACATCTCTTACCAAACCCTGTAGTACTAGGGAAGAAATATTCATTGATAAAGATCAGGCTCAGTTATTTATCCTCTAAATTTTAAAGTAAAGTTACTAAAAGCACCAAGGAAAATCACAGCTGAATCAGGAGCTTGATGCAATTCCTATGCATAAATGATTAAAACCAAAAATAAAGCAAATTTAAACCTTCTGAATTCTGGATATAAATCCAAACCATGCAACTTAAGCCTATCAACAAAACAACCCAACCAAAATTTTAAACAAGTAAACCTCTCTCCCTGTCAGTACCAACCACCTGCACAAACAACTCTCAGGCTCCCTTCTTCTCATGGCAACCAAAACTAAGCCAACTTTTTGCCACCTCCTTCTGCCAACAGAAGGCAATTTCTAACACTATCTTTCTCAATGCTTAGGCCAGTCCTTCCAAACCATGGATTATAAGGACAGAAGTCTCTTTTTCACTAGGTATACTGAATTTTAGGACTGCCACTTGCCTTAGCACTGTTAAACCCCGATTTTTGCACCATCAGCCTGTTTCGCATTAGTCACAACTCCTGTCTTCTCAGGAAGGGCTCAAACCCTCCCTGCACGGGCACAGAAGGCGCTTGTTCTCGGAGGACGCGTTCAGAGCAAGGTGCCTATGGCCTAATAGAAGTGCACACATCCTGGACGCCAAAGCAATCTACAGTAAAGTAAAAAGTTAAAAACGCATGTCTGTAAAAGCACTAGTTATACATGCCGCACATATCAGTCACACTGCTGTGCATCTTGATAATTACCATTTGGAAGTGCATTGAATTGGATTGCATGCAGCACAGACATTAGTCTGAATCACTATCTATCTCCAATTCAAATACAAACATATACTCTCACGAGTATATCCCTTATATACCTTCTCTCTTCACCAAGTACAACTAAATCATTATTATAATCCAACTTACCATGCAAATTGCTAAAAACACGTTTTATTAAGTCAGAAAGTTGGTCTTGACTTTTCTGTATCAATTGCAATACCAGTCTCAAACAGAAGAGTCCTTCCACTGCCAGCACTCGAGTCTCCCACTCACTCGCTTTAACTCCAGCCAACTCCACGGCAGACTTCCAGGCCAAGAGAGTCTTGCACAACACACTGTAGGATCCGTACCAGCTGTTTAAAGATGCTGGGAACTTTTCTGAATAAAAGTAAATTGCTTCCATTTCAAGTAGCTTTCTTCAATAGTAAAAATAGAGACTATGGACTGAAGGTCAGGTTTGCAAATCTAATAAAGTGATAGATAACTGAACAAAAATTGGCAAGACAATATAACACATATGTTACCTTAGTCCACATATTTTTCTAGTATTTTCTTATTAATTTGTTTAAAAGCATGTGCAAGTTTGGAAAGCTGTTACGTAGGTTCACCTGATTTTCTTTACTGAAGTAAATGTAGACGCAAGTGTATGATAGGACCAAACGGCAAAATGCAGATAGGGAAACTCAGAATAGGTAGACCTGGAACAGTCATTTTGCATGCACTTACCTCTGATCTAAACAGCTGAACCAAATACCTATTTTTTGTTTGGACACATCTGTAGGTATGATGTGTGTAATTAATTGTTCGTTCAAAAATGCAATTTCATGATGCATTTGATGATTTAGGTATACAACAGTTTTAGTTTTCAGAGCTGACTAAAAATAGTGATTTTAATTTATTCCTGCTGCCTACAATTACCCACAACCATGTATTTTTAAATATTTCCAGCCTATAAAAATTACTAATTTTTGCCACTTGTGTTTATCTGCATTTAGACTTTGATTTGGATAAATTAAGCTCTCAAGTGTTCCTTGCTTTATGAAACTCTGCATGTTGTACACTTCAACACAAATAAATGACTTCTACCATTAGAGGTTTAAATAATGTAATGTATTTCATGCTCAGCCTGAAGCTGGATTCCAATGAAGTTGCTAATGCACGTAATGATTAAGTGTAACTCAAATACTAACTGTGTTGTTGAAAACATGACAGGCAATAATTTGGTCTATTATATTCTGCCATTTAATTGCCTAGTACAGACATTCTCTGACACGTTATGAAGCAATGATTTACAATTATTCAAGCTGCAAAGGTCAGAAAGTGACATTATAATCATCTACACAGAGATCCCTTCTAATGCACAAAAACTAGGTAATACCACACAAAAATAGTTTTACTAGAGTAGCAACTTTCTATTTAAGATTTCCCAAACTGCAGAAGTATAAATAATTAATTTATATTACAGTACATTAAGGCATCCTTGAAAATACAATGTTTTTCCTGTTCCTACCAATAAATTTATGAATAAGTCTTTTTTGCTTGCTAAAAGCAATCGTAAGAGCAGGCTTTCACTAAAAGTAGCCTGACATTAACAGTAATCAGTTAAAAAAAATCTGAAAATCTAAAAGATTTTTTAGAACACAACACACAGGAGTACAGCCAATTTTTTGATGCAGCTGGTCAAAGCACATTCTTATCTATAAAGTGCAAAGATTTAATAGCCACTATACTCAATATAGGCAAGTATTTTTTTCTTTAGACATTCCCAAAGCAACCAGTGTCATTAAAATACTGAACTTTATACAGATCAAGATCTCTGAACTATTCTTAGCATTAGCAACAGCAGCAAAAGTGAAGTTACTCCCATGCTTGGGACACTATAACTCTCCTCAAAGCTTGTTTATATAAGGCTTTAAAAAATAACCGAATTTAGCAAAACACTTATTTAGCAGAACATCTTATAACATCTCCAGAATTAATTGGGAAAAGGAGTTTCAAAGCAAATCGAGAACTGAGGAGCAGAAAGTAAAAAAGATTAATACCTCCATCCACCAAAAGACCAAAACAAACCAAAAAAACCTGCCAAAAACCCACCCCACAAGAAAGAACTACTTCAGCAAAACACAGAAAAAAACCCAACCTTTTCCACCCCCATTCCGAATTCCTTTGTGTATACAAATACTTACTTTTGTTCCTTAAAGCACTTTACTACTAAATATGGAATACTATAGATGGAATAAACATAATAAAGACGTTACTACAAATGTCCTTTCAATTTTTAGGAAGGTAATAAAAGATGTTTATGTGCATGTTTTAAATACTGAAAATTTTCCTAAAAATCCAAACCTACCTTATACCCATCTTCCTCAGCAGATTTTTAAGAAGTCATAAAGGAGAGAAAAAAAAGAAAGAAGCAGCCACTCTTACTTGAAACATGTAACTACATCCCCAAAAATTCTGTTTCTGAAAGCAAAGGCAAGAAAAAGGCAAAGGAATAGTAGATGCATTTTTAAATCAAACATTGCCTATAAATTCTGTTCAAAATCTCAAGTGCAGAATAATGCATTTTTCATGTTCTACCTGAGGCATAAAATTTGAAAAGTGCATGATAAGCCTTTTCACTGCATTTCACCAGGCAAATTAAACAAAAATTTTAAATGCTGGGCAACCAAGGTTTGTTCATCTAACCCAAGGTATCAGCCAATTTCAGAGCCAGACTTTCAAAAATTAAATTCAAATATGCAGCAGTTTGCTACCCACAGAAAATAGATACTACCTCTGAAATAATGGGATATATTTTACAGCCACGGGTATGGAAAAGAAAACAATTAACACACATCTGCAATAAGGAAATGAGTAGCAGACGGTTTATTCCAAATGTTAAAACATTAGCGGTGTCCAATTTCTATGTCATGTAGTTTCTGCTGTGCAGCTGAAGAAAAACAAACCCTGAACTTCAATTAAAAAAAATAAAACAACACAGCAAAATTACTGCCTTTTTCAACAACTAAGTGAATTATGTATTGTGTACTTTGTATCATGTAAATATGAGGATCGTTTGGAAAACTGAGACACAGGAAACCCTTCCTAAAACAACAACACAGATACAGCTTTTTGCCTTTTTTTTTAAAGACAAAAATTTCCAGAGGTTTTTTGTTTTAAAAAAAAACAAAGTGGTATTTTGAGATCACACTACACGACGATGTTGCACTGACATTTCACCTTTAAAAAGTGCCCAGGCAGATTCAAAAGCTTTTGAAACACAATTTATCCTCGCAACTAGCAGAGGGCTTATTATTATGAATCTAAAAGTCAGAGGATAGAATATTAACTACTGCAGAAAAGAAAACATAGTGCAGGACCTTCTGTTTGTGACAAAATTACAGAGTTAATGTTCCTGAAAGATCACTTCACCTTTTAAAGCATGATTTTTAAAAAGGTAAAATTTATAGCAATTAAAGCTAATGAAGAAATGCAGCATGAGCTGCTTATGTTCAGGAACTAATAGGTCCACTGAGCATTTCTAAGATTATTTAGCCATCAATGATAATGAATTGACATTGTCAGTGGTGTTAATGTACCAATGCTCTATAGTGCCACTAATCCGATAGCCAATCCTAGCAATTTTTTTTTTTTTATGTTGCTACTTTATTTTTTTAACCTACACACTACCCAATCCTTTCAATTAAAATAGCAGAAATACAGCACAGGCTATTACACTTTTTTCTCGTCTTCAACATTTAAGGATGGCATATTCATTATTTGGACTACAGTTCAAACTGCTCTGGTCATTCCTCCTTCAAATCCTTCTCAACTCTTCAGGACTCTTAGCTACAGTACAAAAATGTCTTTTCCAATTAAATCAGTGTTAATGTATAATTCTTAAAATACATTTTTGGTGCACATTAAGTGAAATGTGATGATTATTTAAACAGGTATATAAATCAGATTTTTGTGAGCACAGGGTATTGTGGTATATGTCTCTTCAGGTGATTGTTTTGTCATATCTAATAGCACAGCTTCATGTTGTTGATGAAAATTAGCTATCCAATACTACACAGAAATAGAAAATGAGTACCTGCTTGGCTACCAGGTATGACACGTCAGCAATCAGCTTAGCAAAGTGACTAACATTCGAGTCCACAGTTTAAATCATTCATACATGTTTTGCTCTCTCTCCTGCATAACCGTCGTGAATTGCAACTGAGAGTTGTGTAATTTCTGAGACAGATTCTAACATGTCAATCCTGAAGTGAAGTAATGAGGTTTTGAAAAAATGAGGTACTGTGCCAAACCCTAATCATTTTAATTCTCTTTTTATAAAAGATAAAGTATTAGCTATTTTGAGATTTTTTTACTCTTCCTCTCACGATAACATAGTTAAATAATACGATTTTTCAGTTTAAGTTAAAAGGGAATTGAATAAAGAACCATTGTCAAGTTTGTTGACAACTTCTAAAGAACAGAGCTTAGCCTTAGCAGTTTTGTGGATCTGTAGTCATTAACTATCTTCCATGCCAAATTCTCAGCAATTCATATAGCAGAGATAGTAAATAAGATTTTTCAAACAACATAAAATAGCCTACCATGCATAATGTTCATTTTAAACATGCTGCAAAAGAAAGAGTAGCACAAGTTATTCTACTACTGATATTCAGTGGACTTAAGAATTAGGTCCATACATTTTTATATCTTGTTTCAAGAAGTCAGCAATTAATTTTCTTAAGTGAGTAAAAACATCCAAAGTATCTCATAATGCTGCATGCAAAATTATTTGAAAAACAGAGAGATGAATCAGTGAAAATCACTCAGCTGCATCTTCAGCTGAAGATTCACTTGTCCTTTAAAATGTGTAACTCACTTTGTCCTGCAGTAGATCGGTATACTAAGGTTAAAAAAAAACCTCCTGCTGAATCTTATCCCCAACATCACACCACACCATTCATGTGTGCACTGCATCATCTAATTGAACCTGTGCTGTTCTACACATTAGCCATAAGACTGCTATAGCAGGTTACATAGGTTTGAGTAAAATGTTTTTATATGATGCATATATTACTTAATTTCTCCAGCATAATAACATTAAAATATATTTTTAATCAGAACTAGGGTATTAAAATCCAACTTTGAATGTCCTATGATGTACCATATATGCCATGGCATTTTAAAACCTTTTAAACATTTCTGCTAAATTAATTAGTTTTGCATTAAGGAGTCTCAATGCCTCCTATTAAATGCAACACATTTGAAGGACAATTAAACATTATGAATGATCCTTCTGAGGAAATAACGATTAAGTAAAAAAGAAAAACAAGATTTTTTGGGTAACAAACAAGAACACAAGCATACATAAAAGACTTCTATTCATTTTTAAAGTCTTATGCCTGTAATATTTTAGATCCATTTGTTTGAAAAATCAGTCTTCTGTTTTGTTTTCGTAAAGAATGAAAACCCTAATGGAGTCCAGAAATCTGTTAATGGTACTAAAATTATAACAGTATAGCAAAAGAAAAAACCCCACACAGTAAAGTCTATATTATATATTTTTTATGTCTTTAAATGGAATTTACAGTTCTCCCTGGCAATGTGAATGAACATCCTATAATTTAGTCAATTTACAGATTACAGGTTCAAATTGACCTTGTAGCCCATAAAATTGCTCATCTTCAGTGCAGGATTAGAAGTGGGAAAAGAATGTCATAACTGTATTTAAGGAATTTACCATAACAATGGAAAGGAGGATATGCATGCATAATTTTAGCCACTCTTGCTCACATCACAGTTTTCAATTCTGAAACAATGCATATCCTGCACTCTTCTCCTGGTTAACCATGGTGGAGACTGTTTCAATTTACTCACCCACAGACATGACACTTGTATTCCCTCATCCCAAGGTGCCTCTTGACATGGTTTCTGGCATCTCCGAGCTGAGCTGTTGCAAAGTGGCATATCTTGCACTTGAATGGCTTTGATCCTAAGTAAAATTTAGCATAAGATATGAGTTGAATTAGAATAATATATCACCCACGGTTAAAGAAATAAAAAATCCTGGGAAAAAATAACCTTTAAAAAAGCCTATCCCACATTTAACCTGTTTGAGTTTTTTGCCTAACAAAAAATGTATCTCGTACATAAATTTATAACTCCCAGGACACAGATGGTATATACTATACATTACTCATTAAAGTTTCCTGAAGTTCAAGATCACGGAAACGACTGTCTTAACTTTTAATAATAATTTACTCTTGTTTTTTTGCTATTAAAAAAACCCACAAAATATTAAAATGATAAGACGACAAGATGGCAAAAGTCGTTCTACACCTTTCCCCATTTCCAAATGCTGAAACTCAGGTAATGGTCTTAAAGTGGCTTGATATTGGTGTAAACTGCAAAATGTACTTGTTTTTTAAGCAAATATATTTAAAGTAAAGTAATTGTACAAGTCTTCCAACTTTGAATAGATTTCACATTAGCATTGGTATTTCAGATTTGTTCTGTCACACACAGAAAATGATTCATCACCTAGCTATTGTAATGACATGCAATGTATGAATATACAGTGGATAAAATATTATGCCTTTATGACTGTTTTATGGTCAAGAATTTATGATTATTCTGCAAACCAGAAGTATTGACATTTTGGCTATTATTTATTTCAAGAACAAACTTTAATATTAAATGTCTACTGCTGACCAAAGAACTCTGAAATCATTTCTTCAAGGAAGAAGTACCAGCCTATTTCTTGTACCACATCAGTTCAGCAAAAAGTCAGATTATTTGTCTGTCTTAATTAACAGTGATCCTCTCTCGAGGATGGAAAAACTATTTTTTTTACTGAAATAGTTAAATTGGGCACATGTCAGTCCCCATGTTATTACGCAGCAATGCCATTCTAAAGCATGCTGTAGCATTCTCCAATTTTCTGACCACTAAAACCTTAAATCAATAAATCAAAATTATATAATTGCAGTTAAAAGTAAGTACAATATGGTCACAGAGTCTCCATATTATCTTTAGTATATGTTTTGTGAAGTACTTCTTCCAATACAGTTAAGCATAATATGAAATATGTGATCTTTAATAAATATACATAAAGAGCTCTGATAAGAAAAATGTTGCACTATATCATACTTGATCAATGAACCTTTTTGCTTTGCCCTTGAAAACAGAATATCCTCCAAGAATCCGTTGGTGAAATTGAGGATCTTAGTAAAAATTTTTAGAGTCTTAAATTTCAATTTAATTCCCAAAAGCTGACGAAAAATGAAGCATTTAATTTTAATCTTCTAACTGAAATAAAAAAGTCAACAGTACTAAGCACGGGCAGACAAGGTTGAATATTTCACAGTTCAATGACAATGAAGCCAGATCTCTTAATACTTCCATTTCTACTGTTGGAAGTAGATGTAAAATATATTTAGCACCTGAATGGTTATATGTAGTCAGCTTTATATGTTTAAATGTCAAAAGCAGGTTGAGACTGCAGCTAACAGCAATCACATTCTATCAATCACACTGAAAAACCCCAGTTTATTTAAATGATCCTGATAAAACTAAATTAATCATTAATTTGGTGACATTTCAAATCAACACTGCATTCTATAAAGAGACCCATGCAAAAAAACCAGCCTATCTTTGCATTAAATAAAAGAGTATTAAAAGTTGATGTTTTAACTTACGATTTTAAAGACTAATTGTGCAATTAGTAACATCAAGGCCACAGTCGGAGAGAATTTTTTTAAATCTCTTGGTGTTTATACTGCTCTCTTTTGTCATAGAATTCAAATACCATGTGGATTCAATCCTGAGTTCCCTTAGTTTCTCTCCTACTGATTAAATTGGAAATTTGTTCCTCATTCTGTTACTGCAGGTGTCCCGCAGGGCTTCCATACAAGACCTTTGCTGGCTTCCATTTACATGACTCCTTTGTGAAAAACTCGAGTTCAGACCAATCGTAGCTACAGTGTGCTGACAATACAGAAATGTATTATTCTGTTGACTGCTCTCATCCAAAAATCACTGAGGCCTTGAGGTTTTTTTAGTTATTTCTCAGATCCAGAGCTGAATATCTGTTAACATCTCCATTTAAACTCCATGAAAATTCAAGTGCTGGCAGGCTCCAGTCAGTACTTATCACCTGAAACAAAAGCAGTGCATCTCCCTTTTAGGTTGCTGGCACCAAATTTATTCCAGTATGTTCTTGGATGGAACAACCCAAAATTCTATACTTAAGATGAAGGCATTAGACTAAGAGTTAAACTAATGGGGCAAAAAATCTGTATTTACCATAAGGCTATCTGAAACAATGTTGAAGCCATTAACCATTTCTTAGCCATACTGACATTATCACAAACTTTAATGGTTCTCATATGCTGTGTTAAATGTGATAGTATTGGATTGACACTTGGCTTTTAGTTCACAGAAAAATGAGAAAAATACTTTCAACATAGCATCTTTCCACCCAAATTACTTTAAAAAAAAAAAAAAGCCACAAAATTACTTTACCCACAAGTTATGACGTGGAAACAAAGTATACATTTTCTGATGGTAGCAGTAAACAATAAGGCTTTTAACAAGAGAATTGGGGGGGCGGGGGGGGGGACCAAACCAAAAAAAATCCACCAAATTGAAAACAGACTAAATTTAAGAGTTCAAGTCAGACAGACACAAACCATGCTACTGTTTTACAGAGAAGACTGGAGTTCATAGGCTTTATTTTACATTAAGACAATAGAGACTCAAAACTATAAGAAAAATTCACTGCCTCAGCTTTAAGCCAGCCGAAGGCAACATCATCTGCACCTGCCGGCATAGCTGTGTCCCTAGCTCAGGCCCAAGGCGAAGTGAGCAGAGCCGCATGAAATATCATCATACCACTTCCTCCTACGTTTAGGACATGGGGAGTAAGATACCACACTTACATTGAGCAAAGCTTCCATTAACTGAGAAAACTGATGAGAAACAAAACAAAGATGATGTGTTTGCAAGTGATTTTTCCTCAGATGTTGAATGTTAATTAAGTTTATGGGACCTGCATCAATTGTGAACTAAAAAGTCTTCCACCTCTAGTACTCCTTTTATTTTTCTTTACACTTCCTCATTTTCACTTGTCAACGTGTGATGGACTTACTTGTTATCTCCTCTCTAGCAAAGCTTCCCTTTCATTTGCAATGTGAAAATCTCCTACATTATTTAACGGTATTTTGAAACATTATTTTTCTATTAATGGAAATCATTAGTTGTATATTTCTACAACTTTCCCTTCCCTTCCCCCCTGACCTCAAACCATCACCAATTACTCAATTAAAAAAAAGGCAAGGAGTTGGATATGGTTACACATACATACATATATAAACATATATATGCACATCTGGATGCTGAAGAAAGATTTTGAAGAAAAGCACATAATCAGAACAATAAATGGCAAAATCTGCAGTTCTGCTCCTATTGTGTACCTGGTATTACCCTGGCACAGATGAGAAGCTAGAAATACTGTACTTTGCCTCACCAATATTGTAAGTCAGTGTATATGCAGTTGGTGGAGTAGGTCAGTTCCCTCTGCCACCACTCCCAATAACCCAAAAATATTTGTTTCTCATTCAGCTGCATCCATTGTGATACAGAGTGGAAGAAAAGGTTCTATAAGACACAAAGGAAATCACAAATATGAAAATACGGATTGGAAGAGAAAGCCTTCTTCCCATTAACTATTAATAAAAGTCTCCACATTACTATTTATGTGAATAAGCAAAGCATCAGGAAAGCATTTCATTTAAAGGTTCTGGGAGAAAGAGGGCAGATAAAACTCACTTCTGTAACCCTTCTATACCCCCTCCACAAGTATCACCGAAAAATGACTTGCAAAATGAAATGTATTCTTTTACTGCTTTGCATATTTAGGGCCATCCAAAAGCACAATAAAAATATACTTTGTGATAAGACCTACACACAAGATGTTAAAAAGTACACTAACTTTTACTAAATGTTACAATCAATGATGTAACTTATGTAAGTAGGGTTGCTTTGTCATATATTGATAGTTACCTCACTTTCACATCCACATTAACTTGATTTTAAATGCAATTAATACATATAGTCAAGGAAGACTAATGGACTACATTCTGCACTTAACCTGCTGGACATTTTCAAATGGCACAAGTGACCAGTGCAAACCTATTTTGCATTGTAAACGACTAAATAAATCTTAATGGATTAAGAATGATCAGCTATCAACACACAAGGGAAATTAAGTGCTGAAATGCCTACATTGATTATTTTAAATTATTAGCCTTACTCTGTTCTTGAATTTGTATGCTTTTAGTGAGCTTTAACACATTTACAAGACTTATTGACTATAATTACAAGAGAATTCAAGTAATGGACACATCAATTATAAGCAACATGTCTTGACCAGACAGTTGCATAAAGAATTCTAAAGAGAGCTCCATTAGCATCCTCCCCCTTAGTTTTATTCAGTTTTATCTGCCGTAAGAGGGCATATTAAGGGCTTATACAGCTGTTCTGACCATGTGAACACGACCGTCCCTCTAAAGACTTAACACTGCATTCAAAGGTGCATATTAGCTGAAGCAATAGAGATAACTAGGTTATTGACAGGATAGAAGTAATGCTGAAAGTATTAAGTATGTGAGTTATTGGTACACATGAATACTGTAGGTATAGTAAAATACTTTGAAAGGTTTGAAATACAATGTCCATGTTCCCCAAGATTAATTTTAAACTTAGTTGTCCAGTTACGCCCTTGCCTTTTCATAAAAACTATTTTAGGATTATGCCAAGAATTACCATTCTTTCATGTTTCTTTTTTCTTACCTTTTTGTTCTCTTCCTTGTAACCATGCACTAAGTTTCAAATACTGCATGAATTTAAACTATAGCTTCCATAATAAGTCATTATTTAAAAGTACAGTAAAATAAACCTTACAGTTTTAATGAAAATATGTTCATTGAAATGTGAATTTATTATTCAAATCCACTCATAAATTCAACCATGGAGACACCACTTGTCTAAGCAGAGCTCAGTGATTTAGAAAAGCTGTCTATTTAAAATAAAGAATGTATGGCAGGTTTATAGAAACATTGCAGTGAATTTTTACATAAATTTAGAACTGCAGCTTATGCATTTTTCTACGAAAATGTTTTTAAATTTTCCACTTAAAATTAAACATAAAAATGAATTGAAAGTGTGATCAGCACAGAAACTAAATCAGATGCTACACCCCTGTGTATCACATCAGCCTTACACACTACCTTCCAAAAAGGCTGCCCAATTCCAGTTCACATAACTTATTTCTACAAAAACCTCTTCATGCATCTTATTGGTATTTATTTAGGAATGATGCAATATCAAATGTCTATCCTGAAGCATTATGTGATGCTGAAAGTGTAACTGAATTGAAATGAAATAAACAATTTGGATATTAAACAACTGCAAGGAAGAGGAAGTTAGAAAGAACAGCTAATTGTTCTCTCAAACCACCACTGCTTCATTATATAAATTTAAGAACCAATTAATGGTTACAATTTAGATTAAAGGGAAGGAAATCTCTCTATATGAAACAAAAAGCAGAAGGGTGACTGCACTTAAAATGTTCTTACATTTTTTGCCCTTTGATCACTGTATTTTCATACCCCTTTAGGTAATTTTGAATTTCATCGGGGGCTCATCAGGTGATATGAATGCCAGTTCATAAGAAATGTAAAAGAGATTAACAAGCAGAAAAAGACCAATGGTATAATTCACCCTGTTTGAAAGAGACCACTTGCAAAGAGAGCATTTCCATACCTGTATGGGTACGGATGTGAGCCAGGAAGGCCATGGAATTGCTACTTCTACACATCTTCCCACAATACTTGCAGACATTGCCTTGATTCTCTTCCCTCTCCCTGTTTATTTGCTCAGTGTCTTCCACAATGTACTTATTCACTTCCCGCAACAGCTCTTCATGTTGCTCTTTGATGTGGAGAAACAAGCTCTGCTCAGAATCGAATGGCTCCGTGCACTTCACACACTTAAAGGTAGCGCCTCCTTCAGGCAGCTCCTCCACGCTTGCCTGCTCATTTCGCATGTGCCCAGCACTGGCCAAGTGCTGGTGAAGGTTGCTCTCTGTGTAAAATGATTTTCCACAGAGTAAACAATGAAAATGTTTTTCTTTTGAAGGATGTTTCATGGCTATGTGAACATTTAGTCCGCTCAAACCATCTGCTAGAAAACCACAGTCATCGCAGCGAATACGTGTCGATTCCCCAAGGGAAATTCCTTCTGACTTCTTCTTTTTCCCACCACTTGGTGAAGGGTCTGCTTTCACTGTGAGCTCACTAGCTTTCACTCCACCCGACATCTGTCCTTCAGCAGAATGGTCAGTGGCCTCCCCATCTTGATGGCTTTTTAACCTCACTATAGAAGAATCAAACTTGCCAAAATTTTGCATTGCCTTTCCTTTATCATCAACACTGATAACTGTTCCTAAAGCCTCATTACTACTTTCTTGCATGCCCTCAGCTGTTGAGCCATCTGCCTCCCAAACATTGTTATTTATAGTTACTTCTGCTTCATGTTGTGCTTCCATAAGGGCTTCTTCCTCCTCCCCAGTAGGATCCTCTTTGAAACTTCTGTCACCCTCTAAACTATCTATATTTTGTACCGCTTCTCCAATGTTTCCAGCAAAATTGGATTGCTCTACTGCACTACTTGTTTCTGGAAGAGTTAGCATAAGTGGGTTATTTTTTTTCAGTGATATTTTTCTGAGACTGACTGTGTTTCTACACTCTACTTCAGGGTTTTCTCTATTTGCTTCCAAGCTTTCCTCACCTTTTCCTGAATTCAAGTTTGTGCTGTTTGATCTATTTTGATTTTTTGCAGTGCAATCACCATCTGAGTTGAGCAGCTCCTGACCATGGCTACTTTTCTGCAACTCACACGTACCTGTTTCTTTAACTGATACTTCCTTGTCAAGTTTAACAACTCTGCCTGTCTGAGGAGTTTGCTGGAATCCTTCACAAAGAAGGTTTTCTCCTCCATTTCTAGACTTCTCTTCAAGTGCACCTTCTACTGCATTTTGGGAACTGCCACCTTTAGGCATTCCTCGAGATGCATGTTCATCTAAGACAGTACACTCGGTTAAGCTTTTACTCGTATGATCACCTTCTGCTGCGTCATTGGCACATTTTGTTTCACCTAAAACAGTTTTCAATTCTCCTGCACTGTGATGGTGCTCCTCTTGAGACAAAGCAGTGCCTTCTTTAGTGATATTTGCTGTGTTTGTTTCCTCCCCAGAAGAAGAATAAACGTAAGATCCTCTTCTAATCTTATGTTTCTCTGTTGCTGCATGCCTAATCATCTCTCTGCGAGTAACAGCATAGTAGTCACAAGCCATGCAGTAGTATTCAAATTGTTTTGTATGTTTTCGCTTCACATGCAGCTCTAAAGAAGAAGAAGAATGAGCAATGAAGCTGCAGTGTATGCACTTGTTGTTGTTTGCACCCATTGCTCTTCTCTGGAGGCATGGGTCACCATCCTGAGTAACCCTTGCTGGTTCCAGAAATATACGTTGGTTTCTATTTAATGGATTGCTAGTATCCTCCAAATCTGGCAGCCTACTGGCATTTACAACTTGTAGCTCAGCATCTCCTTGCTTAACTTCCTGATTGTCTAGGACAGAATTTTCCAAATTTGATGACTGGCTGCCATCCTCAACATGTTCATACAAGGCAGTCACAGGGCTGTTAACCTTCTTGCTCGTGGATTCAAAATTACCTCCTTCAGGGCTAACAATGATCTCCGAGTTCTGTTTTCCACATCCTTCTATTTCAACACGACTTTTATGTTTTTTGGTTGCACAATGGCGTTCCATATCTCCTTTGGTTACAGTGTAATAATTGCAAACCTTACACAAATAGCTGTACTGATGACTGTGCTTTCGTCTGATGTGAACAGTCAAATTTGTAACACTGGAGGCCAAAAGACCACAATGGGTACATGTCCTAGAAATAGTGCCTTTAGTTTTCCCTCTTTTGGGTGCACTAGCTAAAACCAATTCATTTTCACCAATCCTTTGATCAAGTGGAGCGAATTCCTTATTTCTCGATATGTTTTCCACAGAAGAGGATGAAACATGTATAATTTCTTTATCTAACTCTGTTTTCCCGCTCCCAGAAATGGAAGGATCCACCACTGTTTTAATACCACCAACACCAGCACAAACCTTTTCAATACATTCTTCAAAACGTAGTCCGATGTTATTTTTCCTGGCATTTTCAAGGTGCTTGCTTCTTTTGATATGCTTCTCCATTCCTTCCTTACTCAATGAGTAGAGATTACATGCTTTGCAAAGGAAGTGATGCTCCTGTGCATGTCGGAGTTTTATGTGCCTTGTAAGAACCGTGGAAGATCTTGTCTTATAAAAACACTTTTTACATTGAAATTGGGTTTTATTCAGAACAGAATGCTTTAGTTCATTTCTATGATTTATGAAGGAAGAGTCTGGAGTTTTTGCTTTCATTGATACATCCATTCCCTTTGCAAGATTTTGGCTATTGTTTGATACTGAGTCAGCATAAGTTACCACTTGCAAGGTCTGATCACTGTTACTCAATGGAATAGCTTGCTGAAATAATGAACCATCATGTTTCTCATTTTTTCGATGATTTGTCAGCTCTTCTTCCATTTGAAAAAAAAGAATGCAAGTTGGACAACTATGGGACATATTATGCACTTCACTCATATGGCTTTGAAGGCTGATCACATTCAAGCCAGTAAATGAACAGAGCTGACAATTAAAGCTACAACTACCCATCTGGTGTTTACTGTCCTGACAGTGTTGCTTCATGTCTTCCCTGACTCCAGAGGAATAATGACACATCTGACAATGAAACTGGATCCTTTTTGTGTGAAGTTTTGCAACATGAATTTCCAAACTTTTTCTGTTCTGAAAAACATGACCACAATCAATGCAAGTATGAAGAACACCATGATCAGCAGTAAGTTTAACGTCAGAATCTTTAGTATCTGTAGGGTTGGAAGAAAGGGTATTTGGCTTATCTACAGTAAGATCTTGAATTTCTGAAGTAGTATTACAATTACTGTTAGCATCTGTTTCTAATTCTGTATGTGACATAGGGCTTGAATCACCAGGTTTAAGCTGTGTGCTGCAGATATGCTTCATATGTACTCTCTGAGTTTCAGGCTTGCCTCTCTTACTACTACCCAACAAATTGTACCTTCTTTTAAGCTGCCTTTTTAATCTAAAACAGCTACTCTGTCCAAATGAAGACCTTAACAAGACAACGTTTCTTTTATGTCCCAGTCTATCAAATCTCCTTGTCATGTTTAAACTGCTAACCAGGTTTTTGGTAGTTGGAGAGAGTTCTGTTTTCTGCAAGATGTTTTCTGAGGGTCCTGGTATTTCTAGTTTCTCAGTACAGACTTCATAATTTCCTTCTACACCGGAAGAAAGCAATGTTTTTTCAGTCCTAGTATCTGTTTTTTCAGTGGGAACATTTGAAGATGGTATCACTTCAACAAGTTCAGTGCCATCATTTTGTTTAGACAAGCTTACTTTTGAGCCTTTCAGCACACTGCAAACACTTAAGTCTTTTGCATTAGCCGTTCTTGCCTTTAATTTACTGGTCCCAGGTCTTGCTCTGACATTCCTCTCTTTGGTTGCTGTAGATTGCTGTTTTTTAAAGGATTTTTTTGTCAATATCTGTACAAATCCTCCCCGTGCAGCAAGATTTTGGCGTCGACGGTGCGTCTTGCCAAGGAAATGAGAGTTCAGGAGATTTTCCTCAGCACTCTGAAAACCACAAAGATCACAACAAAATATCTTGGATTTCTCATGATCTTGCTTAACACGCCTATGCAATGTTGAACTACATTCAGCTGTGTAACTACAGTGAGGGCATGTTTGCTCTTTGGATTGTTCAGAGGGGCTTTCTCGTTTATGTTTTTCCCTATCAGAGCAGGAAGGTAAACACTGATCACTCCTTTTGCCTTTAAGATCCTTGTCTATGTTTCCAACTCTATAGCCAACACTGATTTCTTCTGAAGAAGATAACTTATCAGGAACAGCAGCTGGCACCTCTTGTGAATGTGTATTTTCCTTGTGAATTTTCAATATGGCACCATCAGCACATTTGAAATCACAATGTAGGCACAGGAAATTTGAATTAAATATGTCATCACCATGGCAACTGGTGACTCCTTCCTTCTTTACATCCCCAGCTACTATACTACCTGCTTCTCCAGCTACGACTTTGCGCAATTTCCTTTCACTATCTTTCATGTCTTCTGAAGAACTCCGCTTTCTTTTTCTGGATATATTTTCAGGTTTGTCTGCTTCAACAACATCCAGGTTTGGTGATCCTGACAGTGCCCTTTTGTTTGTGCCATTCTCTTTTCTTTTCTTTTCAAGGTCCCTGAACACTTCATCTGATATAAGCCTTGTTTTCTGCTGAGACGAAGAGTCACACCCAGCATTTTCTCCAGATGTACTTCTCTGGGATTCTTCTGTCAACTCAGTTTGTAAACTCTCATCAGCATCATCTCTCTTCTTATTTTCATCCCCATCCATTCTTAACATTGATATTATCAATTGTAGATCATTTGGCTTAGTACCTATAAAACAAAAGAGTTATTATTAGTTGTTTATGCACAACCAAAAGTTAAAAGACTCAAGTCAAAAAAAAAAGCAATATAGCGAATTAAAATCATGGCAGGAAGACACACACAATGAAAGATATGAGGCTACATTTTCAGCATGGTGTCTAAACTTATGACATCTAAAAATCAAACCAACTTCTAGGCACTTGATTACAGAGCTCTCACTGTGATGAGCACCGTGTGAGTGAGTGCTAGCTTCAATAATTTTTGTGTAATCAAGTAATTTACTACATGCTTAAACTTGGGCAGACAAGCCTAACCTTTGTTTCTAGAAGCATTTTTAGGACACGAAACACTAACAGCTTTCAGGGAACTGGCCATGGGATGTTCAAGTTTTCCTGAACTAGAAATCCAGCTTCCCAAATTTAAAAGCTCCAAAGGAAATCACCATGACTGCAATAAGCAAAACAAAGTCAACATAAATGTTAAACATTGTAAGTATGAAGCTTTCTTTCCTTCCTCTGCTTAGATTACCTGCTAAAGAGAAAGAAGGGAAACACAAATAGGGCCGCATTCTAAAAGAATATGCCGCAAGTATAGTTCCCCATCATTCCTAAAATATCCTCTAAAACTTGGGTTTCCTGGGGCGGGGGGGCGGGGAATAATGAAATAGCAGTGCAGAGAAGGGCAGCATCTTTGAACCCCAGTACAAACTCTAACCGTCCAAATCCAGTTACCAAGAGCTTTTGCTCAACTGCCCAGTGTGACCTTCCTGCTCCCAAAAGGATGTCACCACTGGAAAACTGATGCTACCAACACAGTTTATAAGAGGGATGGGGGTAGGACATCAAATCTTAACATTTATTACCTTTTCATTTTGATATGAAGCGACTGAGAATTGAAAATGCATTTCATTTTAACAGATGATTAAATACTAAATGTTTATCTATGTGCTTTACACTATGATTTAAACATCAATTTGCTGCAGATCCAAGTATCCAGTTTTTTGTTCAGTTACCCACTGAATGAGGCCATGACCACAATTGTAAGTACTTCCTGACAAGATTAAGTAATTGCAACGTTGATACAGAGAACGCAGGGTACAAAAAACTATTCAAGTACATGCTGAAAAAAAAAAAAGCTTATTTTTGAGGACGAAGTAAGAAAGTATTTAACTGGGGAAATATACTCAAATCCGTTGGACATTACCTATGGAAGTAAAAAAATGCTTTTCTGCTGAATAATAATTTATGGAAGGCCTATAAGGAATTGAGTGCACGGTAGTTGCATCCATTGAACAGTTTTTCAACTGTAGGTCTCTCATTGAACTAAAGGGCTGACCAAACTTATACCAAGCTAGCTATACATAAATAATGAGAGAACCACCACCTCTAGATCACAACAGCCCTTTGGATGATCCAGCTATTGCTTCTCTAACTGTAGTTTTCTGATTCTTATACACTATTATTTTTCTTTGTTCACTAAACCATGATAGAAAGTATCACAATTAGTCAGAAGTAAAACAATCAGGTCTATATTCTCTGCTAGTGTAAGTCAGCATATTGTCAGTATGTTCAAAAATGCTACAGCAATTAATAGCAGAGGAGGATGAAGCCTTTGAAGTGCAAGCTTACCCTGAAAAGGCTTATGAGCACCGTTTGGGATACAGAAAAAAAATCAGATTAAAATTATGTTGTTTAACTGCAGTACAGCTTTATTTATATAACTTGGGAAATATGAAGAAATTACTTCAGTGATGAGTGCCACAAGTCCATCCTTAACTGTTTGCAAGCAGCAGCTATGGGTCCTTTGCCTCGCTGCACCTCCAGAGCGGGTTCCCAGCCCACCACTGAGACCTGACCACTCTTCCCTTGCAAGGCCTACAGAAGAACAGCAGTTTTTTCTTGGCTGTACAAGACAATTTGCAATCTCAGACCAATTCTCCATCTTCTTTATAGGATACTTTCCTCTCAGACCATCTGATTTATCAGAGAACCTATCCAGCAGTGAACTAATACCTGCATTGGAAATGTCCACTATCACAGGTTGTATCGGGATAATTAGGGGTTCCTCCATCAACAAAAATCCATACATTCAAGACATATTAATAAGTAGGGGACTGGTGGCTCCACACCATACTCTCTTCTCACACGCTTCATGCCCATTTAAAGCCATCCTATAATTTGATTTAAACCTTAAAGTGCTGTCACACCTAGATCAACCTCTGACAGAATTCACAAGCCACTTTCAGCCAGAGATACAGCAATCACCGGAGGTCGATGCCTCCCAGCTGTCACAGGCAGGTATCAGCCGTCTCAGAACATGCCTTTTCTGCCACAACAGCGCAGATTCAGCTCATCTCCACTAGCCACCCGCACACCTCAAAAAAAGATGGCTGATTATTTGCACGCAGTATCTGCAGGCTTAGCCTTACTTCTCGGCATTTGTTCACTAACTCTCCAATAGAAGTTCATCCTGCTCTATGCTCTACCAAAAATCCTGGATTGCAATCCCAGTTCCGGCATCCAACCTTGCCTTCAACTCAACTGTATTGCATCAATTAAGGATTTTTTCAAGTGCTTAGGAAAAAAAAATTTATTTCCCTTATTTTATCTTTGTAAACTGTAGTCACAACTACAAACTAGTTGCTAGGCAAGTGAAAAATGCAAAACACAAATCTCACAGGTGCTGCCAATAATTTCAGTACGAAATTAAAATACTCACATATGTAATACAAATATGCAAAGGAGCCTTACGCCCCAGCCTTCTTGCCTAATTCCTCCAGTTCTCCAAGTCAACAGTAAACGGAGACACTTCTCTCTGCCTTCATTACATGATAAACTTCTAGCATGCAGACAGGGGAAGCACTCCACTTCATTTAGAGGCAGTAGTCCTAATGAAGTTAATAACCTCACGTCTATCCCCACAACTAATAACAAGTATTATCAAGACAATAGCTCCTCGGCTGCACAGCACAAGTTAGGTGTAGCAACAATTAATGATATGCCTTTACCAGTTTCATCTCTGCCTCACATCTGAGCGTTCATGAAAATAATCTCCCTCTGCACACCGTTCCCAGAGCTAGATTTGCCTCTGTCCCACCTCCATATAAACTGTGTCAAAATATCACTCCATGGGAGTATGCACCTGCATGAAATCATAATCCAGGAAGAATTCTCTATGAAAGAAAACAACTATGAGGTGGCCGCTGATGTTTCTCTAAAATTACCCCTATATTAATTAATCTAAGGAATTAAATTGCCTTCAATTTCTTTTAGTTCTCTCTTAAAGTTGCCTTTAGGACAAGAGCACATCTACTGTCACTACTTTTTGCTGGGACAATAGTCAGTGATTTGCTGAGCTGTGGTCAGTCCTCCACATCTCAGACAAGATCTAGACCACAACACTGAACCACGCCTCTGTTTCTCTCTGCTACGATCTTTGCTCAGATAACACAGCTGTGTCTCTAACACAATTTCAGTAGCATATGCTTCAGCTTCCTTGATGGGAGAGTAGGGCCTCACACGCAAAGGGAGCTGTGGGCAGACCTCTTCTCAGCTTCCCGCATGGATTTACTGCACGAATGACTATCACTACTTGAAGGATGCATTCAGCATACCATAAGCCTCCTCTAGACAAAAAGAGCCTATAGTGCTTCCTCTGCTGTAAGCTTCTCTCCTGAAAGCCCCTTCTCAGATTTGCCACAGGACAGGAGGACAATGGCAAAGCAACAAACTGGTCACAAATCTGGGTGGTCCTAATCCTCAACCTGCATAAGCCAATTCACCTCTGCTCTCTCAAAGCCACTACACTAATGAAGGGCTAGCCTACAGTTGGTATTAATATGGAAACCGATGCATCAGAGAAGGCATCAGCAGCTCTCCGAGTTTGTACAGTCCCAGTGACCACACAATTCATAAAGTTAAATGGGTTTCCTTTTGCAAAATTAATCTTGGAGCAAACCTTAGTCTGGCACAGGGATCGTCATCAAGAGCAAAGAATCAGAATTAGATTCAATCAACTGGTAACCAAAACCACATTCTAGATGTACCAAGTAACCCTCTCCAGCCACAGCAGCTTAAGCACATGCTTAAGTCTAACTCCTACTTATTAGCGTGACTAAGTAAGCCTTTTGATATCAGTGTAATGCTGGAAAACTCATACAGCAGTAGAAGTGGGGAAGAACAGCTCTTGGAACTACCTTATTCATGGACCAACAAAACTAAAAACAATGCAAGATGCAAGCTCTCATGCTTTTCCTTCTACCTTCACCTTTTAAAGATTCCTGTTACGTTTTTACAAGTAACAGATATCTAAAGTGCAATAATACGTACCCACTTAATGTACTGCATAAATAAACCAGAAAGGATTTATATAGGCTCCAAGACTGCACCGATGGTATCACCAGGTACAACACAGCAGACCACCAGAGCACAGGATCAAGCCCAAGCTAAGCAGACAGCAGTCAAATCTTCAGTATTTCTGTAGTTTAAAACCCAGTTCTGTCAAACAGCTCTCTCTTAACATCATATTTGATGTTCAAAATGAAGCTGTTCTAACTCAAAAGTGGGTTGACTTTTTGTAACATAAATCTTTTGTTAATGTTCATATAAATCAAGTATAGCTGAACAGATTCTTAAAGGATATGACCAAAAATTAATTTGCCACATTAGCTTCAGGTTAACAAATTCTTCTGCTTGGAGACAGTCATACATTACCTAACACATTTTAAGGTTCTTGCAGCACACTGCTGTTCCTAAGTTTTGGAAGGAAACCTGTTGTGGCCTCATCATTTGTGCACAGAAAACGCTTTTCTTCGACAATTTTCCAAGTATCCAAAAGAAGTGAAACATGTTTTTAAGATCTTCAAAAGCAAAATGTTTGTGTTATATATGCTACATCTGCATAGGCCAAATATCCAAATCCTTACAAAATATATGAGGAGACACATATTTTCAAATTACGAGTGCGTAATATGCAATACTTTGGCTGTGTCACAGAAACAAATATAGCTAAATATTCTGCTCTTTCATGCATTGGGATTTCCAAATGGTCAGAATTGTGGAGTTTTTGTTTCGATATTTAATCTAATTTAACAGACATCCCACAGTCACAATTCAGCACCATCTCACTACCAGCAAAGAAGAAAACAAGTACCAAAAAAAGAGAAAAATACCACTTCTTGAGCTGCCACCACCATTTTGTACCAGATTTTTGTATTCTTCCTACAGTGCTTTTTTGTATATTGATATAGTATCTGCTACAGTTCTATACAAAAGCATCAGTCATTTGCAGACAGAAGATCTTTTCTTTGACAGAAATAGAGAACATTTTGGTTGAGTGTTTTCTCTATTTTTGTCCTCTGGTCCAAAAAATAGTATCTAATTCCTCTATGCGGAAAGGTGGAGACAGTGCAGTTAAGATTTTCAATGTAAAACTTGCATTGCCCTGATCCTCAGATGAAATTTAGAAAGTAGTAATCTTAAATTAAGATCAGAAGGACAAGCAATTTAGTGATGATCCATAAACCTGTAATGAACTGCGAAGTTCCTAAACTTGATGCTCAATACATTTTTATTTACTTCTCATTTTGGTCATATGCCAGCTCTTTAAGGGAAGGGGTATGGATGTGTAGAGAAGAACCCAAGGAAAGTATATTTACAAGTACTAAATTCCACTTTGTTTTTTATTTTTTATGCATTATTATTATTATTTTATTTTTATGCATTAGAATTCCCAAAGCACTTCTCAGTCAGCATATTATCATCTCTAAGTATTCAATACCCAATCTGCAGTGTTTGTAAAGCATGTGACATATGGAAAACAGAGTTTCTTTTTTTTTTTTCCAGTAAAAATTTCCTTTTTTCAGACAATTAATTCTTTCAATGAAATCATGGATACAATGAAGCAAAATCATTTTAATGAGCTCCTTAAATAGCCTGCACAAAACTGAATGTGAACAACTCATCTCAACATACGACCTTTGTGTCAAATAAACATCTTCTCATTTTCAAGGGCATAACATCCTTCCTAAATCAAATCATAGGTCTGTCTTATGGCCTTACAAAGTTACCTCACTTCCTTCAGAGAGACTAATCCAAGAGAATAGTCTCCTCAATAATGGAATACAGAAGACAATACGGTTGTTGGTTCAAATGCAACAAAGATCACCTTTATTTTGAGGAGTATTTGATGCTAACCATTAAAAACATGTATTTTCCTTTGCAGCTCCAGAATGCTGGAACTTCGAGCTTTGCATCATGAGCCTATTCTTCATGTAAAGCCACTCACTCTCCTAGGGCACCAGAACCTCCACAGGAGACTTCCAAACAAGCTACAGGCTTTCAAAGACTAAAGACTTCCACACTGATGTATCTACAATAGTTAAAGTAACAAAATAAAAGCCCACTGATAGTCATCACTTGAGTATCACTGAAAGCAGCAAGTTATCTGCACCCATTAACTTCATTTTCTCGCAAGCATCAGAAAGAACTGTAACGGCATCACAGGGAAACGCACCCTGCATTACGACTCACATCCTTCTTGCTTCTGCTTCCAAATCACTGAAAGTAATTCTGGTGGGGGTGGAAATTGCCAACATAAAGGAAGTTCTTATGAATTCCTGACATAAAGAATATATTCTTTAATTCACACATAAAAAAAAAAAAAAAAAAAAAAAAGGGAATGTAAAAAAGGCATCTTTGTAAACTGCAGGGTCTAAAGGCTGGGGGGGTTGGGATTATCGTAGACCTGGGGGGCAANAAAAAAAAGGGAATGCTCCCTAGTCCATCATCCACTCACTTCAGAAACAGCCAAATGCTGTTAAATGCAGCAATGACCACCACAGCTGTGAAGAGGGAGTCAAAAAAGAAAGACATGGATACACACTCATTTCAAGTGCTGTCAGAATCAATAGGCATGTCCAAGAGAGAATAAGAGGAAATGCACAAGTATCTCCTAAGAAGTGTTGAATAACTCCTAGATTTTCAATTTTTCAAAATTTAAAAGGTCTGTATATTTTTAATTGTAAATTCAAAGAATTTTTACTATTTCCAGAGCGAGGCATACATATAACAATAGCAATAAAAATATGCAACAGAAACTTCTGAGGGTCCAAGAAAGATTGTATTCGTATAGCACTGTGATATTTATAGGTGAAAAGCACTCTTTAAGTATTCTCAAAACACTTTAGAGAGTTCATCAGGTCCATGAAGGAAACTTGCAGGAAAGAAATGTTCATTTCCCACATAAAGTAATGAGTCCCGCGGTTTGTGGGAACTCTCAGAATGACATGGTTTCATGCCAGATGCAATTCTCACCAACTTCACCAGCTAAAACTAGAGAAAAGCAAAAAGTAAATGCAATTTGAATCTCTTTTCTACCACAGGCTGTAGGACCCTCTTACATACAGTGGACCATACCGGAATTCATCAGAGGAAGTGCACAGGCACCATCTCACGCTGACACCTGAAAAAAAATGTTGGAAGTCTTAAATTTTTCCTGCACTTTGGCAGCAAAAGATAACACTAAGTCAAAATTGCTGTTACTTGGAAACTCGCTCTTGGAATTTTTACCCTAGAAACCCAGTCCTAAAAGCCCTGACTCTGTTCTCCTTTAAAATATGAGGAGTGTGAATTTCCTAGACTGCTATTCTACTGTTTAATACTTGCCAAGATTTACTAAATTTTCATCAACTTTTCCTCAAAATTAAAACTAAAAGAGAAAAAAAAAAAAAAGATGGCTTTGTTGGCCCCTTGTTTTATACTACCATGTCACACGAAAAGTAACAAGAAGCCTCCATCATCACAGCCTGGGACACATTTGTCTACTAACACAGCCTGAGCAGGCTCAAGGAGGTAGCAGCAGCAGCACAGGCGAAAAGGCCAACACAAATGGCCAGCTCTCTGACAGCTGACAGCCCAGAACACTTTTTTTTTTTTAATAAGTTGAACCAAGATGCAGAAGGGAAGTAAGAACTAGAAAAAACTGCAAGGAAGTAGGGAAAAAAAAAAAAAAAAAAAAAAAAAAATGCATTTTTTGCATTGAAATGTTCTCTTCATTTTTTATATAACAAAAAAAAATTAAAAAGAAGATATTGAGCATTTTTCAGTTATTTATTACACAGCTATTCACTGAGCAATAGCTCACTGAAGATAAAAAGAAGAACCTAGCCAATACCATTTTAAATTAAAGGTAGGCTGATAATAGTTTGGATGTGTTTTATCCAGAATTAATGCAAGCATGCCAAGCATCCAGAGCTAAATAAATAAATAATTTTTAAAACCCCAAACCACATTTAATGTGAGATTAGGACACCAAAACTGTAGAAAAGGCATAAAAAGGAGTAAGGATGGCAGAAGATGGAAAGGGAAATTCAACATGCTTTAAATACCAGTATTTTCTGAGTAATTATTTTAATTGCCTTGCCTGTAGCTCTTTAATGACATTCTACTAAGGTAAACCAGGCCCACATGGTCTAGCTTACTGTATCTATCTCCATCTTTTCAATGACTGGGGCAAAGAATGCATGTCATAATTTGTGTGTATATGCACATGCTTCTTGGTGTTATCATGCACCTTGTTGTCCTCCCGTCAGCAGCTTGTTCAAGTAGCTCAGCTGAAAAAAGCTGCATGAGTTTTTGGCTGAATAGGTAACATAAGGAGTAGGTTAACAAAGTTTCCAGAGAACAATAAAAGTGTACATATGCTTCTAAAGAAAAGGAGAAATTAATAAAAATAAAAGCATTCTGATGACACCTGGTGGCCACTGCACACAAGGAAGTAATTGTGTTTCATCTGAGAAAAGCAGATCAAACAGAAACATGGTACATGTTTCTTCAGCAAGCATATCTACGGAAATGACAGCTGATATTATTATCAATTAGAATATATAGTCATTGGAACTTATATATTTAGATATCTGTATGTATTTGTATTATCAGTATTAACACAGACATACTCAACAATCTGAACATTAGTTTATTATATAAAGACAAAACCTGGTTTTCTGCACAATAAAATAGACACAAACACACTGGAAGTATTTCTGCTCAATCCTGTAAGACATATGAAACCCAGACTTTCTTTTCAGTTTTTATTTTCCAGCTCGGTTGCTTAAATAAGGCAGAGGGCGATGGGGGAGAAGCATGGTGGAAGCAGGGGGCTGCCTCGCACCAGGGTGCACTTGGAAGGTCTCTGTGCTACAGATGCTGCTCCAAATCCCTGCCACAATATGTTAGTCCTCCAGCACACTTCAGCAAAGAGTAAGCAGCAGCCTTCACTTCTTTGTATCACTGGATCTCCAACAAAAAGAAATCCATCATTAGAAATTAGTATGAAAAGGTGATAGCTGTACGCAGTTCTCAGCTGCAGAGGGGATAAACCCTTAACGTGCAGGGGAAAAGCCGCACGTCAAATCACACCTTTTCTGCTTAATGGTTTCTTATAATACACATAAGCCATCACAATAGTGCTGCCATCTCCTCCACAACACATAGGTGGATTTTTTTCCCTGATAACCTTAGATGATCATGACTAAGACTTAAACCATGCATAGCTGTGCAAAGCTTGGCTTCCTCCATAATAACTGGTATTTGCTTTCAGGTGAACAAACCCATGCTTCAGCTGAAGTCGCTGAACATCTTTTAAAGCTACTGCACTCTGAACAGTTCAGGGGGTTACCATTGAATTTTATTCTAATTTCCGTCACTGTCCGTGTCAAGACAGAAACCAATACAAGACGGCAATGGGAGACGTACAGGTGTGACAGTGGCATCGTGAGGCCAAGCTCTGCCAATATGAGATGATACAAAAATGATTCATGACTTCCGTGGTGCCTGTGACACCAGTCAAGAGCTACTATTATGGCACAACGTGCAGCCTCTTCCCTTCCCCATCCCCGAGCCCTTCACCGGAGCTAAGCCATGTAGCTACAAAAGGTGCCTTCACTCCAGCAGAAGACAGAAGAGAGGCTGAATGCTGAGCAGGCTCCCACTTCTTCCCAGCAAAACGCACTCTTGGTCAACGGATGGAGGGCGGAGGTGAATGAGGGAGGAGGCAGTGTTATAGCAAAGGGCTCTGTACACCCGGCAGAGAAGGACCGGGGGATGTCTCAGCAGCATCCATCTTGGACCACGGCCCGTACAGTGAAACCACATCTCCCCAGGACAGGTCCTAGCCAGCTAGAATTGAAGGAGCGAAGGAATTGAGGAGGAGAAGGGACAGCCCCTTGCTGACACCACCATCACCTATAAAACCCCCATTTACCTCTTGTCCAAAGCATTCACAGTACTGATACTTTAGGAACAACTACCATGAAGGTTTCAAATGCCACTGCTTATGAACAGTACCCATTTCCCCCCATGTCTATTTGTTTCAATGCAACAAATTCGGTGCCTACCTAATTCAGTCCCTGAAATTCAGCTATCTTCCAGAACTAGCAATATGCCTAAGCATGTGCACAGTGTCAGCAGGATTCCTCCTAGGCTTGACATGAGGCACTTGCGTTCAAGTGCATCCCCAAACACGGACTCACCTGGCAATTAAAATTTTCATTTCTCCTGCAGGAATGGTGCATGCAGTGCAACATTAGGAACAGTTGTGCTGGGGGCCTGACCCCTTCCCTAACACCTATAAAAATTATGCAGCTTCATTCTGTTATATCTAAGAACTTCACCTTGCTTACTAGTTTTCTGTTACTTGGGTATCTAGTGTGCAAAATCTTCTCATTATTTTGAAGTACACGCTGTAACAGCTACACAAGACTACAGTGCATTTCCTTCAGTTGTTGGTTTATCACAAACTCAAATCTCCAGTTGGCACCCACGTTACCAAACAGCTCCCCGGGAAATATCAGCAACGGAGCCCAAGGTGAGGGGAGTCTCTCCTCCTCCCCCCGGAGCCCAGCAGCCACACAGAGCCACTGCTAACCTGGCCGTTGGCTGGTGTGATCAGGGTGGCACCTCAGCCCTCCTCCTCCGCAGACTGGGAAGACATGTGCCAGTCAACTCAGTGGCCCCATCCGTTGCCTCCTGATCCCCAAATCCCTCCTGGACAGGGAGTACAGCATGCCACTGGACCCTTCCCGGACACAGCTCCTGGCATCGCAGGAGGTCACAGCAGGACCACGCGGCACTTCCCCGGGCGAGGGGACCTCGGGAGTCGGGTCAGGGCTGCCAACTTGTGCGCGTGGCCTCTGTATTTCCTCGATACATCACTCTCTCTCGGGAACGCGTTAGGAGAGTGTTATTGCTAAAAATACTACTAATTCCCTGAAAAGCACCGAGTTAAAATCAATCCCACAAACTTTCCTGAGATCAATAGGTTTTAATGAACACAGAAAACATACTCTGTGGCAACCACCAGCAAGTACCCAGAGACCGAGCTAGAGTAAGAAATTACACCTGCTCCAGTGCTTTCCTGGGAGAAAAAATTGACATATTACTAAGTAGGCTATCGCTCAGCTCAAATGTCCCCAGGATCTGAGGGACCACAAGCTCACCCTTATGGGCAACCTGCATGTGATTTATCACGGCAGAGTGCAGCCAGGACACCAAGTCAGTTTTCCCCACTGCAGACAGGGCAGCATTTCGGTGCTGCACTCTCAGCTGACCAAGCAGCCCAAATCGCAGACCCAGCCCATTCCTCTGATGGATCAGTGCGGGTGTGGAAAGCCGACTGCAAGCCAAACGGGCTGCCTTCTACAGCAAAGGGTGCTGGCGTAGCCCATTTTTCTCTCAGGTGGTAAAAAGAATATTTAGTCCTGTGTTTCAGTCATCAATAGTCATTTTCCTGGTATTCATCCTGGGAAAACACTTTTAACAAGTGCTACAGGACCTTTTTTCCTAGCTGTAATCATCAATGGAAAAGAGACAAGAGTCTAAAATTAAAGCTTACAGACAACAGGAGCAAAAATGTTGGTTTATGTCTTTTACAGTGAAACCTAATATTAAGTGTGCTGTTCCATCTTGTATTTTCCAGAAGACTCATGCATTACATCCTATTTTTTCCAGGCACTATGATTCAGATTTTCACTTTCTGGTAAATTCCATAAATATTTGATAATCAAATGCAACTTCTGTCTTGTCGGCTCTGCAGCCTTCCTCATTCTAAATCACCAAATTCTTCTGCTTTTTTACGTGAAGCAGGAAAGGAATTCACTTCTAACAGTAGCCATGTAACTCCGTTTTACAATTTAAAATATCGTTTTGTCACATACGCACCATTTTTCCAGAATCTAATACCCGATATTATTTCTATAAACTAAACAATACAGAAGATTTTACTTGTTAAACCGCTGTAACAGCGCAAATCACAGCAATATAAATAGGCAAAGGTTCTTATTACAACCATTATACTTTTATCATGAAACTCATTCTGCATTATTGTGCTAAGGAGATGTAATTATTCTTAAATGCATGTACAATGGAAAAAATAAATAAATACCCCTTTAATGACTATGAACTCCTCACAAAATCCTCGCCCCCCAATGCGTATGCTTGGACTCTCAACTACTTAGTAGGCATCCTAAAGCCACTACCTATGTTTTAAATTACTCGAATACCTACAGACATCTAAATCCAGCTGAAGTCACTGGGAATAAGGCATTTGAAAGTCAAGATATTTCCTTAGGTGCTCAAAAAGGATTCGGAAAGTAATGTCAGATATCCAGATGTCATTATTTTATCCCCAAAACTTGTTATTCAGAATTGAACGTGATATAAAAACACATTTTTGTAATTAACATTAGGTTTTTTTAATTTTGAAAACTCAACAATTAAGAATGGTTAGCTGCATTAATAACTCCTTTTCCAGAGTGCTTTGAAAGAAAAATTAAGTTATATTAGACTAGTTTTAATAACCTGTAGATTTTAAAAGTGCCCAATTATAAATGAAAAAAGGACTACAGAATAAAGGTAGCAAATGCACAAATGCAATGCTGTTAAAAGGCAGACACGTGAGATCTCATGTATCTTGTGCCATTTGTAAAAAGGTTGTTTTATTATCAGTGTAACTAATCACAATGAAGCCATCTCTTACAACCAAAGACATTATAATGAATTTTCTTTACAGCTACAGAGAAATGCGATTTGCTGTTCCATATCAAACTAGAACAGGCTGCATAAATTCTTCTTCATATTTATTGTTAAATGTAATTTTTATCTATAAAATCAGCCATGAAATATTAAAAACTGAAACAGTAGAATTTATATCCCTTACTTAATTTAGTTTAAACGGTCTATTCACTAAAGAGAGGGAAAAAAGGTTACATATGTATTATAGCACACCCTCCCCTCTCCCCCCTAAGCATTTCTATTATAAACCCCCTAGTTTTTGGAATTTATAACTCAGCTGTAAAAATTCACTTCATACTTAGAGTCGGTATACTTTTCCTTTTACAAATGTAAAAAAAAAAAAAAAATCTGTTCTAGGAGGAAGGCAAGAAAGGATGTGAGAGAAGGAGAAAGGCAATCAGACTAAAAACTTTAATGCTTAGCCACTTAAATCAGTAAATAAGGGCCATCTACTGTAATTCAGATCCACCTTCCACCCCAAGGAACCAGCAGGAGATGGCCAGCTGGCTGCACCGCAGCCCCTGGGCAGATGGGCACTAGGTACTGACCTCCAGCTGCTGCTGATATGGGCCAGGTTCAGGCCGGCAGACTGGGCAGGAAACCTCCCTATCCTACTGCTATCTCTTGGTGTCATCTGTACAAGTGGGAATCGGACACACTGAAAATGAGTGAGAACAGCAAGAGGCATTAAAATTGTCTGCGTTGGAGAAAAGACAAGACAAAACACACCAGCACATCTTAAAAATGAACCATAGACAAAGTAGCATGTAAAAAAGGGCTTCTCCCAATTAAAAGCCCTAAGACTAGAGAATTCAGGAACTGGAGATTGGACAACATATAGTGCAATGAAAATTGCAACAGAAAGATAAAGGCAGCCAAAAAACATCAGCAGTTCATGGAAGCCAAAGGATTAAAGGGTATAAAAAGGGCTTTATTTAATACAGCATGGAAAACAATTCATACATAAGAAGGTAGATTCCAAAATGAAGCATGAAATAAGGCAACAAGAGACAAGCAACCTATGACCTTAAGGCGTAGACTACAACCTAGGCTGTTTCCTACTACCAATATCTTATTTTCAGCTTTCCCCTAGAGCACAACAAAAAGCACAAAAGCAAAATGTACTTTCATTTTCAGAGTCCCCATTTTATGGTCTGAAAGGAATAGAAAAAAGTAGCAAAGGAGCAAAACCCTGCTGTCATTCCCATAATGCAGCTGGTGAGTTGGTCAAGCTAGCAGGAGCAGCAAGCAAGCTCTGCTGGGGAGCTGCCTGTAGTCACTGGTGGCAAAGACCTGAAGTCCAGAGATGCTCATGACTACCCCAGGTGATGCTGCACTCCTTCCTTTAGAGGAAACAAAGGCCATGGGTTCAAACATAGCCTTTATTTAGTCCGTAACTAACTTTATTCATCAGAAAAGGCTCTCTCTTAGCAATTCTTTAACTACAGTCCACTAGGCCAATGTACATAGTTTGCAACCCATCCCCGGAACAATACAAATGAGTAATGCTTACAAATTCATTGGTTCTCTACAGCAATTCAGGTTTGGAGATGGTCATGGTTAAAAAAAATAGCCTTCATGTGAAGATCCTTTGCTGAACTAAATTAATCTGGCACACACAGACAGCAGATATTTCCGAAATATGCATAAACAAAAAAAAGGCAGTAGAAAGATATTACCTACACACCTTCCTGCCACAGACTCAGAAAAGGTACATGAGCAAAAAGAACTACAAAGTAAGAATTTTAAGGATCTAGTAGACATTAATATCATAATTCTTTTGATATCATAATTTGATTTGCAATAGAGATGAATAGTGAGGAGCAAGAGAAAGAATGAGAAACTTGGTGCTCTATGACAAACATATCCTTAAAACAACCAGACTCAACAGCAAAGGCTGCAACTGTAAAATCAGTTACCAGTTTATGGAGTTTATGCCAGATCACCACAAGGAAAAAGATGAAGGAAAAGGGAAGGCTGAACCAGGTGACAAGGATGCTCTAAGGGTTTGGGTGGCCCTATGGAACAAAAATCTGCGCTCAATTCCAAAAAGTCAACAGTCCAAAACTACTTAAGCCCGTATCCGCTAGGAATGTCAGGCACTACCGAACTGCTCGATGCCAAGCTTTAAAATGCCTGCAACAGAAAGTGAGATCTGGAGTCCTGAATTAGGTACCGGTATGTCACATACAATACACAGAAGAAAAAAAACCAGCTCCTGCTCAACCCACAGGGGACAGCCTCCTCAGCTAGAGAAAGACAGTGAGCACAAGTCCGGAACCCAGAAAAGGAGTGTTGTTGGGCCTAGGAGTCTGGACAAAAGGAAGAAAACATTGGCTCTGCTGAGCTACTACTGCACTGTTTACCTCTCACGAATCTGGAGAGCCTTGTTCTTGCACCTATGGCATGCCAGCTGTCACAGTGTCCTGAAGAAGGCACCTAAGCAAAGTCCCCTCCTCCAAACCTATTGGAGCTGCTCAATAACGTCATGTCCCCTACTTCTGAAAAGAGAGCAGAGCTTCAGCCTGCACATCTCATGCAGGGATTAGTAAATGTTTTCATGATGATTCAGTAAAATCCACAGTCACTCTTATTTTTATTTTTTATGTTAAAAAGTGCATAGACACTAAGATTTTCATTAGAATTCTTTATATTTATTTATGGTAAAAATGTATTCATTACAAAAACAGGTATTGACCAAACTTAAGCAAACACATACTAGTTTTTCTACCCTTCAGCTGCTACTTTGTGGACAGACATCAAAAGTACATTAGGAACACTTTGCAGAACTGCTCAAATAAATAAGTATCTAAAAGAAAAACCTCAAAAACATTGCATTTAATAATAAAGCATATTTTACAAAGTACTGGAATTTGGGGGAGTACTAGTCTTGAAAATATTCCTTTAAATTACCCTTATTTGGAATGACTGGCATGACTATTACCTATACAGTTTTACATTGCTTTATCCAGCCAGCTGACTAAATCATTAAAAATATACAGGACTGAGCTTCAGTTTGACCTGCAGTGACTCCTGTATGTATTCTCAAAATTAACACAAGCACCGAATGCTACTAGTCTTCCAGTTGTACTAACTGATCAAAGAATACTGCCCTGTAATTGACTACAAGCTAAAATCATAGTGCTGAACTGTGCATTTTCAAACAAGTGGTTTATAGCTCTAGATTTAAAATGCAAATTTTCCATTATATTTAATAATTAAAATGCATGCTGTGTTATGGTTATATTTGGTGACTGGATTAGTAGTACCCCAACTGAGTTAAACAATGCCTTTTTCCTATTAGAGTTCGTATTACCATATTATCTATTTGTTTAAGAAAAGGAAGAAAAAAAGCACAGCAAGGAAGAAGGAATAAAAAAGAAATATGAATATCAAACATACTGAAAGACAGTGAGGACCAAGACAGTGAGAAGACCTGGTATCAGCAAAAACTACGCTAGCTGAAAGCGGAAAAGCTGAAATATCTGTGCATTTAAAGTATGAAAACTTTTTTAAGAAAAAGAAGAGTCTCCATTTGTCAATAAGGGTTCTCATTCAAAGCAAAAGGTTTAAAGCTCAGTCTTGTTTTCCTAGAGGCACCCTCTACAAATTTAGGGAATACAGACATCACTGTCAAAGAGCGGACTCTCTCAGGCTGTCAACTTCTTAATCAGGGTCTGACTTCACTGGAAAGTGTGAAATTATGTAATTATTTATGCTTGGCAATTCTGATGATCTAGACAGTTCCAGCACTATGAACATCTTCTTTTACAAAGCAAAATTCCTACTGCAATTTTATTGTAGGGAATATACCATTCTTTTTCTCTGCACTTTCTAGGTGGTTTATTAAAAAAATTTACATATTACATGAAGTATTTCTCCTCTCTCAAAACAGATACCATTGAGCTTAGAAACATAATTTACAAGGATGAAAAATAACTTAAAAATAAAATCAAAATGAAACCATGGCCACAGTGATATCAACTGTAGTTTTCGCAGCACTGTCAGTTAGATTAGGTGTCATCTAAAACTCTGTAATTAAGTCTAATGACCTTTGAGTACTTATAACAAATGTATAAATAAAATATTATTTGACCCCATGAAAAGACACGCTCCTTGCATTTCTGCACTTCCACACAACATTTAAGTATAAACTTCAGAGATTAACTTTGTTTTCATTTAAAGTATATTTTAATTATCTTGGTATCAGCAGTGGATTTGAAGACAGGGTTGTGTTCCTGAAAGCTTGCCTACTTCTCCGTCTATAGTAGTTGGTGTAATGTATTACCTCTGCCTGTATGCCACCTCCTCAGAAACCTACCCCCTGACAGGGTATTTACTCTTTGCATCCAAAATACAAAGGTACCCATTCTCTGACAAAAAAAAATTATTCAACACTGTACCCCAAAATAGAGTGTATTGACACCAGCAACGTCTAAAATCAGGATGATGTGAACAAAGAAAAAGAGCAGGTATCCCTTCAAGTCAACCTCCACCTGCAAAGCTCAGCATGTTTTTCACCTGGAAACGGAGACTGAGTAGTCCAAACAGAGCTGGCAAAATGCATTATCAGGTTTTTACTTGTCTTCTCTGAAGAACTGTCTACTGTACCTAATAACCTTGTACCCAAGGAAGATTCCTCAGTTTTGAGAGAAGGAGCTCCTTACATCTGATCAGATGTCTGTTTCGGAGCAGCAAAACAGATACGTCCAACGTCGGGCCTACATCACCTTTCTCTTCAGCCTCTTCCTCTCCTTCCTTCCTCAGGTTGCCATCCCTATTGCAAACTCTTTGGGCGACACAAAGAAAATCAGACAGGGAACAAAGCCTACATACAACCCTCTGCAATATCATTAAAGGCACACACAAAGAAGTCAAAGAAAATACTTGTCAAGAATTTTCAAGCTACCTAGACTTAGAACGGCTCTCAAATTCAGAAGTCTGTAGCTTTGACAATTAAAGCCTAATCAGAAACAACTTAAAAAAAAAAGTTTCTTCATACAATGTATCTACAAAGTTCCTGGTACCAACAAGTAACAACACTGTATTACAAAACCTCTGCTCAAAAACCAAGCTCTATTTTTTGGGATAAAATTTGGACCAAAAAAAAAAAAATTCCAATTTTATTTCTTTGGTTTTGTATGCACAAATTATGAGATGGAGCGCTTGTGTCAGGTTCTGATTTTGATCATTTTGACGCAAATTGAAAAAATTCTGTTAAACTAAATGGAGATATTCCAATTTATAGTCGGGTAAATGACATCAAAATCTAGGCCCAGGTTTTCTTTCCTTCCTGATTAAATTACATTAATGTACACTCAAAACAAAGCAACTACTGCTAGTCCTACTATTTTTTTCAGCAGAATAACCGAACTGTTAACAAAACAACACATACACATATACATGAAGTAATTAGGGTTCTTTCATATGTCTGCCATCTACCTGAAGCCTCACAGTAACAAGGCTTATAGCAACATAATAGTATGGGGGCACCAACATATCGCCCTAAATGTAGAACAGAAGTGAACCTGCTTCCTGTAAGGACCTATAGGCTACTGTTTTTCCCTAAAATACTTTTTATTAACCTGACGTATATGCAATATCAAAAAAACACAACATACTGTCTTCTTACCCGGAATACACCAGGAAAAGGCTCAAAACCTAAATATCGCATCTTCACATTGCTAAAAGGTTTGACATAATATTTATTGCCGTATTACCCCCAATTAGCAGTTTAAGCTTGTTAACAAGAACAGTTCTTTTCATTTAAGGTAAACAGGAATCATCTTTCCATTGTATAGGTAAAATTTGTAAATAGGACAGCTCATGAATCCTAAGATGAGAGTAACTAGGAAACGATTCATTAAGGCTTGGGTTGTAAATTCAAAACATGAAGCATAACATACTTAAAGAAGGTGGTTTTATTTTTAAAAGCATTCATTAAGCTCTCATCTCCAAGCCTCAGACTTTTAAATAATTTAAAATGAAAATGCGAACAACAGGGAGGAAAAAAACAACTGCAATTCAAATCATTCCATTGTTGTACCAATAAAACTGAAAACAATAGGAAAGAAGTTGGCAGATTTTGAAGACAACATCCAGAAAACATTTTTATGTACTGTATCTTTGAACTTAGATATTATGCTAGCATGGGATCCAATCAAAAAAAATTAGCTCTGACTTACAACAATCAGACTGTGCCCAGTAAAGGATACACATGCTAAACTAGTAATTTTTAGTATTCATTGCACTTTATTCTGCAGCTGCCAAAACAAACAAACAAGCTGCAGCTTATGGATGCTTTTAGATTTTTTATTTTTCCATTTTGACTTTTCAGAAATGTATATCCTATTAACAATTTATATGACATAAGGTGAGAACCCCCTTCCCTTTCAGGAGTAAGATAAATGTACTTCACTGGCATTGAAAACAGGAAGTGAAGATGACAAAAGTAACAAATCAAACAGAAAACAAAACACAAGGATCACTGCTGTCCTTGCTGCATATCCAGTCTCTTGAATCCAATGTCAATACGCCCCTGCAGAAGGGGTGTTACATAGCAAGGAACTAGGAGGGAGCAGGATTTTGCCTTTACTGTATTTCTGGAGTTTGCTATCCTTTTCCAAAGTACCTGGAACAATCCAACTTAAATATAACATATGATTTCACTTAAACATTCAATAGAAGAAAAGCACGCAACAGGCATTTCTTTCTCCTTGTTAACAGACCACATGGGATTGCAAAATGCAAAAGTGCCATATTTCTATGCCACGGTTCCTGGGGAGAAAGATGGACATGTATGCTGGGCATCACGTGAACATCAAGACGTGCTCCTCAGAAGCCTTGAGCTTACTGCCTGCACCCCACACACCCGGAAATCTGAGGCTTTTCCGCCACACGGGATTTCCTGCGCAGGTGCAGAACACGAGCAGGAAACCCGGCACTTCCAGTGAGCTCTGGGCATACCACAGCTGTGTGACACGGCTGCAGCACACACACCTTACAGCCAGTGCGGTACTTCCTAGAGGCACCAAACCGCCCCGGCAGCACATGAGCAGTGAGTCTGATGCTTCCTCACATAAACCGAAACTGCTAGGTCACCCCTGTTCACATTTCTCCCTCGAGCACAGAAGTGGGTGATGCCAACATGCTACGTACCACCAGTACAGGTACAGTAAGCAAGCCTCCTCCTCCTCCAGGTGTGTCTTAAAACCAACTCTGGGTGGACTATCTCATACGTTTATAGCAAATGGTTATAGCAAACATGTTCTACTAACTTACCAAAAGCAAATAAACCCAACCACTGACCCACCAAATGGAAATGGCTGCAGTCCACAGGCTCTTCCTGAGCCGGCCCAAGCTTGGAAACCTGCCTTAAGAGAGAACTCACACGTACAGAAGTATAAAGCCATACCAGAGCTCTTAAGGCCATCCAGACAGCACCAGAACAGTTTGTTTCTGCCTTTGCTTAAATAAGAATTCTTGTCAGGACTTCCACACTCTTCAAACTTCTTGCTGGAATGTTTCTTACAGAAATATTTGTATACTACATAACTGTATGGATTCCATAATAAAAATATCACATGAAACAAGGATTTCTATATAAATTGATGACAGTATTGCTATTTGGATGAGTTTTGTTGCACCCTTAATTGCAGTGAATTTTAACATTTACATGTATTTTTTAAATCTTTGTGTCTGTATTTTGAGAGACACTTCTGAAATACCGAAGATGGGGCTAAGGACAGCAAGAAACTTTCTTTTTAACTACAATGAGACAAAGAAATACCAGACAGGAAAGCATCTATATATATGTTTGTAGCAAAACAGTCATCTATAGAGATGTATACATCCAGATCTAGACACTGAAATACTGCATACCCTAACTACTCTGTGTGCCTCCTCCTTGGCCATTACATATGCCACACACACATAACAGCTTATATTTTTAGACTCAGAAGGGCAATTAAAATTTATGCCTGTACCACTAAGGACCGAAGGAAACTAAGAACATTTGCAGCTTCCCAGCCCAGTTAAATATAACCCATAATGTTATAGTCAGTAGTTCAGCAGCAGGCCAGTCTACTCAGAAAAAAGGTCAGCCTGCTGTAGAACAAACAAAACAAACCAAAGCAAAAAATCAGCAATAAACAACTCTGCTAATGCAGGACTGGAAAGCAGTCATGAGTCATGCAAACAAGCATTTTACTTCTGGAACATCATTACTGCCTGTTTCTAAGTGGCACTTGGGTTATTTCTTTGTAAAGAAGCGTGTGAATTGGCTAGCACTTGCTGTGATCCTCCTTTTCAGAAGGTAACTGGACTTCTTTCTGCTCTAAAGCTACAGATTGCTGCCGTCTTATACGTTTGGGACACAACCTTCTTTCACCTTCACATGCTGAAGAACTGAAATTAAGTAAAACAAGAAAACTTCCATGTATATTTAACATAAATGCCTAGAATGGGCTAGAGACTCTTGTGTTACTACAGACCCTTCACTGGGAGATGGCAGAAACAGGATGACCGGAAGTCATAGCTGCAGAGCAGCAAGGCGGGTATGGTTCCCCTGTTTTAAACATACAACTTCTTTTTGCAAAGCAAAAGATGCCTTTGGAATTTCTGCAGGTGAGAAATTAGAGATTACAAGAACGTCTTTACATTTTTTGCTTTTTTACTGGCTTTATACACACAGGCTGATAAGCACTTTGAGCTTATGTCTTAGCACAGGCTGAAATGACAAAAATAAAAAAAGTACCCAGTTTAGAAGAAAAGTAGGTTTAGGTATATTTCATTTAAACTTTCATACACTTATGTGTAATGCTGTAAGAATGTCCACTGCAAAGGCAGACAGACCAAAGATTAAACCACTCTGACGTTATCAGAGAGATGTCACATGAACTTTGACACCCTGGGCCAGGCAACATTTAAGCAGTTTGCAATGCTACCTCCCATGCGGCCCTACTCCTAATTCATTCTCTCCAAGACGTCCACGGTTAATCTTATGCCTCTTATTAGCACTAAGCATCACCAGGGAGGCGTACTGCTCATTTCCTACATGCATCTGTGTCCACCAAGAACCACTGTCATTCATTCTGCTCATTCCACTCAAGTTGCTTCCTGCGGGGGGAGCGGCACTTCCAGGCCTCTGCTGCTGCTGGCCAGGCACTGTATGCAGCTGCACCTTAGGCGCTGGGCAGCTGTGCTACCCCAAGCTAGCAAGGCCAACACAAAACAATACCCTTCTTGGGTAGAAGCATAGCCAAGAGTGCTCTTCTGGCCAGCTGTTGACTATTAATCTGTCAAAACGAAAGTACCATTTTTGTTTAACTCCTTATATAATACAAAGCACAGAATAGAGACCACTATGCCTAGTGGCTAGGTTTGCAAACAACAGCAGCTGTTCTTTCCCCATCACCACAACCTTTGTAAAAAAAAAAAAAGTCAAGTCACTGAAAGAATAACAGCCACTACAACTGTGGAATCGTGTCATCTTGTCTTCCCCCCCAATCCCTATTTTTGGTGATGTGCTCACTTCAAAAGAATAACCTATACTCCAGGATGCGCAATCTAGAAAGTGAACATAGTAATTTCAATGTGCACCATAATACTGTGGCATTAATTTGAATAAATGACTAGAGCAGACATATCTTTAACCAATGTTTTTATTTGAGTGACGGATCATCTATCCAGTGCAGCCTTTCTGTTTCCCCAAGAAAGAGAATGAATTCTAAACCATCTTAGGAAATTCAAATGTAGGGGCCATTCAACAATTCCAGTTCAGCCACATTTCATATGCCAATCTATCTGTAAATTTTAGCTCATGCGCAAAACCACAAGTCTGTATACATTCAACAGTTAAAAAAACAATTAGGCAAAGCAAAGCTATGCTTTTCTTAATGTTGTGCACACTAATGCAAAAATGCTCTTCCTCATACGAAAGGTTGGTTTTAATGGAATATTGTGACTGACATCTGCTTCACACACACTCTTTCCCCAACTAATGTTTTTCTATAAAAGGAGACACCACAAGTTTTAAAAAAGTTTCTAACAAAGAAAACTTTTGTGCAAATAAATTAGAATTTTTTTATGCTGTAACTATACAATAGTTCCTACAGAAGAATGGTAGTGAAGGATTGGCTCAATGTTTTTAACTCAAGTCATCTGAGTTACACTTCCCAAAATGCTAATAAAACTGACATGTTTGAACATACTGAAAAAGTCACAGTCCATCATCACGCTGTCACATCAGTGCATTTGACTTTTTTAAAATGTATGGATTATACAATTACTGCCAGGCTCCATATTTTATATATAAAAGCTACAATCTGATTATATGTCCATGCTGAAATAATTTATGAAATAAGGGTGGAATGACTGTAACGTTACTTCTATGATGAATGTAACTTGCTGTGAATAGTCTAGGAGATTGCAGGAGAGACCAAACTGAAGCCTGTAATTGTCTTCATCTTTCATGAAGAGGTGTGACCTGGGGAAAATATAGATCCCAGCATCCAAAGCTCCAGCCTCATGCAAACATCTTGATTACTCATGTTCTGATATAGGAATGGAAAGAGAAAATTTATAGTCTTCACAGGCCACACCTTTAGATTATTAAGGTAAGGATCAGAGCGAATTACATCCAATGTTTAAATTGTACATTAGTCTATTACTGTTTTGCACCATCAGCAAATCACTCCTGCCACTATTACCCTTGCACTTTTGGATTCCCATTATTTACTACTCCCTAGGTGTTACCACCGTGCTTAGTACAATATAGATGGACATGAATACATGACAAATCCAAGGTCTTGCAAATCAGGACAACTACAAAGAGAAGAAAAGAAGGTACAGGAAAACAAGAATTAAAAACTGTAACTATGCGAATTCTGAGATCACCAATACCTACAGCATACAGATCACGAATTAAATGTTTTTTTCCTTTTCTTTCTCCTTAACTAACACTACATTTAAGATGAACATTGTGGTTCACAGACCACACTAATTATTTGAAGGAGCAACAGGAAACCCATCATAACAAGTCAAATTAAACAAGATGATAACCTATCCCTCACAGGCCACCTAGAACAGTTAGTTTTGGTTTAATGATCTTTTCCACTGAAGATGCACACCTACTTAGAAATGTGTTAAGAAATTGCTATGCTATTTATGCGAATTCGCTTTCCTTAGTGCTGACAGGTCCCCTGAAAGTCCACTAACTCCCTAGAAAGGACAAAACCACGTTGAAAAATCACAAGATCGTGAGAGTGCGGAAGGTGATCGTGACTCAGAGACTGCTCTGTTCAGTGACTTAAGCAGAGTAAGGGGAAAACGGCTACGCTTGCAAGAACCGCTTACAAAGCTCCCGCAGCCACATGCGTTGTCACTCACTGCCACCCGCACAACTTCTCAAGCTCATCCACGCTTACGCTACAATGACCTTCGGGAAAGGAGGGGAAAGGAAGAAAAAGGGTTTTCTGTGCAGCGAAAAGCATTCGAGGTAGAGCCGAACCACGCCAAAAGTCACGCCTTCCTGGCTGCGCGGGGCCAGACCAAGCCGCGGCCCCGGCGGGGTACGGCACCGCGACCCAGCGGCACCGCGG
>WAAD01003142.1:106005-116887 GCA_013389945.1 Fregata magnificens
AAAAAAAAAGACTTGAGAAAGGATGTACGTGGCAGATCTTACTGGTTCTTCCACTGTGATTAAATGAAACTGTATCATTTGAAGCAGTCACTGGAATGTCAGGGTTGCTGCCAAATTGGTGATGGTAACCCTGCATACAGAACGTGCTGTCTTGTCAGGAAGGCAATAATGCACAGGAGGCAAGTAAAGCAGTACTAACTCTTGAATTTCTAAGTGTAAAAAAAGAGTGATACAAACTTACATGAAATTCATATGAGGGCTCTGCCACCACTTGTTTCTTCACACCAGAAGGATGCATGTCAGGAGTGTGTCATGCTGAAAATTTTCCAGTTTCTATTACAGAAATTACAGTTTCAATTCTAAGTTCGGGGAAAAAAAAAATCCCCTTCAGCTCCACAAATAAAAAGACATGGCTAGCATGATCTTTGAATTATTCTTACAGATAAAAATAATTTAAAAAACTAAAAAATTGTAACTGCATCTAAAGGATGGGGAACATGCAATTGGCTGGCACTTCATGTTATTTCTCAGTGAGAAATCACTGAAATGATTTTAAGACAGGTAGCAACATCAGTATTATTCATGCATACATACACAACGTCTGGTTTCTTTTAAGTACAGCTATATATAAGTCTGTCTGGAGGCTGACAATGACAAACCTCCAAGGATGCATTTTTGTTGTACTGTGTTTTTTTAATAAAAGGTAATTCATTGCAGTAAAATGAAAAAGATTCATTTATTACACTGTATTATCAGTTATGTGTGAAGATGTCCAGCTTGCCAGTATTTACGGCTCTGCCACTGTGTAATTCATCTCTTGCAAACCCACAAAGCAAGTTTGTGAAAGACAAATATCTCAAATATAAACATCAAGGCTGGTACATTATGCATCAATACATTAAGTTTAAGATTTAATGTGCTATCAGATCAGATCAGAAAAGAACTTGGAAAGAAAGTCACGCTACATGAAATACAGATTTAATCCTTAGTTTTCATCTTCACTAAGTCAGCATCTTATCCACCTGGTGTGTGCATCCAAGTCCTGTTAGAGCTACATCCACTGAAATAAGAACGTGTGTAAACTGTCAGCTGTATGAAAAACATTTCCTAGTTACACACTGAAGTTCTCAAACGCTCATCGGATAAGGAACATGACTGTTTTTCTTTGCTGTCAAGACGCACCTTGTGCAGTGTGTACTTTGAAGCTTAAGCAAGGTTTTGTTGGCTTCTTTCCCCTCCCAAGGGTAAAGTTTCTTAGCAAATAGAATCCAAATGCAATGCCTAGTTATGGTTTTGCAAACACTTTTACACACCTATTTAATTTAAGTCCACAAAGAAACACAGCTATCATTCCTGCCTTGAGGAGTAAGCGAATGTGGCAAGTTCCACACAAAGAACCTGAGAGGAATTATATGACAAAATGCAAGCACGCTTTCAGATAGTATTTGCAATTTTTAAAACTGTGTGAGAGTAAAGTAACTAGGAACCTCCTCTGTCACCCTCCATCTAAAACAACTCATTCTGTGTGGGTTGCAGAATCAGCTGAAAAGCTTTGCAGGAACTGGTGTTCCTCAGGCAGGGATGGAAAGCCCCATTACAACAGTCAGTGGCTCTTTCACTTACCTCTTTAGAAACCAGTGGAAATAAATACCCAAATGATGTCTAAGTGTCTTGAGTTTAGTTCAAGCTCATACTTCAGTTGAAAAAATCTGCAAAGAGCTTGCAAAAATGTATGCCACCATGCTTGCATTGTTAGCAGGTCAGTTTGAATCTCCTGGTCTATTTTTATGTAATCTAATGTAGCAGTATCCCAGGAAAACCATTTACTACTTATCAAAATGACCTGTAATGTGAAGTTGTTCTTCATACATGTTTCTGAAGAATGCAAGTGAGAAGATCACTGAAATATTTGGCAGTAGAGCTAAGTAGACAAAAATGCATTCTATTAACAAGGAACTGTTCATATTTTTCTATTCTTATACTTCTGTTTAACGTATTTATATAATGATTTACCCCTTAAAGGACATGATGTGTCTGCAGCTCAAAATGCAGACATATATGGATGTATATGGAGTTGGACTCGATGATCTTTATGGGTCCCTTCCAACTCGAGATACTCTCTGATTCTATGATACAAGGTATAAATTTGAAAATGAATTAAGTTTCACCTTGGGGCCATAAGTATTGGCAAAGTACCACACTTTTTCCCTGTAGGAGAGTAACTTGCACCAAAACTACCGCAATGTGTACGGTTCTGACCAATTCCAGAGTCAGCATCTTTATAGAGCAGAAGACTTCTAAAACCAGATGTATTTGAGAAAGCCAGTGAAAAGGAGAAGGAATGAGAAACTGCGAATTTTTTTAGGATCCTAGAAAATCCTGTGGTAGAAAATAGCTGGCAGTGAGTGTTTTTGTTAGGAGAGAGGGCAGACTCTGGAGGTAGGTGGGAACAAGGGCATGCAGTTACGTACACTTACCCGTATACGAGTTTTGCACACACAGGCACCCTTCACACCCTAGTGATGAGCAACATGGTGATGAGCCAGGGAGACTAAACAGGATATATAAAGTGAGAAAGTTGTGTTCAGGACTTTTTTCATGCATCAGTATTTTAACTTTACGTGTTACTTGCAGGTAGAAGTTTCCAGCAGGAACAAAGGGACTGTGGCTCCTTGCTGGCACCAGCCACTGTGGCACAGGCTCCTGTGTCACCGATAAAGGCACAGTTGCACAATCTTCCCTGTCCAAACATGGACTATGGACATCCTTAACTAGCAAGGCGTTGTATAACATTTTGTCAAACAAGCTAAATGCCATATTCTGAGAGAAACAACTAGCAGGAGTCAAAGTCAAGCTTCTTGGGAGTAATGTTACTGAAAAGGAAAACCATAACTACGCGAATAAGCCTGATCTTCCACTTTCACATGCTAAGCAGATGGTGACCTGATTAATTCTTAGTCTCAGGGGGCGGCTCATCTCTCTATGCCTTCAGCTCCTATTGTCAGCATCTTATTATTTGACTCTCCGTGATTTTAGCTGACTGCCATATTTTTTAGTCTTCTCTTTTGAGACATTACTTAAAGATTAAAAATTGTATTTATCTAATATAAAAAAAGCAACTTTCACACTTAAGCCCACTGATTTTAAATGGAGATTAAAATGTTCCAATTTTTTCTTTCACATTAATAATTATTAGGAAAATATGATCTCACCCTTGAGCATTTGATTCCCTACAACATGGACGTACAGCCTACAGGAGGGAGGAATTGGGACAACATACCGGGGAGACAGGCAGACCTTGACCCGCTATGTGTAGGCACCTAGCGCTATTAGAGGTGCTCTGGGGTGCTGCATTCAGCCAGCTGCCACTCCACTGGCAGTGTTCCCACAGGGCTTGAGTTGTGCCTGCCATCCTTGGGGCATATTTCTCAGTTACCACAGGACATCCCCAGTGGCAGTAGGCATCCAAGTCTTGAAACCTCAATCAAGCTCTCAAAGGTATAGATGCTGCTGTTGGACATCCCCACAAAGTTGTTTTCTTGCTACCTGGGTAGGTTTAATCAGCAAAGCATCCTCTTATATGATTATACAAATATGATACGTGAAACAAATGGTACTTAGGTTTCACTGTGAAGAGGTACCCTGAAGTAAACACAAATTAACACTAGACCTTTATCACAGTGTAAAAATTAGTCTAGAATAAAATTTAACCAGTCCAATTTGCACTGAAAAGTCACCTCTTTAAGGCGTCCCTTTTCTGCGACTTTGTGTAAACTGTGCTAATAAACATATTGTAGCATTTGTAGTTTTGCACATAAATTGGGCAAAACCAAAAGTCATTATTCAGCCCTTAATAAGAAAAACCTGAATCATTATGAACAAGAAATTTTTTTAAATTACAATGTCAGGATTAGATCTTGTGAGTGTACGTATACATACGTACATATATATATACAGCTACATACACGCATATGCATATGTACACACACAAAGTGTACATATGATTTCTGTAGTTAGTTGGTCAGGATTTGAGAATATCTAATATGCTCTGACATGGGATATGGCATATCTAGAATAAGGCTAACAAATAGAAGCAAGCTTGAATCCTATTTCTAACATTATTATTTTAGAGTTATCTTTAACTTACTGTGGCAACAAATAGTTGTTAATGCAACCAAGAAGTAATATTGCTAGCAATTGTGTATAACAGCACAGACCTTAGAAAAATGCACACTTTTTTTTTCCAAAAGGCTGATGAGATGCTGCACACTAGAAAAAAAAGAAAAAAATGGGATGACTGTGGATGCCCTGTCTTGTTCTAAGAGGGAAAGAGTAGCTCTGGATACCCCCGTGGGCAGGAGTGGCTTCCCCAGTGCTTTCTTTCGTGGCCAGGAGAATCTGAAATGGAAGTTTTCTGCTATTTCTCTGTGCTGGGACTGAAGGAGGCATGAAGATGATCTGCATAATTCATTGGTTTCAAACACATGGTTTTAACTGGACAGTAAGTGGCTATTTCAGAGCAGAACCTTATTTCAGTGCACTGCTCTGATAGTGCCTGTGCTTATAAAATGATGCTGTCTTTGTTGACTATTTTATTTGGTGTTCCACAGAGCAACAGAAAAAACTACGTCTAGCATAAGCCCACCTTCAGTTGCGCTTCATGTTGTAGACCCCATAGACAGCACGGATTGTACTGTTTTCCAAAGCAGTTATAGTCCTAGAAACACAGCCTACATACCTCTTGCATGAGGAAATATACCACCTCAAACATCTCGCCTAGATTTCTACTCTTTCTCTTCTGCCAAAAGGGTCATATTTATGAGTAGCTGTTCTTTCAACAATGGTTGAAGTCACTTTCTAAAGCCACTGCAAAACAGGAGATTGCAAATAATGTTTTATGTCAATTTTATGTCTTTAAATACTTCAGCAAAATTCAATCATCTACCTTTATGGAGTGATAGCTTTCAAACATGGACCGATCTGCCCTGAGTCCTGTGCAGGCGCTGGAGTGCTCTCCCCTGCAGCGTTCCTTACCATGCTCATTCCTAAATGGTTTAAACAGGTGAAGGGAGCTGAGAGACTGTAGAGGACCTGTTCTGCAAGTTGATGGTGTGCAAACTGGAGTCTTCTGATCGTGGAGGCTCAGTTCTTGTCTTGGAGTCCTCTCTCTTGACATGGGTACCAGAAGTTACCCTGCAGTTACACGGTCTGCAGAGCTGACACAAGTAAGAGAGACTGAACCGGGTCCTCCTTTTCCCCTTGAACGCTGTCAGCAGCCAACATCCTTACTCAGTTCTTACTAGCTGAACTGTGAGCCTCATAGCCCCGGGGAAGTCTGAAAATGGGTGTTTATTGAGAACCTGATTTGAAACCTAAGTATCCTGGATTATTACTGTTCTCAGACCTCTTAAAAGGCCAGCTACCTTTATGTCCAGCTCCCAGGAATTTCAGGGGAGCTACTAAAAATCAGAAGCTTGTTTATTTACCTTTTTAAATTCAGCCAAGGCTTTTATCCTGATAACTTTCCACATCAGCTGTTCATACACGTTATCTGTGGTACAATATTCCCTTCTATAGACTCCACATCCTCACCTTATGCCCTTAATCACCTTTATTCTTGCAGGTTTTTGCAGGAGGGGGAGCAGGAGAGAAAGGAATGATACCAACTACTTTCCGTAATTTAATTAATGATGTCATTTGTTTTAACAGTAAGGATAACACTACTAAGTTTTTGTTTAAATCTGGTTCAGTCACTTTAGTTGCGTGTGAAATAACTACATTATAATAAAAATCACATTTTTACATTAAAAAATATATAGATGTGAATTATGTAATTCATGCTAGGTGTTTTGCCTAAACAACAAACAGAACTCTCAACTATTGCTTTAACTTCAAAATACATCATTTGCCTTTGATTTAATTATCAATGTAATCTGATGCTGTAAAAGTAATTAGCAACAACCAGTTGCTAATTGGGTGGAAAAACACCCTTCTAATGACAGACCTTAGCCAGAACAGATGTTTACAAAAACTTTATTATGTTGTACGAAAAGAAAGTTACATTAAGGAAACATATTATGTAGTGATTCTTAAAACTGTGCTCACAGCACAATAAGAGGAGATTTGGATTAAATGGGGGGGGGGGAAAGGCAGAATCCAGACCTGAAATGTTTATTTACTATTGCAGTTCTGTTGACCTCAGTGATTATTCCCAGAAGTAAATGTTCATAGGCAAGTCTTTGCATCAAATTCAGCAAGCTAGTTGTATTGCATTTCCTATTTACAGCCTTCTGTGAAGGACAGGGAAGAGATTAACGTGATAGTGGACCTTTCTTCAAATAATGAAATAGTGAAATTCTGTATATAGTGGGGAGGAAACGATGGTGTTGCAAACTGCTCATATTCAGAAACTGAAATATATGAGCTAGGCGGCATGAACGTGGGCATACTACAGAACAGAAATAAAGTCATTTTAATAAAATATATGCCAAAATTCCCACTGCTCTGAATTTTAAAACTAAAATGTAACATATTCCATTCAGCAAGAATGAATTATCCCTAACCCTATTTTATAGCATTAGGGATAAGATTGCTTGATTGACCAGATCACAAATGCATGCCATTTAGTAGTATGCCAAGTAATAGCATGGCATTTATTTTTTCTACCAATTCAGACCCACTGAATATGTGATTTATATGTTTTTCCAGATCAGGAAGTTAGAAAGCTTAAGACTAGAAAAGTGCTTTGCTGATTTTCTTGTGATGGTCTATCAGTTGTTAGTCTCTGTGTTGGAAGTTTCGTGTAAGCGCTGATGTAGCTTTGATATCTCCAGGAAAAAGGCTGCAAACGCTTTGGTTCCTTCAATGTAGTTGTGTCTGTGAAGAAGGAAAGAAAAAGAATGGAGCCCTGTCAGGCTGTTCTGCTCTTCAAATCAGTGGCATTGTCTGGTGAAGTTTTCAGAGTCTTCAGAGGAATTTGCAAGATTGGTCACCTGAAAAAAGGACCAAATGCACAGAAATTCTGGACATCCTGCAATTGGCATTCCTCTGAAGGATTCACCGAGGAAACTTTTTCCAGTGTTACGTCCCCTAATTACTATTGTCTGTAGCCACAAGGGTTGAGGCTATACTGAGGGACAACAAAAAGTAATTTGAGAATTATTGTAGCATTCTCCAGTTCCTCAAGCTCGGCATGACTTGACTCAGAAGCTGCACAAATGTTCAGGCAACACACTGAACAGTGTCTCACCATGGCTCCCCAAAGAATGAAGACAAGTGGCAAGTTTAAGCTAATTTTGATATAATCACACTAGTTTTGGTCCCTGTAATATAAATACACCTTTATATCCATTTATACGGACAACCGTTAAAACCCTTACTTAACCATTAGCCTGAGTTATGTCCGACTGGAATACTTTGAAATTGATGGTGTGATGGAAAGGTGCCCGTCTACATCATCGTCTTTCAGACCAGTGACAAATTTAATTGGCAGTGAAATGAAAATTGCCAGTGCGATGTATTTAAAGACTGAGTAAACACTTCATGAAAAGTATATAGCGGTATGCATTAGATTGAGAATTTTGCTTTCTGCTTGGCACAGCAGCAAGTTTGCCAGACACAGTAGTTTGGGACTGTCCAGTGGAGGGCAAAGCTTCCCATCTGGCACTGCTTATGCGTGGGTACCTGGGGACTTTGGCTCTCCCCCCTTCTCTTATAGCACAAATGGACAAATAAAAGAAACCTGCTTATTTTCTCATTCTGGGAGTGCTCCCCATCATCGGCTGCTCCGATCGGAAACATCATCACACTTTTCTGCGTTATAGTCTGAAATACTTTGGCAACAGGAATTGTTGAACCATCCCGAATAAAATCTGGGTCTTCTCCAAAAACTGAAATACATGGAAAGAATGAATGAATGAAGTGAAATAAAGGTGCTGTCTTCAGCTACCAAATAGTGGCTATCTGCTCAAACATAAAGAGCTTCTGAGTAGGAATTGTTTTGAGTGCGCAGCCAATTGATTTCATGAATCAGTTGCACTCTACAAACCTCTGGCTTTGTATCAGTACACGAAAGAACTAAATGAGGTTTTCTGGCTACTCCTGTTAAATACACCCCAATTCAGCAAGAGGTGGAGGCCTCAATAGCTGAGCTGTTCTATCAAAATCAGTAAGATGCATACATCAGTGAGATGTACGTGACTGTAGCACTGAATCAGGAAATCCCTGTTGCTCTATGGATGAGCACAATTCCCCTGCACACTTGCAGACACATTAAGGACTGAAAAAAGAAGGAACATACCTGTTTTTATTGCCCTTCTTGCTGCTTTATATAGTGGATCATTAACATCAGCGAGCCAGGGCTTCGCACCCAAAGGCATAGACACTTTCAGTTTGTTTGGACTGTTCCTCTTGGAAAAGACACTCTCCAAGTGCTCCACCACCTGCAGTGAAAACATGTTGCAGTCAGAACTGTTCAGCTTCTTGCAACTCAAGCTTACACCCACATTCCCACTTCTTCTCTCAGAAACAAATGCTAGAAACATTCAGTTTATGACTTTGGGTGTAAATTTGTGAGGTGCTAAGAGGGACTTAGTTTACACAGTAGAGGCCAAAGAAAGGGTTTGCCTCTTACCTGTTGTTTCACAACTGAAAGGTCCATGTGGGGGACCTGACGGATTGAGAATTTGCCAGTGACTTTTGCCGGAATGACCGTTTTAATTCCCGGTTCATGATAAGCTCCTTCAATCCCATGAATAGAGAGAGAAGGGTAATGCCACAGGTGTAGAAGTATTTCTTCCTTCAAAAAAATAACATTGAAAACGTAAGGGATGACACTGGAGCCATTCACAATTGATATAGGTTGATGTGAAGAAACAACCTTTTTCCATCCTAAAATTTGTATTTGGAGACCTCTGTATTTTAAAGATGTTTGATTTGTAATTTAAACCCACACTCATATCTTTTCATTTAAAAAAACACTGCTTCTTTCAGTCAACTTTTGTTTACCTTTAGAAATATCTGGATGAGAACAACTTTTCATGCACAGCAAGAAAAGTGGAGCATTCATTATTTTAAAGTATCTTGGAAGTAAATTTTTCTAGTACCAAGAAAAATCAGAACAACTTCTGATCTGACCATCTGTTGATCTCAGAACTTCTCGCAGGAGAAACCTGTGACCAGTTTAGCCAGACACCTCCCAAATGATACCAGGGAAGAAGTTCTACAATGAGCGTTAAATAATACAAGAAGTAAGATGATAATGTTCAGTAACCAAGTTGACCTGTTTTTCTGGAGAAGATAAGAAGGGTAAAAGAAAAAAAAAAGGAAAGGAAAGGAAATGCTTATTCTAAGGAAGAAAGGAGAAATATATAAGTTATACATTGGTCTTCATGCAGAACCCCAGGGCGCAGCTCTTTTCCTTCTACTTCAGTTTTATGAGACTAGAGCTTTATGTACACATAAAATTTGCACCACTTCATCCTCATATAGATAAAGCATCAAAATTTATTTAGTGTAGTTACATTATACTTCTGCATTACTGATTATTACAGTCTAGCTTAGGCTAATTCAGAGGCTTTTTCATGGAAATAAAAGCATCCATATTACAGCTTATACTACTATAATTACATTAGTGATTAAAAAAAATGAATCACTTCTTTCCTTTCTCTCAGCTGCCACTCTTGTGCAGAGAGATCTTTCTGAGCCAGCCCTTACCTGCTCTTTTTTATTTGGGATATAATTTTTAAATGCTGGCAAAGAGAGGCATATAGCTTTGGGTGCTTTTTTGACGTGCTCAGCAGACATAAAAACCACCCCAAAACATATCTGCCTAGAGCTGCCTCCCCATTTTTTCAGAGCCGAATACAACTTCTTTCCTACTGTGTAACCCGTATGCAGGGGTTTTAATGCTTATTTTCTTTGACTGGTTAGGTGAGGGGGAGAGGATCACACACACACACACACACACACACGCCCGCAAGAGAAGGTCACTGTTAGTTTTGCATTATTCCTTTTCCTTGATTATTCATGTTTCAGATCACTTTCCCCAGATGCAGTAGCTTGCATTTTCAGCAGATTAATTTTATTTGCCTTTTAATGCTCTGTGCGCCTTTATTTTATTTTGAGTCTGCCATTGACTGAAAATATCTTTCAGTTTGGCTTTATACATAAATGCTATGAATGGGTGATTTAAATTCTTTCTGCTGACCATTTATACAGATTTTATGTTACCTTGGTGCCATAGAGGAATTTTTTCACGCCACTATTATTTTTATGTTCCTCTAGAACAAATTCAATCGATTCATACAATTTTTTCTCCTCCTCCGTCAGGGCAGTGACGCTGTCATAGATTCCAGGGATCTGAATACAACCTGTGGGATCCACAAGGCTGTCTACAAAATAAGATAGAGGTATCAGTACAAGTGGGACCTATTTCTTCCACTTGGTGATCACACCACCTTTTCTCTTCTACCTAACTCTTTACTGAATGAGTAAGCCTAACAACTAACTACTAGCAACTGTTTGCATCCATTCAGTTGTGGCACCTATATTGATGTGTTTTCATATTTATTAAGAAAATAATTGAGCTGCTGTTTGTGTGTAGTGGGTCAGCCCAGCTGCCTACATGAAAACATCGTCCTACTGAGATAGAAATCAGCATTAAAAAGTCAGGTTTCGCTATGTGTGTATGTATTCAAGTTGCCAGCAATCCTTAAATGTTCTTGATTGACGCATGACTGACATCAGCTTAACAGGCACATGTCTGAGGTCCTGGCCTTACTGGGGACATTCCCCTCCTCAGCTGCTGCCACCATAGCTAAGCTGAAATTTGGAAACCTGGGAATCTTGCTTCAATTAGGCTTGCCTTACTCAGGTCAATTAA
>WAAD01003142.1:116904-130137 GCA_013389945.1 Fregata magnificens
ATTAAACATGGCACTGATCTTCGTTAGGCTGATTGCTAGCCATTGTTTCCCAGTTACTCCTGAGCAATGATGCGTGTTATTACCCAGCAGAGCTATCAGGTCCATCAGCGGCTCATGAATGATGCCTCCAAAAGTCCCAGAGTGAAGGTCCTTGCCGCCAGATTCAACCTGTACCAAAAACACTGGTTACATATGAACGCTCCCTACCTCATTCTTCTGCGAGTGTTTGTTTTGCATGGCAACTGGTGGCTTCAGTTTTTTAAACAAGGCCACAAATGAATAGAAAATGATTATGTGTTTCTACTTATAAAATGGAAAACATGTCAGGAACAATCTGCTTCTGGTAAAGAGAAGATAGGGCTCTCTTGGTAACCACTAGAGAGAGAAATTCAGCTGTCTATAGCACTTACAGGCATTTGAAAGCAAGGGTCCCTCTCCATTCCCTCCTTTGCTTCAGTAAGATTAAATACACTGCAAGTGAAACACTTGCATATTACTGTTTCTAACACCGCAGAATAAATTCTTCAAGTTCTCTATCCTTTTTATTTAATGCAAAATCTTCATAACAAAGGCAAGAAAGAACCTTACTTGTTTTGCATTAAGAAAATATATGTCCAACCTTAATTCCAAATTGCAACTAATAAGAATTTAGAGGTCTCTTGAATCATACAGCTTTAGAAGAGAGAGACACATTTGGTTTATTAAATGGGTTCTTTTTCCAGACACGTTTTCATACACAGGTTTATCATAAACTATTTGCCTGCAACAAACTTGTTTATTCTTCTCAAAACCTCATTACAGCCCACTGTCTGGTAGCAGACAGAGATCATTTTTGATGTTTTAATAGCATCATATTTCTTAACCAAGACTTAGAAGAATTGAATCAAGGCTGCCGAGGCTCTTTTGGTTAAAAACAAATTTCATTCTATTTCAGACATAAAAGTTAATGCAGATTTTTCTTTAGTTCTCTAGTTCTTTAATCTTCTCTCTGAATTCCTTTTATGCTTCACCAGGAAGTTTCCAGATGAGAAATTTCTGTTCTTCATTTCACAGTAGCTCATGTTGGCTGCTAAATATACTACAGTGCACTATTATTTGCTTCTGCCAATGATTACAAAAATTTTGTCTGGCTTTTAAACCCAGGGATCCAACTGAGTCCCTTTAGGCAGATACATTGCACTAAGCAGTATCTGCTGCAAAAAGGGCAGAGCTGCAGAAGAAATGGTTTTGCAGTGAGAGAGTCAGGGGGTGTAGGGACGATGCTGCAAGAGAACAGAGTTGATGTGCAGAGGGGGTGATGAGAAAAGACTGGGAGAGTGGCAGGAGAGTAATGGAATAGGAAAGGGATCAAGGAGAGAGAGTGTAAGTGGAGAAATGATGACTGAAGAAAAGTTAACGAAAGTAAATAAGGCTAATTGAGCTGAAATGAGGGGGGAAATCTGCACAAGCAAAAAAGGATATGGAAGAAAGGTCTGTATTTGTAAAAATTAAGCTTGCTCTCAGTTTTTCTCTGCATGCAGATATAGGTGTGGTTACAGGTACATCGCTGCTCTCTGGTCCCAGTTCAAATGAACCTGTGTACCTTACCTCCACAAAGAAGCAGGCATTTCCCCGGCTCCCATATGTAAGGGCAGGTTTCTTGTTGCTGAGCCAGAGGTTGTCCGAAATCACAATATAATCAACATCAGAGAAAAAGCACTGTTTTTCTTCTTCAAGTAATTTTTCTAGCCCCAGGGACCCTGCTTCTTCCATGCCTTCAATTACAAACTTGAAGTTTACTGGCATAGCCTAAATGAACGGTAGAGAAGTCTGGGTAAGGAACAAGCACTTTCAAAAATAAAAAAATCTTTAAAAATCAAAAGAAGACTGGCTTGCAATATGTGTGTGTTAGGAAAAGAAGGACGTAGGATAGATAGCTTGTTTCAATAGAAAGGGCATTGATAAACATACACGTGTAGTTTCCAATAAAAGCTTGTTCTTCTTCATGGTTTTCTGTATTTTTCATTTTTGAAGGATAATATAAGTGATATCTTTTTTCCTTGTGTTTCCAGAAAACTTGCTGGACTGTCTCATAAAATGGAATTTCTCCCAGTACTATTAAATATTCTAATTACTTTGGAAAACCTGTGTAATAACAGTTGCATTTTCACAGAAAATTTCCTGCCTCTCATATTTCCGCTGTTAGTGCCCATGCAGGAACCACTGGCAGAGGTCCACAGCTGCGGTTTTCCCAACATGTTATCTATCACCAGAGTTAGTCACACAGCGGTAAAAATGCTGCTGGTGATTCTACTATGATTGTCCTTTTAGCACTCATTAATCCATTTGCCTGCTAGTTCATAAGGATGTATTTCCAAGGGTAATTAAGAGAACTTTTATTATGGAATAGTGCGAGTTAGAAATGCTGACATGTCCCACAGGAGAAATAAATTTGAGCTTAGTTTCCCATTCCAATTCATTTTCTCATTACAGCTTTTAAGATGTTTTATCTTTTGATTCAATGCTTAGAATAAATGCAGGAACAAATGTGCAGAATTAGATGAACTGTTGTTATGGATGAGTTCACCAATGGTTTATTGAACGACCACAAAAAAAATTTAGGAAAAAACTGTTCATGAATATTGTCTGATGGTCTGGGCTGTTTTCTAGGGAAAGGCTTCAAATGACAAAGATTTCTTTTTGCTTGCATGTTAAAATGCCAAAATAGCTATTAGTGATTTCAAAAACTGGAAAGATGTAGAAAGACAGCCCCATAATCATATCCACTTAAACCAGCTAATCTGTAGGCAAATAACATGTGGGTTTGCTAGCACTTAAGAGACATGGAGGTCAATTCAGTACTATTGATGCACGAAAAGCAGCAGTTTTCCAGAAGGTTGCAAAATGACTTTAAAAGTCAAGACTTATGCTCAATTTGTACCATTATGTTGTAACAGAGGCACAAAACTATTTCTCAACAATCTAACAAAATGTGTCATGCAAATTGACCTTAAAGGATGCTCACTAACCAAGTTATAAGCTTAGATGATATGTTGGTTTAGCTTTGCATTGGGGATACGACTAGCCCAAAATTATTAAATATGCAGACTGATTTAAAGATAACTGTGTTGGGTCATTGTAATAATTTAGGCAAAAGTTAGATTCTTAAGAGATATGTCATGCTATGAGCGAGTACATTTGTACTTGGTTAATGCACTCATTCGAAGCATTTGCTTTGATAAATCTAATGCATCATTGAAAGAACAGCTCATTATGTATGGGCATTTTTGGATACTTGTTCTCTTCATGCATACACATAAATCGAAGGTAACTTGTAGGTAGGCAAAACCAAAGATTGGCAGAATGTAACAGCAGAGATAAGTCTTCATGACCAATCTGTGATGTATGTTATTTTACCATCTTAAAAGCTCTCAAGAGAATAGGGTATCAAAGCTGTTTAATGTATGTAATATGTATTGAATGCTTCCCCCAGTGTGTTTTCCTCTGCAGCAATACCATATTTACATTGCATACAGACTGTTCAAAATAGAAATGCTCAAGGACAGAGTCTTACTGGAGTGGGACCAGTGCCCTGGATATAGCGTATAAGCTAATATTTCAAAATGCACGTAGTCTGTTGGGACAGAGACGTATCATCTAACCCACAGGAAGGTAAATGCATCCATCCAGACAGATGATATTATAAAACAACAACAATAATAATAATAATTCTTCCTCATTGATACCTACTAATTTCAAGGCTCTAAATGTTTCCACTGCATTTACCCAAGCTAAGACAGGTCCTTTATTATCTGTTGCTCCACGCCCATAGAGATTTCCTTAAAAAGAAAAGAGGAAAGTTTTTAGGCAACCTTTGGAACTTCTCTCATCAATTCAATGTAATCAGCAAATTCCTGTTGCCACAGAAGCTGTAGTGGTGTGTCAAGTGAACTCTCAAAAAAATCAGTATTTCACTGACTGGTTTTAAATAAGGTGATGGATGTTTCCCAGTGAACTGGTACACTTTTTTTCCCCTTTCATATACATCATATTGTGGTTTCTGCTACATGCCAGTTTCTGGGCTTCACTTTTGCTCTTAGGAGCTGTTTGTTCACACCAGACATGCCTGGAGAATTTGCACAAGATCCAGCTTCTGTGCACATCAGCCAGCCCAAGTAACAAGCAGCAAAAAACCCCACAGATAAATACCACAGTAGAAGTATGAAGCTACAAGTCTAGGTACATAATTTTATTTTTAAGTGTTTGACTGTACAGTTATATACAGGGAGAGATTTGTGTTTCATGTACAGATGAATCTGTTTCATATACAGACAAATCTGTGTATTGCCACTACCAGATTATCTGTGGCAGTGCCCCCTGGAGGCAGAATAGTTACCCCAGTAAGGGTGTTTGGAACTGGTTCCAACAGATGGGAAAGGGTGATTTAATGGCTATAGGACAGGCCTGGGAATCAGGATTTCTGGGTTCTTGGTCCTCCTCCCTGCTGACCCTCCATCCTTAATTTTGGTCCTTCAACTGAATGGAGCTTTTCATGCTCAGCTGGCTGTAGTGGAAGGATGAGTGCATTAAGCTAGGGCCTCTCATTCTTCCACCACCAATGCTCCTTAGCTCCAGCGTGGCAGGTGGGGGTACTAAAGGATTATGAAGCAAAAACGGTAAGTGTGAGGGAGGATAATGTCTGATCCAACAACCCAACAAGAATTTTAAAACAGAAATGGATTCTCTGTTGAATACTCTATAAAGCAGCATTAACCTCATGTGGCTCTTCCAAACCAAATGTTAAGCAATCAATCACTGATGGGTCTCACTACTCACAGCATGGTCATCAAAACTCAAAGCCGCTGGATTTGTCCCACAGATTTCCATGGGAGAAGTCTTCATGCTGTGGTTAAACATACAGGGAGCCTCCTTCTACTCAGAATCTCAGAGCCGTATATTCAAATAACAATACAAAAACTATGACCAGACACTCACCATTGATTTCGGTCAGTGTGTAAGGGTCAGTTTTCCAGCCATCTTCCTTTTTGGCAGGCTGCACATCTACATGCCCATAGAAACATACAGTGGGGTTTTGTGGATCCTTCCCCAGTTCCCCGAGAATCACAGGAGGCAGTGGGAGGTCTTGGCCATCAGGCAACTGCAGAGAAATGTTAAAAAAAGCAGCAAAGGAAAAACAAACCTTTGAAAACTTGCAAATGTTACATTAAAAACCTCTGGAATTCTCAGTATTGAAAATAATTCTACATACTCCGTTGGGTCTGATTTGATCAGGTCCACAAATCTGACTTTGAATCCAGCTCTAACCTACCCAGAGAAATTAAGATTTTTTTTGTCCCCACCTGTTTAGGTTCTGCAGGGACTTTATGGAGCTCTTCTAACATTTTACTGTCATAAATGCCCTTGTTACTAAACTCGTACTTCCCAGCACTGGAGAAGACAAAGCCGACTGTGTGCTGGAGTGACAAAAGCATATATTGTGACACTGAAATAGTCAAAAGCCACACAAACTAATTTGGGGTTTGATTTTGCCACGGACAGATCGCAGGAGGCCTGTAACTTCAAACACATAAACAAAATAAAGTTTTTCTGGCAGAAGGCAGCAGCAGCAATTTCAGACTGTGTTCAAAACACGTTAAGGCTCTAAACTAATCCTGTAACTTACTGCTGTGCAGAACAGATCTCCACATTGGCCAAGAGACGCTGGGTGTCTCACAGCAGAGAGAAATAAGAAGTGAAGGAATGTGTGTACCCCCTTGTATTCACCAATAATATCAGTCTGTATTGGTCTGTTGCAATACAAAAGCGTAGCTGCTTGCCCAGCAATCGAAGGAAAAACCCATTTTGTGAAACAGTGTTTTGGCCCTAGGCAGAGAAAAGTGTCTCTGTTCTCTGCTCCAACAACAGGTAATCCATTCCCCACTGTTATTGACACAGACTGTTGCTATATATTTTAGCAATCATAACTGCATGCCAAGTGCATGCTAAGGTTTTAAATTTAAATGCATTCATTACAACTATTAAATGACATAACCTGAAATATTAACGTATTGCTGTGCTGCAAGGTCCTTGTGCTAAGACTCACAATCCTCCCTGGAAGCCTCAGAGGAAGGAAAAGGGAATCACTATCAGTGAACTTCTGAATTCCTGTTAGAATAGACATCTAACAGCCCAGGGCAGGAAAGAGCCTCTAGCTACAGTAAGGTAAGTAAACTAGAGACAAAGATTTCTCAGAGATTAACTCTTGCCTGTTGCTTTCCAACAGTCATTAAGAAAATGGCTTGGAGCACTTGTCAGAAGCTCCCAAAACCAAAGGTGATGCTCAAGATAGCTAGCCCTTTCTGTCTGGCAACACTTCCCTTGTAAAAGCTACCTCCCTCATATAGAGACTTTGGTGATGAACTGATGCATTAACTATCATGCTTCATTACTTGGAAGACTGCGAAAACGAGCCCTGGTAAAAAGCTCAGGCTTTTTACTTTTGCAAACTGCTTCCCTCCGGTTAAAAGCATCAAACTGTCCCTGCTATGCAGAGAACATCTGTTTGCATTTGGATTGTCTGTGTGGTCTCCCAAGTCTGTTCTCAGACAGTCTGAGGAGGGACTGATTTCAGCAGGTATCATGTAGCTGTGGGACTATTGATAAATTGTTATCTAGCTACCAAAAATATCAGTAAGTCATAACATACATATGCATATACGTAGCACTGAAGGTAATAGGTAAACCACATGTGCAAATATGATGTTTTAAATGCAAGAATCAGACAAGCACCTGATGTGACCCCAGGTTTACTAAGTTAACAGTGGCTCCCAGCGCTGAAAGTCTGTCTGCTGCCAATGCCATCATTCGTATTACTTCTTTCCTCAGATCTGGTTGAACAGAATCGCTTTCCACAGCCACCCATTCCTTAAGATCCTGCACAGGAAGGAAAGAACTGCAGTAAAATCACCCAGGATGCTGCGGTGTTTGGCCTTTGAACACCAGAAGTGTCACACTGGAAGATGGTTTTATTTCCATCCCGTCACAGCAATGTCATAGATGCTCTATTTTTTTCCTTAACTGATAAAGATTTGCCAGTTCTCCCATGTGGGTGCATTTTGGCTCAGTGGAGCCTCTCTCTGCACACACTCGAAGGATGCCCACAGCCACCTGGTCTATGGAGGTCCGTGTAAATCCCTCTTCCACCCAGACGGTCCCCAGCACAGACTCTCCCCTTGCAGCCTTGCTTTGTGAAGCACATGTGGCACACCAGATGCCAGACCTGGAACCTTGCTCAATACCTTATTGACAAACACTCATCTGGCATGTAGAGCACAGGACTCTGGGACACCAGTTCTGCGCTCCAGTCGTTTCACTGCAATATAGTTCCTACCTCGATGAAATCACTTTGATGTACATCAATGTACTGGAAGATCTCCATCTCCAGCACCGAAGAGGATGATGAGGACATTCCCACCTTAAAGAGTAGTGCAAGGCTGAGATGGATGCTGTCTGAAAGTTAAGGATAAAATTCAAGATGTTAGAGACATCCTGCAACATGCACTTCTTTTCAGTGCTAGAAAGCATAGACAACTGCGAAGTGCTGAGCCTATTTAAGTCTCATTTAAGTCCTTCAAGCCAGGAGAAAGTGTACCTGAATTATTTTACCACATAAAACCTGCAGTGAACTCATAGCCAAGTTTCTGGAAGAAAGTGAAAAAACAACCAGAGAGTAAGCAGCTTTACAGTTTCTGCTTTATAAGTAAATTAAGGGAAGCGTTTTCTAAAGAAACATTTATTGCATCATTTTTCAATGCACAAACATCAAATTGTATGTTCTGGGAAGACAACCCCAGGGGAAGACGTGCAGACACCAACACACACCAATGGCCCAGGGGACTCATCTTTCCCCACTTCCAGAAGGAGGGAGAAGAATGGATTCACTGACACACGTTGCGTATTTTACATGAATGAGGGAGAACAATCCTGACACTGGAGAGTATTAGACAACAAATAGCTTTTGTGGTTGAATAAGAACAGTGTTAATACTGAAACACTTGATAAGTGCAGAAGTCATTTAGTACTTGCAAACCTCTCTGCCGTCTTGTTTTTGACAAGATGAGTAAAGATTTAAAAGCCATAAGATTTTAAAAAGTGTTTTTCTTCCTTCCTGCAGTATTCTCGTCCTGTTTCCTTGAAGTTCCTACTGTAGTTTCTTGAATTGGTGTTAGCAGAGTAATAGTTGGATGGCTAAATACTTGGCTGTGCTAAATTCAGAATAGCTGCTGTATCTGGCTGTGCAACAGGATGGACTCTAAGGTCAAAAGCCAACATTTTGATTCTAAAAATATTCTATACTGGTAATAAAACATGCAGTTGCAGGTCCATCCAAAATTCCTTAACTTTGATGCATTCTAAGGTGATAGGCTATAGTAATATTAATAATTTCAATTATGTTTCCCTGACAGAGAAGAAAGATTGAAAACCCAAGCGTGATGAACAAGAGGAGGGAAACATTGTTCATTTCGGCTGGAGATCTTGGCTGTGTGAAGGATGGGCCCCATTTTCCAACCTTCCCTTGCAGGCAAGGTTGCATCTACATTGCCTGTGACACTAGATGTAATCCCCAGTGTCCAGTTCCTGACATCTGTTGACACTGGAAACACTAGTATTGAAAGAGACCAAATGCCAATTTTGCAGGGCAGTGAAGCTGCAAAGCACTGCTTTTAAAACTCTTAAGTGATGATCGAAGTACCATTTTCTTCTCGCATTGTTTTATCCATAAAAAGGTAAACCCTACCTCCAAAAGGTGGATCTAATCAGCCATCCCCTTCAAATATTCCCATCACCAGCCACAGCAGCAGCAATTTGGCTTAAGCCAAAAGGGATTATTACAAGAATTTTTGAAGCAAGCATGAAAAAAAAAAAATCAGGACATTTCAGAAGAGATAAAGTAACCTTTGAGATTTAGCAACAAAGGTGTGGTGGAGAATGAAGTTTTGGTGTTTGGTAGCTTAGGCTATAGTCATCTTTGGATAGAGCTTCGGCAGGTAAGGCTTAACAACAGGACTTTTGCAACAAGCACCCCAAACTTAAAGTCCCTAATCTGGCTACTTCTTCCAGCCTTGGACTGTGCAAGTGGCTGCAAATATTTGGCAACCGAAGTCCATTTTAGGGAGGGCGATAGCAAGTAAGAGTGCGATCACAGGCATGGTCAGGAGGACTTCCTGGGCTGCACCAGGCAGAGAAGACCGGGAGTCCCAGGCTGGGGTGGTGGTAACTGTTCCCCGATGAACAGTTTCCTGACAAAGACAAGATGTTGGTGCTTGCTGGGGCAGTGCCTGGGTAGATACAGGAGGGCATTTGAGCTGACACTGCAGGTCATGTCCAAAAGGGGCCCAAAGTACACGGAGATGACCAGTTTAGGTAAAAGCTGAGCATGGAGGACATTTGTTTGCTTCTCTTTTTGTTGCTGTGTGCTTTTGGGGGACCTGGCAATGTCTCTACTTGCATGATGTTGCTCGGTCTCGCTTTAGCCAGCAACAGGTCCCAGGAGAGCAAAGTTTACCTTCACACTGGTCCTTATTACAGACATAGTGTCTTCCACCTCCAAGCTGGGTCTTGCAGAGGGGAGCTGGTTTCCACATGGGCTGAGGAGAGGACGGGACCCCCAATGAGCACATTTGTGAGGGGCTCCAAAAAGGTGCAAGGCGCTGCACCACCACAAGAGAGCGATAGGAACAGGTATCATACAGTGTGGTCATTCATCCGAAAGTGGGATAAATCCTAGTCTCGCCATGGGCATTGCCGACAGACAGGTCGAGAGATCCCAGCATGTGAGGGTTTTAATCAGATGTTCATCTACAGAGACTTGAGGGCTGTTACCTTCATTTACCACAAAGCCTGCTAGATGCCTCAGTTTCACACATATTTCACTCATTCTTTCTACCTTGCCATTTCCAAACCTCGATTTGGAAAATATTTGCAACAGAGGCCACTGAATGTGCCCTCATTTAACCTTACCATAGAAAACCAGGTAGGCTTCTCTGGCTTCAGTTACTTACAAAAAAATACCTGTTGGGTATGCCACGCTTGAACAAGGAGGGTCATACCACAGGTCAGAACATGGCTGCTAGAGTAACCAAGCTCATGCAATGGATAAGTATCAGTGTCTCCATCATATATGATTTTCCTTCTTTCTGTTCAAATATTCAATTTTGCTGAATTCTATGCATTTTCACTCTAAAAAGAATGAGTATATATATAGTTGGCACCTTACAGTGACTTGAAGAAACACATATCTTTTAATATTACATGAAGGTCAGAATCACAAAAGGGCTGCTTATACAGGGGATGTGTGCTGTGGTGATGGTATCTTCCTCTTTTTATCTGCATTACATGCAAATGACCTGGAAAGATGCAGACAAGAGACATATGTCTTCAAGTCATGTTTCATTAGCTTTTAACTGTTTAAGAAAATGAAAGCAGAAAACTAAAATGCTGTGGAGAAAAAAACCCAAATATTCAAACAAGCAAAACATCCTAGGAAGATTTGAAATAATTCTGTGATAGTTTCAAAACGGAGATAGACTTCAATAAAAGCTTATGGAATATCACAAAAACAGTTGCTTTCATAAACAAAAATAAGCATGAACAGTGGCAAAGTTGGGAAAATGAACGTGAGGAGATACTTACACAGTCCTCCAGAGTAGCAGAGTGCACCAAATACTAATAATTCAAACAAGAAATTAGGTAGCAACTATGTTGTGCTGTACTTGAGGGAAGGAGGGCAGTAACTTCATGTTAATGCACTACTAATACACAGACAGTGCTGCTAGAAAGCATTTGGATCACAACTGGGAAAGCTTGTGTAAAAAAATGGGGTCGGTTTAATAAAACAGTAGAAGGATTTCAGGCAAGGCTAAAATAGTTCAGTGTTATGAGAAGGGGAAAAATGATTTGAAATGATGATAAAGCCTGCGGCAAAAAATATCAAACAAAGACTTCAGTGTTCAATTTCAAGTGTATTTTATTTGATCTCATTTTAAAGAGCAGTTGCTGCGTTATAGAAAAATGTAGTATGACTTTTTTTAGAAATAATGCATGACAGTCACGCTGTTTCTCTTCCTTCATTTCTTAGTAGTAAGAACATTTTGTGTCTCACTTCCTCCCATCTCGTTAAGTACTGTTAAAAGAAAACTTAGCGTTCTTAGGGGGTGATTTAACAAGAAATCCAAGTTGATTCTTTAACCAGGATGACTCTTTCATAAAATATCAACTAAACTTACAAACATTTGAGAAACAGCTCCTGAACGCACTTTGCTGCCCTCCTCGCTGTTGCTGAAGCGCATGCCTCCTGCGCTTTCCTCCCTGCCACACAGCATTTGAGCTGTGTGCGTGGGGGGGTGCCAATGACAATTGAACATTTTGCAACCAACCCAGATAAGAACAAAGTCAGAAGTTGCCTAGTTTGCAAATAATATATAGAACATTTGACATGGAAGGAGATAAAAGTGCCTATGGCAGTAGGAGCTAATTTACCAAATCAGTGGTGGGCTCCATTGAACATTCCCTCTAAGCAATCACCATCAAGGAAGATAACCAAGATAACGTTCCTTTAACAACATTCACTGATAAGTGGCCTACCTTTGGTGGAAGCAGGCAAGCAAGCCTCAGTCGCCTCTCCAGCTGACTAGGTGAGGCCCTTGGAGGAGGAGGATGACTATTCACATGGCAGTTCCCCAGCAAAGCCCTGACCACATGCAGTCACTGCCATTGTAATGACCAGGAGCTGCAGAGATCCAGACTTGTGCAGGGGGACGAACACCCACTCACAAAGCCTGACTGCATTTGAAGATGGTTAAAGAAATGGCATTAAATCCAGTAAACTGTGTAACAGCAATGAAAACATTTGTTGGAAAGCGTAGGTAAAATCTGGCAGGTGACGCTGTGACGCCCAGTGCTGTTTCCAGCAGTCAGCTCTTAAGATGTGTTGCAATATGGGCTGCCTTAAGGGCATTTTGGAGAATGGCAATGACTGGCTCTGCCTTTCTTGCTCAAGCCTTAGAGAAAAAAATGAGACCCTGTTTATCAGTTCTGCTTTGCTCTATTACAGATGGTATTAGAAAAGAAAGTCTTTACCTCTTTGTGGTCTTGTTTTGCAGCTGCCTTTGTAGCTGATGATGAGAGTTTGAACGGGAAAGATCTCCTCTTCCACCTGCTAAACAGTTCACTGATATGTTCTGCAGTTATGAAGGGCTACTTTTAAGTTAAAGATTAACTTTTGGTTTAGATGCTTAAGTCTGCTTCTCTATCATATAATAATCCAAGCAGGATATCCAAATCACTACCACATGAAAGCATGAGAAATTTTCCCATCTCCTTTTCCTCCTCCTTTTCGCCCTGGAAGTCCCAGATCCTAGCAGGAATTCCAGCATCAGAAAGGACTTGAGCATTGCTGATAAACATTGGTGCTTTACAGTGGTATTTTAGAGGACTTAGAGAAAAAGAGATGGCTTTTGTTTGTTGCTTGTTGATTTGAAAACTGGAAAAGAAGAGAATACATTTCTGTTAAGGAGAAGAATTTCTCCCAGGAAGCAGTATTTCACTCTGTGCCCACTAAGGAGAAGTAAATCACCATTTACCTAAGAAAATTTTCTGAGCTTGACTGCTCATTGGTTTGCAATCAGATAAATACTGGTGTATAAAGATAATTCTTGGAAAGACAACTATGTTGTCTTTTGCTCTTCTCATAGCAAAAAGGTTAATAGGAAAGAACTGTGGGAGGTACAGCTAAGTACTGAACTACATCTGCTCCTATGTAAGGCTGAACTACTAATCTGGTTCATAATGCCCTTAAAACACAGTGAGCACCAAAAGGAAAACTACAATATACATGAAGGATATTTACTATATTCTGACTTGGTGGGATGTCATTTGACATCCACATCTAAGTGCGTTGTACTCACTTAGATGTGGATAGCCTTATCATCATCTTGCTGACAGTTCTTCCATACCAGAGGGCCTCTGAATTTATAGCAAATTTCTAAATTTTAGGTGCTTGTGTTTGCATACAAATTTCTATCCTTGTGTTCCTCTGCCCATTTTGAAAGAATGACTATTCATATGATCAGATCCAGTAAAAAGCATCAGTCTTCAAAGGGAGGTCAAGGTCCTGCCTCAGAGCCTTACAAAGACCTTTTCTTCTTTTAAGTTCTTCTTGCCGCGAAGGCAAAAGCGCAGGGAGAGAGAGGGTAC
>WAAD01003143.1:0-12622 GCA_013389945.1 Fregata magnificens
TAGATGGGAGAAAATCTGGAGTGTAAGTGTACGTACTGTTTTTCATTTGCAAATAATGAAAGAAAGAAAATAGTATGGGATAAAGTAAAAAGAAAGTCAAACTCAGTTCTTAAGAAGTAGTCAAAGAAGTGCACCAAGTTCAATAATTTTTTTAATTGAAATCAGGAGCACAAATTTATTTAGAAGTTTTTCTTCATATTTGCTATACCACTGTAATTTTTTGGCAAAAATCCAAACCGAAACAAAACTATTTGATAATTTTTCTTAAAATGTTCTAAATTTATTGACTTGTGTAGGAAAGTATTTTGTTATATTGTACTACTGCAGTATTGCATTGAATTATGTTGCATGTAGTAATCTTACACTTCAGAGGTTTCCTCTAGTCGGTTTTGTGTTTGGGGCTCTGCATTGAGTGATACTTTGAAATATTCTGATTCTAAATAGTGGATAATCACTCATCCTGTATAGAATTAGAATATGGTAGCATCTGTATGCTGATTACTGCTTCTCCTTTTTTAACATTTACTGTGAAGCTTCTTAAACATGCAATGGTAGATAATGGCTGTTTTCAGAGATAGAAAATATTGGGCACAGATGAAAAGCTAAACAGTGGCATTTATAGTTTCATCTAATTATATAAGGTGCGTTTTTTTTCTCTGTTTATTTTTACAGCTGACCAAACAGTGGAAAAAGTCAGCATTGACAAGATACGGTTTTTCAGAGTAGAACAATCTTATGCAGTGAAGTCTGGAAAGTGGTACTTTGAATTTGAAGCTGTGACAGGTGGAGATATGCGTGTTGGCTGGGCCAGGCCAGGCTGTCGACCTGACATAGAGTTGGGAGCTGATGACCAAGCATTTGTATTTGAAGGAAGCAAAGTCAGTACATCTTTATCTTTTTTGACCTATGAACAGGCTAGGCAGAGAACCATGGTATAGGTTTCCTCTGTATACTCCAGATCAACTACTGAAATATTTTTGATTCATATAGATAAGTCTCAGCTCTGTTTCATGCTGGATAGTATCTGCATTTTGATTCTGGTCATTGAAATTAGGCTAACAAAGGTGTGTTGGTTTATATCCATCTTTCTAGGATATAACCAACTAAGTAGTCTGTTGTAAGCATAAACAAAATACAGCATTCACTACTTTTTTTTTTTTTTTTTAATAAGGGGTGTTTTACAAAAGTAAAACAAAGTTTTTTCAATGACTGGAAGANCAAAAGTAAAACAAAGTTTCTTCAATGACTGGAAGAGAGAACCACAGTTCTGTTTTCCTTTTTCTGTCTTTTTTGCTTTCTGCACATTCTTTCTTCCCAAACTTCACTCCTAAAGGACCAGAAGGATGATAATGACACTGAGTGTGAGAAATGGAATCCAGTGAACAGTGGTCATCCAGGTTCTAAACTGCTGTTTGCATATTACTGAAGTTGGGGTTCCTTAGTTTCTCTATGTGAAATAACTAAGATAATAATTAAATTAATTACTTGAAAGCCATGATCAGTACTGTTTCCAAATTACTTTGAGATCCTGGAAGGTGAAATATTTGTTTGTTTTACTTTATTTATTTTGTGTTTTATTTTTTAATTTTAGCACGGTGTTTATTTACTTGTTTTTTTGGTTAGGGCCAGCGTTGGCATCAAGGCAGTGGATTCTTTGGACGAAGCTGGCAACCAGGAGACGTGGTTGGTTGTATGATAAACTTGGATGACAAATCAATTATCTTTACTCTGAATGGAGAGTTGCTTATAACCAGTAAAGGTTCAGAACTTGCATTTGCTGACTTTGGAATAGAAAGTGGTAATTTTCTTTTTACAGTTACATGGTTGTGAGACGACAAAACAAAACCCAGAAAAAGTAGTCTGTCATAATGGCTTAGTGAGCTGAGAAATCGTATTTCATTGATGTGAGCCTTCAGACTGTGCTACACATTAACTTCATAAAAACTTATTTTAAGAGCGCTTATGTGGCACAAATTGATTTTCTTTTTTTCCTTTCACCACAAGTAGATATTAATGGGATTTCAGCAATCAGAATGGGTAAATTTTCTTCGAGCCTTGCTGGGCTTACTCACAGGACTGAACTTCAGCGTTAAGAAGTGGTAATAATAAGCACCTTGAAAAATTCCCAGAAGCTGAAAATGTAGTCTCTGATTATCTCACTGGAGCATACACCTATTATGTTCTTGTCTGTGAAGGACAAAGTGATTACTACGTGGTGAGAGGCTGCACCAAAAGAACAAATCTTTGCAACATAAATTGAGTCTGATTTGTAATTTTTTTTTTCTTCATCCTATTCATAGTTTATCTGCATTTCTCCTTTTCCTGGGCTATTTTTCCTCTTCTGTTTTTGGCCTTTGCTTTTTTGAACAGTAGTATCTACATGACTGTATCAAAGGAGGCAGGGAATATTTTCAAACTGTTTTGTTTTATTTTTTAGTTTACATTTTATTTGGAAGCATATCTCCTCCAAACAATAGTAGCTTCATGCCTGTTAGTAATTGCCAGAAGACTTTGCAATTGCTCACTGTCCCTCTTTGCTCTGACCACCGATACAGTTTTTCTAATGGTAGAGAATGAGAGACTGCCTGAAGGCTTGAAGTGTAGGAGAGAAAATTTCTCCTTTAGAGGGTGAAGTGTTGGCTTTTCCCTGAAGTTCTGTTTCTTGAGAGATGGAGAAATAATTCAACAGCCTTTCATCCCTGTCTATTGGCTGCTACAGGTATATGGAGACCAAAAAAGTTCAGTCATAAAAAATGCCAGCATTAAAGAAGTGTGATGGAGGGATGAAGGTTGGCAACAAATTTACAGCTACTGATGACAAACTAAATTTTAAACAGATGTACTGAGATACCTGAACCTCATCTCAAAGTCCTTTTGAAACCTCAGTGCCCTCAGAGAGCTTACTTAACATCTGTTAATAACTTTGATCTAGTCAAGGCTGTCTTCCAGTGTCCAATTCATGGTATAAAGGCATGTTTATTAGTCTAAAAATGATAAAGATAACTGATTCTTCTAAAAAATGAATAACTGACTTGAGCAAACCTTGGTTTTTCAAGTCTGATTGTCCACAAAACTACCTCTTGACTTGACATCTTTTTGTTTGTTTTTCACACAAATCTACTACTACTTACTGATAACAATTGTTAAGCTGGTTTAATATTTAAATAAATGGGATAGGGTGTGTAATGTCCATTCATTGCCTAAGTCCTCAGGGTTTTTGGTAGCAATTATATTGAACATAGACATTAGTATTTAAGGTGGCTTTAAATTCTTGCTACTGTCATCACTTCATGTGCATTATTTATAGGAGCTATCACATTAGATGGATGCAAAATAGACTGGTTGTGTTCTTCAAAGAAATTACTGTTGGTTTTTTTGTTGTTGTATCGTTTTCTTAGGTTTTGTTCCAATTTGTGCACTTGGTCTATCTCAGATTGGTCGTATGAACCTTGGAATGGATGCCAGTACATTCAAGTATTATACAATGTGTGGCCTTCAAGAAGGTTTTGAACCTTTTGCTGTCAACATGAACCGAGATGTTGCTATGTGGTTCAGTAAACGCTTACCAACATTTGTCAATGTGCCAAAAAATCATCCTCACATTGAGGTAACATTACATGTTAGGGAGACACCTGTTTATCAACTGTTTGTTTAGCAAGCTGAGACATTAAACCCTTACTAATACTTACTGTCATCAGATAGTTTGTCATATAAATCTATGAAGTCACTCTTAGATAATTCCAGATGATCTTGTCTATCTCCAACTTCATTTATGGTAGTATTACCATTCATATGGATATACCTATCTGTTCTATTACATGTTTTACTAATTTATGTTGTTGTGGTTAGCTACTTGAAACATGTCAGTTGTGGTTTCTTAGAACCATTTTTTATATTCTGTCTTACATTCGGTTTCTTTTTTTTAAACCTCTACTATACATTTTTCTTAAATATCTAAAAATTGTTCAGCTGAATTCAGCATCGCTTAAGGTAATGGAAGTGTGAGCTAAACAGAAACTGGTTTTTTTACTATAATCCCTAGGCCATTTACTTTAATTTAGGTGTTTAGGCAATTATTCCCTAATGCTTGTCTTTGAACATTTCCTTCTTAAACAAAGTAGACTTCACTGAGTTCCAACTAAATGATCTCAGCATTTTTTTCAGTTTACCAGGATCATTTCAACTGTATTACTGTCTTTAAAAGTTTTTGAAATGTTCCTATCACCGTGTTTAAAAACATACTCACTTTTTCAGCACGAGAGAAAATAATAATATCAGACTTAGACTTCATAATGATCATCTGAAGGATTCTAATTGGTATTCTCATTGTGGTAGAAGACTACTGATTCTTGTGAAGCAATTTTTGAATGACGTGCACTCAAAGTTAATTAATAAAATCTACCCTTAAAAAAAAAAAATATGCTGTATGGAACAACTTGAAAATATTTACTGAATCTGTTGCTTCCCTTGCTCTTCAGGCTAGATTCTCTTTCAGAGAAGAAAGTTGTATAGTTTTGAAATCAGTTCATTTTGAAGAACTTAAGTTGATTCTTCCAGTTATCTCATCCTCTAGTTGCTTAATGAAAGTTTCCAGCATTTTTCTTGGAATAGTATTATCTCAAAATTATTTCTATTATTTTTAGATATGGAGAATTGATGGAACCATTGAGAGTCCACCTCGGTTAAAAGTTACTCACAAAACATTTGGCACACAGAACAGCAATTCAGACATGATATATTGTCGTTTGAGTATGCCCATCGAGTTCCGCTCATCATTCAACTTCAGCATGGGTGTGGAAAATGCCTCATCTGATGTTTTCCAAAAACGGTTAGGCTTGTTTTTAGTTATCCTATTTCGTGATCTCAATGTAAATGTAATATGTTCTATTATTCTTTATTATTGTACACTCAAGATTTCATACTTGTTTTTGCATTAAGCACACACTATCATAGGATGCATGTTACTGTGATTTTTTTGTCTTGATGGTTTTAATAAATTTATAACACAACTTTGCTGCAGAATGCTATATCCAGACAAGAGAGAACTGTTTCTGAAGATGTGCATCAAAAGGTTTATAGTTTTTTATTGCTAAGCAGCTACCATCCTTTCAAAATCACTGGGATTTGCAAAGCTCTTCAGCCAGGCTGGAAAACCAGCTCAGAATCTTTTGGCCACTGGATTAATGCTCATCTATGTTATTGTTCAATAGCTCATTGCTATTGGAAAAGTGACTAATCCATGCAAAGAAAAAAAGATTGTGGGACAGATTTTTAAAGATACCAGGTACTACTGAGTTCAGCACATTCCAGCATTGCCTTCATCTTTAGTTAATTGCTGTAAATCTATCTCTTCCCCCCACCCCCACCCCGCCTTAACTGCAATCAATTATTTTGGGTGTATATTTGAATCCTGTACAGTCTTTGCATACTTAATTTACTCATGCATACTTAGTACCCAACAAACATGAGGTAGCTTGTAAGTACACTTAGTTTAATGATGAGTACTTTTTTTACTACTCTTTTTTTTTAAACTAATTTACTGATGTTCCTTTACCTTTAGAAAGCACAGCCAAGAAATTGCTGCTCTTTCTACTACGGTAAGTAAATACATTGAGATGCTTAGTTCTTACTTTTTGAAGCAGATTTAGTCGTGGCAGCATGTTCATTAGAAACTGATCTGTTGAAAGAAGCCCTTTTAATTGAGCCCCAGGGCTCGGTTTTGGGGCTAGTCTTGTTTAACATCTTTATCAATGATCTGAATGAGGGGATTGAGTGCACCCTCAGCAAGTTTGCAGATGACACTAAATTGGGTGGGTGTGTCCATCTGCTGGAGGGTAGGAAGGCTCTGCAGAGGGATCTGGATAGGTTGGACTGATGGGCCAAGGTCAATTGTATGAGGTTTAACAAGGCCAAGTGCCGGGTCCTGCACTTTGGTCACAACAACCCCATGCAATGCTACAGGGTTGGGGAAGAGTGGCTGGAAAGCTGCCTGGCAGAAAAGGACCTGGGGGTGCTGGTTGACAGCTGGCTGAACGTGAGCCAGCAGTGTGCCCAGGTGGCCAAGAAGGCCAATAGCATCCTGGCTTGTATCAGTGTGGCCAGCAGGACTAGGGACCTCAAATACTGTGTTCAGTTTTGGGCCCCTCAGTACAAGGAGGACACTGAGGTGCTGGAGCGTGTCCAGAGAAGGGCAACAAAGCTGGTGAAGGGTGTGCAGAACAAGTCTTATGAGGAGCGGCTGAGGGAACTGGGGTTGTTTAGTCTGGAGAAGAGGAGGCTGAGGGGAGACCACCTCGCTCTCTACACCTACCTGAAAGGAGGTTCTAGTGAAGTGGGTGTTGGTCTCTTCTCCCAAGAAACTAGTGATAGGACGAGAGGAAATGGCCTCAAGTTGTGTCAGGGGAGGTTTAGATTGGATATTAGGAAAAATTTCTTCACTGAAAGAGTGGTCAAGCGTTGGAACAGGCTGCCCAGAGAAGTGGTGGGGTCACCATCCTTGGACTTGATGATCTTAGAGGTCTTTTCCAACCTTAATGATTCTATGATTTGCTATGATATAACACTGTGTATAAATAGTAATGCCCAGAGTTGTATGACTTGAGGCATAAACATCATTATCTTAAACCACTAGTTTGTTTTTTTTAATTTGAGCATTTTAAATGACTTATTAAGAGAATGTGAATTACGATTATTAAAGTTTGATATATAGGAGGATTTTTTAAAGACTATTTGAATATTCCTTGATAAAATAATTTAGATTTCTATTACTAATATGTTCTTTTCCTCTTTTCAGTATTTTTATTCACTACGGATATTTGCTGGCCAAGACCCATCCTCTGTCTGGGTTGGCTGGGTAACACCAGACTATCATTTTTACAGTGAGAATTTTGATCTAAATAAAAATTGTACAGTGACAGTTACTTTAGGTGATGAGAGAGGCAGGGTTCATGAAAGGTATGGATTTATTTATCACTTATTAAAGATTGTATTTTAACACTGTTGTTCAAAAGTTTTAATTATTCACAATCTTGATGATATTTTAAACATGAATTTAAACTAATAAGAAAATTGATTATGGTGTAGGAGTGTTCTGTGCTCATTTATATATGAATGTGTTTTACATAGACTTGTTAAAGTGAGTATATTTATTATTAATGTTCTGTTTGAAAGAATGTTTTGTGATGCTTCTTCCTTTTAACATCCATATTTAGTCACTGTGGATGAACATGCTATTTGTTTTAACGTATCTTACATAAGCACACAGAAGCATGTGAAATTGTTTCATAACTATAAAAAAAGGAAAAAAAAAATGAAGGTGCACTCTAGTCTGATCCCTTACCAACGATGCTTACATTATTAAAAAGGGGGTTTGTTAATGAGAAAACAAAACTAATAGCAGCACAAGCACCTTTGAGGATCTCTATTACTCCATTGAAAAATACTTCTTCACTGAATACTGAGTCAAGTTCAGCGTGACCTATGATTTGTTTTCTTTGTTCTTGCTGTTCTTTCAGTGTGAAGCGCAGCAATTGCTATATGGTTTGGGGAGGAGATGTAATTGCTAATTCCCAGAGATCAGGTCGCAGTAATGTTGATTTAGAAATTGGATGCTTTGTTGACCTGGCTACTGGAATGTTGTCATTCACAGCCAATGGAAAAGAGCTTGGCACTTGTTATCAGGTATTATCAGATTTTCAGGAAGCTATCTAGTAAGCTGGACATTTTGATGCTATTATAAAATTGTGTTTTCTTGTTCAGAAATCTAACTGAACACTATTTGTGTGACAATAACATGTTTTCCTATAGTATTCTGTTTTATCCTGCCTTTTCTCTCTCTCTCTCTCTCTTTTATAAGGCTACATTTTTCCAACTTCTTACAGTTGTTTCAAATGTTGAGGAAGGACTATTGGTAGATATGTTCAGAAAAATATTTTTTTACTGCTCAATTCTTGTGGTTCAGAATCTTGATTTATAACGTTAATTATTCTTTAAAATATTTTTTTGTCAACTAAATCTGTTGTATGATAGAGAGGGAATAATTATTTAAATTAGCATAGGATCAAAATTAGACTTTAGATATAGTAATTTTTGGTATGGATTGATAAAATAAATTTAGTTTATTATTACCAGGGTTTGTGTCTTCTGCAGATAGCTATGATTTGGAGATCTTGTGATTTGATAAGTTTCAAAACCCAAAATTCAAATATGCATTAATGTGCAAAATCAAAATAAGTGGGGTGGGCCCTAAATGCTATTAATGTTCTAAAAACGTGGAGTCATTATGCGAATGGATCAGTAGTTGACAGAAGTTTTCAGCACCAGATTGATGAGACTTGCTTCTAGTAAGATCAGTTGTCCATAGTAGAGCATCCACTACGGAAAAGATTGTCCAGTGTTAGGAACAATGCATTGCTTTCTTCTATGTCAATAAAACCCCCACAAGTCTGTAATACAGATAAAACTTTATTCATAAAACGTTATTCAACTAAATTTAATGGAACTTTGTATACTGACTCCATTGAAAATGAATGTGGCAGGGTTGCACACAGACTATAAATGGGGGTGGGAGATGATCTAGCAGCTGTGATTTTGGTATATTTTTAAGAGTGGTTGGAGACTTCAGTGCCATGCTGGGAGGATATTAAATGTCAACATCCTGGGAAAAGAAAACAGGAGATGAAAGTGCTTAAGGCCCATGCTTTGCTGTTTTTTTAGCTAGATACAAATCAATACGACAGCTTCTAACAAAACCATGGAAGTTCGGTGGGTTTTTTTTTTCACAGAACAGCCTCTACCTGTTTTTCTAATTTTGCAAAGAAATCTAGGAAAATATAGCTGTAGAAGATGCCTGTTACTGCTTTTAGTGTAAAAAACACTTTCAGGTTTTTCCTCTTATGACTTGCAATTAATGTAACCACTTTCTTTGTACTAAATTTAAAATAACTTCAGAAAATACAATTATTTTTCTTCTGTTTCTTCTCTCTTCCATGAAGAAATACCTGGAGTTGCTTTTGGAAATGTTTTTCAATAAACCTGTTAGCACCTGTTCTGTTAAAAAATGAGAACACCCAGCACTTCTTGTAAAGATACAATGGTATATTCCAACAGGAGTGTTACATCTGAGGATGAAATATTTCTCAATTTTTGCTTATTTTGAGTAATTTAAATCTTTTCTCTATTTTTGAAAGTAGCGACAATAGTCTTCTGTAGTTTTCATTTTCATTTCTTGAATATTTTTACCATAAAATAAAATCTTTAAAATACTTTAGTAAATCTAATCTCTCACCCAAATTGCGGTATATGACTGATATTTGTCTGGTCTAGAGGCTGTAGGGTAATTATTCTAACCTTGTAACCGTTTGCAATTTTCAGTTTTCTTAACTGAAATAGAGCGACAATATTTGTATGCTGTTTTCATTCTAAAAGGCCCACAGGTCAACATATTGAGGAGAAGAAATTAATTTTGCTGTAGTTCTTGATCTAGCTATTGAATGACATGGTGATATTCAGAAAAAAGCCCACTATCTATAATAGAAGAGTAAATGAAAGATAGTCTATACGTATATTTTGTCATTAATTGTCAGGCCAACGTTAAGGTATTCGTAGCAGAAAGGAGATCTTAAATATTGGTTTACAAGACATTTTATTTTATTCTGAGTTAGTAATGGTTTTCTGACCTTCAAACAAGATGAAAAATTACAAATTCAATTATTATTACTAGGAAATATCTATCTTTGGTTAGAGGCTGAGAGTGATATTGTCTCAGTCAGTTACTTTGAGGCTTTAAGGAAATAGAAGACACATTTTATTAGTAGTGTCTTTCAGTCCAGGATAGCTTTTGTTTCTGGATTTGGGTTTGTGGTTTTTCTCCTTATCAAAAAGGTTAGAATGTACATACCTGGTCCTACTTTATTTTGTCTATCCCAATAGTCATAGTTCTGAAAAAACTCTATTCTGCATACAGAGTTTTCTGTATATGGTGTTATTTTACTTTTTTTTTAAGTTATATTGTGTTTTGGAGCTGTTTTCTCATCTAAAAGAATACAGATTTTTTTATTTCTTTTTTGTGACTCCCTTTTGGTTTATTGTTTTGAATTTTTGATAGTTTGCTATCTTCAAAGTTAGGAGTTGCACTGCTTCACAGCATGAATATTGTAATTGTACTCAGTATGTATAATGTATATGCCTAATAAATACACAATGATGCCATTAAAATATTTAGTTGAACTCCTGAAACCTTGAATTGATTGTATAGAGTGTACCTTCTTTCAGCCACCCTTGAGCACCAAAATCTTTTTAATAATACACTATTCTATAAGTATTTTTTTTAATTCTTTTTTTCATGGCAGTAGGGGTGGGTGATCTTGTAAAGAATTCTTCAGAATAAACTGGTATTACTACTCTGACACATACTTTGAGTCCAGCTATAATGGGGACATGAGGATAATGTAGCTGTCAAAAATTCCCAAACCCAACCAGACACTTTAAGACTGCAACACTGTGATTTGGTATGATTCATTGTGATTTTAGCAGACTAGAGACAAATGGTAAGCCTGGAAATAAAGAGATCTTTGAGATCTTTAAAAAAATTACATTCCCCTACTTTTGGAGTATGGATCAGAAATTCACGATACTTAATAGGAAATAAAGATTTGCACTATCCTGATCAAATGATGCACTCTCACCCTCTTCTTATCCCCCTCTGGTTCCCTCTCAGAAATTTGCTTTTGAGCTTTTTTGGTAGTGAATTATTTTGTCCAGCATAAAATGTGAAAGAACTCTAAAAGATGTGTGGTGGTCTAAAAAGCTCTATTCTACTCTCAGACTGTGTTGGGGCTGGATTTCCTAAAGCAAGAGCCAAAATATGTAGCTGTGAAGTGGCCGGATTTTTAAGGACCTGCTCTAGAATGAGGTGTTGAATTTGGATATGTTTGAGAAGAATCACGTGGTGTTACCAAAGTTCTTGTTATAGGTTTTGAGAGCACATAAGGCAGCAGACACACCTGCCTGAAAGTTAGGTGGGCCTATGAAGATAACTCAGCAAATGCTTTTCTATATTAGAGGTAAACTACAGGTAGACACTAATTGACACTTCAATACAGTGTCTGCAGTTATTTGATAATGAAGTGTAAACTATATAGTATTTATTTTATATATCATATTCTGGGAGGAGATTCTTGTTGCTTTTTTAATTTTTTAATCTCATTTCTCTTCTAGGTTGAACCAAACACAAAGCTTTTTCCAGCAACTTTTGTACAGCCTACGAGCACTAACTTGGTTCAGTTTGAACTTGGTAAATTAAAGGTATAAAATATTTTCTGTAAGGGTGCTCTTTTAAATCTGTTTATTTCCATGGCAATTCCTGCTCAGTTGAATTTGTTTAGGAAGATTGAATCAATGGCATGACTTTTTATTTGACTTCTACATTTACTTCTGTAAACGTAATTCTTATATCAAGTTAATTGTTCAACAAATCTAAACTGCATTTGTCAAAATAAATTTAACTAAAACCCTTAATGTTGGAGGTTTTTAAATGGATTTTGTTTATTGCAATAACTTATATATTTCTATTATCTATCTTTGCTATCAATAAATTATATTTTCTGTTGGTATTACAGGTTTATTCATAATTATATGTTGCAAAAATAATTTTAATACACTTATTTGTTTCAGAATACCATGCCTTTATCAGCCGCAATTTTTAAAAGTGAAGAAAGAAATCCTGTTCCTCAGTGTCCCCCTCGCCTTGACGTGCAAACAATTACACCTGTTTTATGGAGCAGGATGCCAAACAGCTTTCTAAAAGTAGAAACTGAGCGTGTCAGTGAACGTCATGGCTGGGTTGTGCAGTGTTTGGAACCTCTGCAGATGATGGCGCTTCATATCCCAGAAGAAAACAGGTACATTTGGAAGGAACTACAGTGACTTGATGTGGACAAAATGTATTAAAAGCTGATATCTGGGTATTGGTTAAACCTGCCTTGGAGAATATTTACACTAGAGTTGTTTAGAATTTCTGATCTTATCTGCTGTTGTATGATATTAGTGAAATTTAAGTAGATACAAGAGGCTGAATAATTTTAATGCCATGTGATGACATTTGCATACATAAGAGAAAACATGACTATTTGATTTTATTTAAATTATAAAATAATATCTCTTAAATCTTTAGATCTTTAAACATAGAGATTTTCTCAGCTTGAAAAAAACAAATATAAAGAACATGCAAGTACTAATTTGCTGATTTTTTTTTTCTGTAATAAAAACAAGTAATCTGTTCCTGTTTCATCTGCTCTGAATTTACATGAATTAAGTTTTTATGTTCTTATTGACAAGATCCTGACTTTCTTAGATTTTCATTAGGTTTTATCTTCAGAGTGAGGATAATAAAGATGTATCCAAATATCAAATATCATAACCAGTGACAAATTAAACTATAAGCAAAAGTGTAGCAGAAAGATAATTTAACTGCTCTACTTTTATCAGTTATTTTGCAGCTTCTTTTAATAATTCAATAACCAATTTTATTTATCATTAATGAAACTGAATTCAAGAAAAGAGTAAAAAATATTGTGTTTTGTGGAAAAAATGAAACAGTAATACTCAACAAACTATAAAGGCA
>WAAD01003143.1:14086-24486 GCA_013389945.1 Fregata magnificens
ACTTAAGTCTGTTTTCTCTATCCTAGATGTGTCATTTGCTCAATTATTTCTGTGACTGTGAGCTACAACATAGAGTGGAAGCAATTGTATCGTTTGCAGACCGTTATGTATCAAAATTGCAATATAATCAGAAATACAGGTACAATGAACTCATGCAAGCCTTGAACATGTCTGCTGCTTTGACTGCCAAGAAGACTAAAGAATTTCGGTCTCCTCCTCAAGAACAGGTAATATTAAACAAATGGTTGAATCTAAAGATAAAAAAAATTCTTTGTGATTATAAAATAGAGTTCTGACTCCTAAACTACCATTGGAACTGATAGAGAACCAAAATTGAATTTGAAATAAAATTTATTAAGATGCCATAAAATACTGAATGCCAGAATGCTTATACCTGTACTCCAGAATTCAAGCTCTAAACCAAAGTTGACTTAGGATTTCTCAACAGTATAGAAAAATTGAACATTACTTCCCAATGCTGAGGAGCTGAGATTCATCCATTTCTGCAAGATGATGATAATTTGATAATTGCTAAAAGTTAGCATGAAGCTAGTGTTGTGCTGACATCTGTATGTTGGAAGTAGTCTTTTCTGCCTCCAGGAAATAGCTTTATTAATAAATGTAACTGTATTTTGATGTTAATCGTAATTAAAGCTTACAAAGTACCATTGCTTTAGTATTTTCTTTAAGCTGTATTAGCAATCTATGTTTTATGTTAATTTGATTATAAATTTGACTATAAAAAGGTAAAGTATGGCTATATATTATAATATGTCTTAGGCTATCTCAGTGTTTTGACTATGTTTTAATTCCCTTAAAGATTAATATGTTGCTGAATTTTCAACTGGGAGAAGATTGTCCCTGTCCGGAGGAGATTCGGGATGAGTTATACGAATTTCATGATGATCTTCTAATTCACTGTGGTGAGTGGCAAGGTTTTTCTATGTCTTTTGTTTGTCTTTTTGACACTTCATGTGAAAAAAGAACAGATCAGTTAAAAAGAATACTAGTATGAGATTTTTTTATTAGATGTATTACTGTCCACATGGTGACTTTCCTGACAGACTTTGGTGCATATTACAAAAATATGGGAAAACTGTGCACGGTTTTAAGTTTCATTGTTGTATATCTATTAGATATTATCTGGTATTATTCTATTTATATATCAATTTTAGATTTAATTAGAGAAAATAAAAATGATCCAAACAAGAAGGTTGGATTACCTTAAAAGATTTCTATAGGCATGTGTATGTGTACAAGCAGATAAAAAGTATTGAAAGAATATTATTGCTGTGAAGTTGAGCAGTAGAAAATTTAATAAAAAACACTGGATGAGGGATGCTGCTGCTACTTTAGCTTAGTTTCCTGGCATATACATAACTGTGATGGTCAATCACTATAAAACACTATTGCACTGCAGATTACAGCTTGAGTTGCCCCAGTCATTGAATTTGAATTTCCTTAGGGTTTGCCAATGGTGAGCTATATCAGATACTCTGTGTAATTTATATGGATTAAGGAGTCACATTTTGTATGTGATGCCAAAAATCTTTTGTTAGTCTATTGAGATCTTAGTCTAATCAAGACAATCATGGAATTATTAGTCCATTTAAAACAATCCTAACATTTATCATCTGAGTCATCCAGTTATTACTGCTCATTCCCAATAATTATGCAGTTAAAACTGATATACACAAGCTTTTTCATACCTACCTACTTGGTAGATATATTGGTAGTCACTCTTCCAGTGCATTTCTTGGTCCTATGATTGATGGCACCCATCTTGTTGAAGAGGAGGAGGACAGGTTCATTACAGTGAATTGACAGCATCTCAAGTTCTTCCCCAGGAAGAGCACGGTAATCTTAATGGTTTCTTCCTCCTCCTCCTCCTTCTGTTTGCTTGAGGTCACTTTTAAATGTTTACTAATACAGTCTGCTAGTTCATTCTGCACTGGTTATCCCTAAAACCAGTTTTACCCAGTTCGTAAAATTGCATTCTTTTAGTGACCTGTAATTAACAGTTTATGATTTCTGTTTGTAGCCATGGTGCCTCCCATACCGTTCTGTGTTTGTATTGTTAAGGCTTCATCTTGCGCTGCTATTTCTGAGTACACTATTAGAATCTCCAGCAACCATCAAGCTGTGATTTCATAAGCCAATTACCATTTTTCAACTACCTCAGCCTTAGCCTCAGCCAAAGATGAGTAGGTCAGTGGGTATCTAGGTTGTGTTTTATCAGCTTATTTCTGGGGATATTGTATAAGACAGTATTAGAAGTCCTTAAAATTAAGATTTGTATCTGTAAGGTTAGCTACATTATAGGTGGAAATTTAGTTGGTTTAATGTAATTTGGTTTTGACAATCCTATATTGATTGTTATTCATCCTTGCTTCTAGGTGCTTACCAAAAACTGTTTCTTCCCTTCCAGCATTTTTCTTCCAAGCATTAAAGTGAATAGTTAATATCCTTGTAGCTACTTGTCTTTCTTCTCATTTTTATTAAGATAGATACCATCATCTCCATTGTTCAGTTACTTAGCACTTGATCTGACCTCTGGTTTTCAAAGATAATGCCTATTTGGCATCAGAGAGTTCTCTGAGACTCCAGGATGAAGATTATGGAAGACCCCCAATTTACTTGGAAATGTCTTAACTCTGCAATATATTTATTTTACCTTGAAATCTTGTTGCTGGTATTATTATTGAGTTAGCTTAGCTCCTGATAACTCTTCGTCTTTTAATGACGTGAAACCTTACTGGTTTGGGTTTTTTCTTTTTAGAGGTGCACTTTTATTATTGCTTACTACATTATAAATGTGTATGTTGAATAAGGGAGAGAATTGAAGATAGAGAAAGCACAGTCTTATCATTAAAATAGTTTAATGATCCTCTGGATTCTATAAAAAAAACATAGTCGTTATTTTGTACAGATTTATCATAGGTGGTCGCTGTGGATAAATGCTCCTTTTTATCAGTGTCCTGACTCAGTCCTGAAAATCAGTACTAAGCAATCACAGCTGCAGATAAAATGAATAGGAGTTGTGCTTGGAATATTTAATCAGCCTTTTAATACTAAGTATACTTTGCTGTCTAAGTGGAAAAATGTGTATGCAATCAAGTAATTAAAGGCTGCTTCATAATGAATGTACGCAAATAGTCTGAATTGAAGTTACTCAGGCAGTCTTAATCCTAGCATGTCCTAACTGTGAGTGGTTAATTTTGCCAGCAAAATAGTAGTCCTCTGTCATAATTTTGTTTGTAATTTCTTGGTTATAAACAAAACAAACAAATTGACAACAGATTTTATTGCTTAATATCAAATTGACACTTATCTGGGTTGGAATCATCTGTTCCAGTGCACAGACCTCTGCCACTTGAATTAAGTGATTAGCCAGTAGCAACATGACATGGTCAGCTTCCGAATGGATTGCAACTCTAAGAGAATGCAGAATGAATAATGAATGAAATGGAACAGTGAATGAGACCCTGTCTGGAGCAGTCACAGACCCCATCTCCTCCCGTCCAGCACTGTCTCAACTCATCATCCCAGTGCATATCTTCTTGTCTGTCCATTTCAGCTTCTCAAGAGTTTTCCTCCCTCTCTCTTGCTTCCAGGGCCTAGCTTTTTTTTTCAGTGCCAGGTAGTTTCTTGCTTTCTTTAACATCCTTGTCTGCTTTCTCTTTCCTCTCCTTATTAGCTGCATTTCCTGTTCTTACTTTTTCCAGACTCTGACTGTAGCCTTCCTTTATTCTTAGCTTTTCATTTTGTCCAGGCAGTCTCACTGTTCCCATTTCTTAAGTTCCATATGTGGTCTCCAATTTAAATTTCTAGTTCTGTCATTCTCTCCCACTGCCTCTGAATTTTTTTCTTCCTAGTCACTTAGTCACTCCTAGTCATAACTTTAACTCCTTCCCCTGTGGTAGCTGCCAGTGGCAAAGTTTCTCCAACCTGATACCACATTTCAGGTTTTTTTCCTTTCTTAGTTTCTTTATTTAATACCAGTTTTAGCCTCTGCAGTTTATTGTTTTCCCTCTGCTCCAGCTTGTATCTCTTTAGTATTCTGTCTGGAAATCTTTTCCTTTTCTCAATTTCACTTTGACCAGCAGGCAAACAGCAAAAGCTTACATTTCCGCTTGGCACAATTAGCTCTGGTCTGAAGGGAATCTGCTTAGATGTTCTGTGCTTCTGCACATAACCCATGTGGTATCTGATCATCACTAAGAGGTGTGAAAGATTTGAAAATGCTTTGAATGGTTGTGAAGCAATGTAGTGAACTGAACTGTATTAAACAACCTTGTAAAATGACAACCCATCTCATCATATACATTTTAATGAAAAACATGTATCACTGGTATAATCTCTGAACATCTGCCTTCTTACAGTTTTAAATTTGGTTAATATGTTTGTTTATGACTGCTAAATATCTTGACTGAAAAATTGTACTGTGTTGTGAGATACAGCCATACATTCTTTATTTAGCTTACATTCTGCAATATCAAACAAAGGATCACATATTTATTCAAATATGACTCTGAGTCAAGATTAATTGCCATGGTAGAATCTTCAAAAAGTACCACCTCTTTGGTCATAATACTGAAAAAATACTATAAATGTGGATATAAGAAATATGTGTACTAAAATAACCATAATTTGAGGGGTGCTACTGTAGCGAACATGTTAAAGCTGCTGGCCTTACTACATTTTTTTTTCCTGTACAAAATTTGCTGGTTGTTAACAATTCCTGCAGATATTTTAGTATAGTTTAAATATTGAAGGAGTTAATCTTCAAAGGTTAAGTTTTGTTTCTAACCAGTTTTATTATCTGCTAAGGCATTCCACTAGAAGAGGAGGAAGAGGAAGAGGAAGATTCTTCCTTGACTGGCAAACTCCGTTCATTAATGTACAAAATCAAAGGTCCACCAAAAGCAGAAAAAGTAGAACCTAAGGAGGAAGAAGAGAAATCTCCTAGTAAGTTTTTTTTCCACATAAATACTTCCGTGACTTAAGCATAAAAGGTGTACACAGTCAACAAGAGTGTATTTTCTAATAAAACCTTATAGTGGACTGAAGAAGGAGACTACCTGTTTAAATTCCTTCTGCCTCTTACAACAATTATCCTACATACTGGACATCTCAGATGCATTGTTAAACAAGAAGTTAAAATGGGTGGAAGATTTTGGATCCAGATGATTAACTCTGGGGTTGAAAATTTGCATATTCTTTACAAAGAAATGTAAAAAGTTAATTATGGCACAATAATCTAGACTCAAGCATTCCAAACTTGAGAATTTTCCCTTTATATGGTTTTTTTAAAAATGCAAAAACTTTCTTCTTTATGGCTTAACTCCATTTCATTTTTCTTTGCTGCATGAGAAGCTGTATGCATCTCAGTACAAAGATATATGTGACAAAATGGTTTTACAGTTCTTGGTTTTTGTATAAAAAGGGATGGCTTTCAGTTATCTCACTTGATGATGGTGAATATATACAAACATTAAAAACTAATAACTTGTTCTGTTTATCTCAAGCATCACATACATGCATACATATATCCATACCATATCCTTTCTGAATTTATAGAAATATTCAATCTATTTGACTAATTAAACAGAAGGAACATCTTTATTTTCACAAGTACAAATTCTGTATTCATAAAGGCTTGAGTTAACAGAATTTTCCAGAATTTAGTATTGCTATTTTTCATTCTGCTCTTTGCTTCTATGGATCTTTAACATGTGCCCCTCAAATCAGAGGGAAGACAAAAATACTGTCTAGATGTCATCAGTTTGCCTGAAAACTTTTCTCTATAGCTTATAAATCTCATTGCCCTTTACAGTAAGCTTTCCTGTTGGTTAAATATACATGAGAAGAACAGATACCATTTAGCAGAAATTTTTTTTATGTTCCTTTCTGCAGCAGAATATTATAGAGGAGGAAGACTGGGATATCCCTGTGTGTTTGCTGAATAATATTAAGTTACTAACATTTCTTAAAAATAGAAATATTTAACTCAAAACACCTGAAAAGTCTGTGTACATATTTTGAAACTAATGAGGTAAGAGAGAGAATTTAATCCACAGACCTGGGAACAATATATATGGGAGAATGTATATTACATCCCTGAAAACAGTCCTTCCATCTAGCACAGCTGAATAAGCACAACAGAGAACTGAGTAACTGTTGAAACAATGCAATAATTTATTTAAAGTTAATTAGTTTAATGGTGTTTAAGCGTAAGCCAATAGATAGTCTTTATTCCTCTGTTTTCAGATCTGTAATGCCCTGTGGCAGTGATTCATAGAACCACAGAATGGCTGAGGCTGGAAGGGACCTCTGGAGGTCATGTGGCCAACCCTCCTGCTCAAGCAGGGCCAGCTAGAACAGGTTGCTCAGGACCATGTCCAGATGGCTTTTGAATATCTCCAAGGATGGAGACTCCATAACCTCCTTGGTTGCTGTGTGCCAGTGCTCAGTCACCCTCACAGTAAAAGTGTTTCCTTTTGTTCAGATGGACCCTCCTGTGTTTCAGTGTGTGCCCATTGCCTCTTGTCCTGTCACTGGGCTCTGAAAAGAGCCTGCCTCTGTTTTCTTTACACCCTTCTTTCAGATATTTATATACATTGATGATATTGCCCCTGAGCCTTCTCTTCTCTAGGCCAAACAGTCCAAGCTCTCTCTTGGTTGATGCTGAGCAGGTAGGTTGATGAGCTTTCTTCTTAAAAAGGCCTGACACTACATGTTGCAAGGCGCTGTGGAGGTTGGTTGGACTTTATTCCTATGATGTATGTATCAGCTGATAACATATATATCCATTTTGTATATTGTATTAAGAGAAAGCTGTGCAAAGCTTGATAGATGTTAATCAGTGAAAGTTTTTACTCTTGAAATAAAGTTAGTTCTTGTAAGAAACATAAATATAGTTGAATCAAGGTTATTCTACGCACAGAGGAATGACGGATAAACAGCACTGTAATTTATAGTTTTTGTAATACAAAAAGGTGGAAAGTTTCTTTTCTGTAGAAGAGTAAATTAAAATGACATTTGTTATTATTTATATGCAAATGCCATATGCTTGTCATATTTCTTATCTGCCTGCTTATTACTTTACCTTGCCTAATGTCATAAAACAAGCAGAAAAGGAGACTAAGAATTTGTTTCAACAAGTTTTCTTCATGTTCTTACAACCAAATTCAGAAGCATTATCCAGCAAGTATTTGAACGCTTACAGGGTATAATATGTTTTGTTATATACCTTTATACAGAGGAGATAAAATATTTTTTTTTTACTGCATTCAATCAGTTTTAACTTGTAAATGCTGCCAGAGCCTATAATAAGTGCTATACTGTATATGAACCATTTTTGGTTCTCTGAAATGCTGGAGTTTCAGAGAAACCAAGCATGTTCATAACCACAGAGGGATGTCATATATAGCAGCTGGTCTTTTCTTTATAATGCTTTGAAAAATATTATTTAGTTGATTAACCAATTTAAGAAATAATGCATGTGCATTAAGTAATTGATAACTGCATGCAGTCATTTTAGCAATGAATAGCTGAAAATAGACTATTGCGTGTAGTACTGGTGTTTCAAAGATACACTACTTTTAGTTAAAGGAAGCACTGAAATAAAAAATGTTACAGATACCTTCCAGTAATGTTTGTTAGAGAGGTTACTTCAACCTCTTTGCTACTTAGGAGCAAAACAGAGCTTGTTTGTAAATGGAAGACAGGAAAGTGTACATCCTAAACTTATCTCAAATTCTGTCTGCTTCAGTTGAGTAGCAGTTTGTCATTATTATTTAATCTCTGCAATATTTCATGTTGTGTTTTGAAGGTATATTGTTCTTTTGGCTCTGCTTCCTCTCATAAATTATTTAGCGTAGCTTGTTCTGTTACTGGCAGGGAAGGACTAGTAGCAAAACAAAGTGTTCATATTCCTTCCTACTGCTACCACCTCTTCTTAGGGTACATATACACACAGACATACATACATGCACATAAGCACCCCAAAACACTTGAAATCACAGACTTTTTATTCTGAGCAGTATTCCTGTACACGTACATTCCTATACCCTATTCCCTAACACAGAAGGAGTGTTCATGATCTAAATAGGCAAGATGGGTTCTGTGCTTGCAATTCCTCTACCATCTGCATGAGCATTTTGTTGAGCCTCTGAGCAACTCACCTGGCTTTCACTGCCACATATTACCCCCAGCGAGGCTGACATGTGTGAATCTCAGAAATTTTGTCTTTGCTGTCATATATTTATGAGTTTTCAGTATTTAGTACTGACTATGGATGGTGAGGAAATAAGTAAGGCAAAAAGCCAAATTCCTCCAGGTCTTCCTTTAGAACATAAATTTTTGCTGAGGTTTCTCACTGCCTTTGCGAATTAAGATTGGGTTTTGCCAGCTCTAAGTTTCTGTAACACCATCCAAATATCATGTGCAGAATTGTGCAAGTGACTTGAGGTTGGTCTTCCAACCAACAACGGTAGTAAGTGCTCATCTTCTATTTCCAATTTGCTCAATTTGTCCCTGTACAGCCCTGGAACAGTTAATTTCATTTCAGACTTAATCATTTCATCAAGAGTTGTGTGAGATTAGACAGCAATGCTGTTTTATAGCTCAGGACACCTCTTACATGATCTGATTTTTCTGTAAAGCACCAGAGAGGATTTATCCTGCCCTTAAAGCACATTTTGGTCTGTTAAGTTCGATACTAGGTTGCAAATACATTAAACTTTATAATAATCTCATGTGCTGCATGAAAAAGGGTTTTATTCTCCAGTGACTCTTCTGTTAGCATCTGCTTTCTCTTTAATGGTAGTAGGACCTCCTCAGTATCTGGGAAGTATCATTTCTTCTTCAGGCTTCCTGCAGATTCTGTTGTCATGAATCAGGAAGCATTCACTCCTAAAGCCTCAGGGCAGATCCTGTTTGGTCCTTGGAACAGAGCAGTTTACGTATTTCATATACTGGAGCTTTGGGTCGCAAGAAATGCAGGTTGGACAAGTGATTCTACAGTGTCTGTTTTTCTAGAAATTTCAGATAATTTATTCAGGCTTGGGGCTTCTCCTTGGAGTGGTGCATAGTACAAATACGCATATGGATGAAGTAATTCAAAGGACAATGAAAAATTATATAATATTTATATAATATAATATTATATTATATACTTGACTGTAGCTGGAGACTGTGAGATATGTAGTCCATGTGTGCAGTTCCTCTTCACCCCTCAGGAAATGTGGACTTCAGAGAGTGAAAGGAAACGGGTACTTGAGGTACCCCTGTCCTGTTACATGCATGAAGAGGGGTGGTGGTGTGCATGGCATGTACCTGTTGCCAAGGCTAAAAGTCTCTGGCCTTGAGTGTGTGGTCATACATACTCAGGGTGTAAATATTCACAGGAAGGAATTATTTTCTACAAAGCAATCTTCCTTTCATCTAAGCATGCATTCATATCTACTCACAGATGGACTTTCATCTTAGGAGAGGAATGCCAGCAATTTAACCTAGTGTTAATGATGAATTAGTAAAATTTGTTTTTTAAAACAAGCTAGAACTCAAAAAATAAACATTTGAGGCAATAAATTAGTGTTAATTATGATGATAGGACTTTTGTAACTGTCAAGTCATAACTTAGACAAGGCATATATATGGAGGACTCATCATGCAACCTTGAAAGATAGTTAAGGCCCTGCAATTTCTTGTTAAAACTTAAAAGTTGGAAAAGCATTAGCAACTATTTCAGCTGGTTATCGACGTCACCATGCGCAGTATTCAGATTGCTCCCGGCTGCCGTTACAGTTTAATCTGCTGACCTGCCCATCACCTCCTTCCCCAAGCCAGAGGCTTGTGGTGTGATAAAAGGGATAGCACCCCTTACACACAAGAAATGGCAAAGAAAGACTTAAGACAGTGAGTGATATGTCTGCTCTTTAGTTTTTCTGCAAGGAGAAATGAAAGGAGATCAATCATCTTGTTCATGCATTTTGTGAATAGAAACTATGGCTGTCAGGCTCACTTAACTGTGGCTCTCCAGGTGCCTCTAACTTAGGGAGGATACCTGCTATTATAACACGAATCTTTCATGTAGGACCATATATTCTGAAGGTATACGCTTCATTACTGGTCCTAGAACAGAAATCAGGAAATAGAATTTACTGGCTTGAACAAATGCCCTAATTCAGTTTCCACGTTAAAACAAAGAACCATGGATCTTTCAGAGTGATCTTAGTGTGGATATGTGAGAATGTTTGTGTGAGTCTCTGTTGAATAATATCCACTGCATGTTCAAGAAAAAAAAAAAAGATGCAATTGTAGCATTAAGCTGAGGAATAGTAGATTGTGTCACAGAATCAAAGAATGGTTGGGGCTGGAAGGGACCTCTGAAGATC
>WAAD01003144.1:7371-21596 GCA_013389945.1 Fregata magnificens
AAAACATCTCTGCATTATCAACACTGTTCCCAGCACAAATCCAAAACATAGCCCCATACCAGCCACCGTAAAGAGAACTAACTCTATCCCAGCCAAAACCAGCACACAAGTTAATACATACGTTGGGTATAAACAATTTAATAAGCATTAATGCTCATTTGATTTCTGGGAAATAGAACAAAAAAGAATTTTATCTTTCTATATTAGCTACCTTCTTTACAAAATGTGTATGCAGAGTTGGTAAAATAAAGTTGAAAAGGGGTTTTGGGACCTTTTCCCAAAGTAATGTTATTTTAGAACCAGGCTAGTCTGGTTCGGTTAGGCTGTGTTAACAAGGCAAGATAAATATTTCTTTTGAATTTAACAAGAGAAAAAAATTAACTCCATCTCTTCCCCACTGTTTAAATCAACTGCTTTCTGTATGAATTTTAATGTTTAGAAACTCACCTAGGAAATTAAGATCTCTGTTAGTACATTTACTTACATTCAGTATACTGTGAGGCGTTGATATTACAGAGTTACGTTCTGGCCAAACCCTTCTCTCACCTTATACAGCACCTCCATTCATGGCTGCTTAATGTGCATTTAAGAAAAACTTATCAGAAAAACATTATTATTGGCACCTAAGCAACATTTTTCTAAATCGTGAGTGACACCACTGTTATCTATTAGTAGAGAGCTTGGCACCAGTGAAGCCTGGTGGCAGCCTACAAGGGGTGCTCTCCCACACTCCCAGCCTGGTGACTACCACCAGCTGTCCTCCATATTCCTGTGTCAGAAAGTCTTGCTACGAGATACTACTAGACACTCCTAGATAAGGAAACCAAGAAGGAAGACTACATGTTTTTTAACAAGATACTTATTTACTCTGACTTTATGATGATTCAAAAGGGGATTTGAGTAGTCAAGTCGAAGTTGTGCCACATCAGAAGTTCTTAAGACAATCTCAGCTTTGGCACTTTGAACACAAATCCCTTTCAAGTACCTCTTTTTGGTATAATCCAAACTAGTGGGCTACTATACTGCCAGCTCCTCACCCCAAAATCAATGCTGAAACACAAGATCTTGAAAGAACAGCCAACCAAGAAAAAAAAGAAAAGGAAAAAAAAGATATTTTTATTCATTACATACCTGTACTGAGCAACAAGAACACTGTGAACATTCCTATAAGACCAACTCATTGTTTTATAGAATGTTAAATAACAAAGCAAAGTTAAAATGGCGTAGACTTGTGAAATATGTTAGGAGTACAAATAAAGTATGCTACCTAAAACTAATTCTGATCGATTCACAAGGTACAGATATTTGGAAAGATTTTTCAGAATTTATTTTCAGTGTACTGAATGTATTTTTAACCTTTTTATCCTTTGATCAATTTTTCTTAGCTTTGATACAAAACTTTTAATGGCATTTGAGGTAAATGTAGTAAACATGACAACCTGTTGTAAATGAATCTTGCCTCATTTTAGGTGCCTAATTAGTTCAATTTTATATGAATTTATGTAATTATTGTATTAATGTATATAAATTTATTGCATTAATCAATTTTTGATGCTCTAGGGTATCAGGATGGAACTGGCAGATACAATGTTGGACCTACTTAAAAGACACGTCACCCTTCTGGAGCAGGTGAGGGAGAGCCGCTGAAATGGCATTGGTTGTCTAAACAGTGCTAGATACCACAGGCTCCTAAATAGCTTCAGATACTCATTATATAGACATCTTTATCAGAACTAGTTGAGCTAGGCTGTCTTTATAGCAAATGGAGAAAGTTTTTGGGCTTTTTCAGGATATGACTAATATGCCCTATTTCAGATACATACTTTAAGATTAAATTAACCTTCTATATAGAGGCCCCTATAAAGAGGGGTCTAGACAAGTAAGGCAGATGGAATGATCTACATTTGGTCATACGGGTTTTCAACCTTCTTTCCACAGCCCCATATCACATACGTAAGGTGTGCTGGTCTTGAGATTCCTGAGCTAGTGCTGAGCAAACCAGCTCCTGAGCTGTTAAACCTTATACAAATGGTTCTGCCTCTGAGTTAACTAGCCCTGGATTATTTTGCTTTGGACAATTGGAACGTTGTTGTGATCAAAGAATTGATAGTTTTATGTAGAGCACATACAGGTGCAATGTTTGATCTAGTGCATCAGGTTAGACTTCCAAGCTAGAATTTAGACCTCTTGCATGATTGGTATTTTCTATCAGCTGGGTTACACATACCATTTTTCACTATTGTGACTGGTATGGATTTCATTTTTAGATATTCAACTTTCTCCCAGTGGGTTGGGAATTTAGACATCTTAGATATATAATTTAGTATTTAATAGTCAATTATACTTACAACCCAAAAGATATATGCAGTACAAATTGTATATCTAAGCCATACAATATTTAAATCCCTATTTGGAATTATCCATTTCTCCCTATATGTAGTAACAGTTGCTTTTTGAATGTGATATTTGGTGAGATGGGAAGTCTGATAGCTTTTAGGTTTATGGAGTAAAGATAAACTTTTCCATGTTATAGATTTACGCAGTATGTGTTTTATACACATGGAAATAAAAGATGCCTTTCTCTTAATTTGATTTTATGTCTTCCATTGGCCAAATCAGGTAATCTTTTTCCCTTGGAAACTTCTTCTTACATAGATAGTCTTTACATTTTGACAACTGTTCATGTGAGTAACTACTAGTTGTATATAATCTGAGATTAACGCCAGAGACATTAACCCCCCAAAAGATGAAAATTGCTATAAGCTTAAGTTTTTAAAGCATGCAAAAGTACAAAGCAGACATGAGATATCTCGAGATAATCTCATGTTTAAACTGAGAGAAAAGACTCAGAGCTTAAGTCTCAGGCAGTCTTACTAGGGAAGTAATAAAACTCATAAACATTTCAATTACTACCTAACACAAATGACATGCTAGAACTGTCTGATTCAAACAGACTAATTATCATTTCAAGGTATTTATACATTCTGCCAGTATCTGTACTAGAGTCTCCATGAGAATCACTACTTTCAGAGCATAAGCACTGTAGCTGACTCATGACAGTTTATAAATAAGATCATTTAATTTTCCAGTTCTAGTCCTAAATATTAAGTGAAACATAAATAATCTCTAAACTATAAGCTAAAGTAGATTTGAATTGAGCTGAAATACCTACTTTACAACTATCGCTTATAGATAAAACATTTGATTAAAAAGAAAAAATCTCAGAATACATGGAAATTAAGGTTGATTTCAGGATATAGGTTTCTAGATTCTTTTTCCAGTTTGTGCATGGACACTGTGACTTGCACAGTCAAAAGAATTTCATTTAGCATCAGTTCTATGCCTGCAAAAGGAGGGCTATTTTATTTGATTCTCTTCTTGATTTATTTTTCTCTCTTCTGCCTCTTTAGGCCAACAAATTGATAACATTTATGGATGAGATCAGCTTCATTAATTGTGCAGGAATTGCAAATAGTTTTTCGATTAAGATAATTTGTAAGCCTTTCTAGGATTGGGGACTTAAATTATTAAGCTTTTGGGGATAATTGCTGCTTTCTGTGCTTTTGGGCTGCCAAGTGCAATGGAACCTTGATCTTGATCAAGGTTTAAAGACGATATTTAATACAGATCAAATCATTATGTTGACAGGTATTCCAATCAGCATTCACTTGCGGAGAAAACTTTCTGCTTTTAAGCCTGACATTATCACAAATTGGACAAACACCAGTCTCATCTTTACCTAGATGTTTCTTGATTCAAGGATTATTAGTCACTTGCATTTGGATTTGTTGAGGATGACTTTATTCTCTTTGTTCAGTGAAGACATAAATATATTTATGCAGCCTTAGCCACTCAAAAACCTATAAATATTATGGACTTAAATACTGTGGACTATTTAAAAGACTTAAGATAAAAGTGTAGTCACTGAAGATAATATAATTCCACAAAAGCCAAATTTGTTTGCATAAGGGGTAACAATAGAAATCAGGGAACTACACACCAGAACAACTTTTGAAGATGTAGTCTCCCAACAGGCAGACCAAACTGGAGAATAACATGGCCTTTGTAAAATGAAGACTTTTTCGTAGCTTCACTGTGGGGGAAAATTATCAGTGAACCTGTACCTGCAACAGTGAATCTGCATATTCATAACTTCTTTAAAAGGGGGTTAATACTGAGGCAGCAAAATTTACAGATATTAATTGGTACAGTGAAACCTATGCAGATCACGTAGATATGTAGAAGGTCTAGCAACATGGGACATTAAAATGAGTTACCAAATTCAAGTGCTAGGTAATGTGTATGGGAGGGGCTGGAAGCAATTAAACTACAAAGAAACAATAGTAATCTCTTGAATTAGTTTTTAATACTCAGGGAAAAAAGAAAACTTTTAAGTCTTTAAGGATCAATACCCATCCTTGCTTAAAAGATGTAAAGACAGTATTGGCAATTGTTAGGAAAAACAATGGAGAGCAAACCAGAAAGTATCATAAAGCATTTTCGTCAATCAGCATGTATCCACATCTTGACTATGGAATAGGTCTATTATCATGTCATTGTAAAGATAATACAAAGAAAATGTGTAAAGAAGGGGAAAAGAGACTCAGGGATATGGAAAAGCTTCCACGGCCAGGAGAAACAGAGCAGTTCAGAGCTCTTCAGTTTGGAATATACACTGTGGATAGGCTTAAACAGAGGATATTCAATCATTAATTGCATTCAGAAACTACAAAGCAAATATTTTTTTCCTATTTTTCATGTACTAAATTCAGGAACCCCTAACTTACCTAATGGTGAAATTGCTAGGCAAAAATGACACACTCAAGGAATTACTTTTAACATATTAAAAAACATATAGTGGAAACTAATTTTGCCAAAAGAAAAAAAGATAAATATTCAAAAATGCATTAGACAAATTCATGAAATATACCTTATTAGAACAGTAAAAAAAAAAAAAATCAGGCATAACTTCTCATCCTGGAAGTCTTTAAATAGTGACAAAACAGCCAGTAATGGTGATATGAGACAGGATGCAAGACTTTCTGGCTTTTGACTTGATTTTTTATGGCTAGTTTTGTGTTACTTATATCATGCAAAAATCCACATATATCTTCAGAGTAAATACTCCTGAAGTTATATCTATAGTGCACTGAATTAAAAGATGGGAGCTTCATATTCTTTAATACTACATGACTATTTCTATAATAAACACCCATTTGTCTTAAGGCATTCCTAACATAGCTATTAACAGATAAATATTCAAGAGATCAGTACATTTTAACTGCATGACTCCCACTGAAATCAATTAGTGTCCTTGAAGGATGGTGAAGAAAACTGTTGTAGAAATAAAATAAATAAATCAGAAGAAAGAGCTTAGAAATAATTTTTGCTACAATTATTTTTCACCAGAAAATTGTTTGGGCTTCATAAGTCTTGCTCTCTTCTTAAGCATGTATCTTATGGCTCCAGAGACATAGGAGACTATAGAATTAAAATATCACTTACTAGCCAAGATGTTGCCCACCTAATTAATTACGATAAGGACTGGGATACTCAAAAAACACCTTACAGAGATAAGATATTAATCAGAAAAGATATTTGAACTGTTATGAAAAAAAATAAAAATCATGCCACACTAAGCATATCAGGTTCTTGCTCTTTTAAAACAAGGGCAATGTTTTCCAAGTCATTGAATATTTACATTTTGGTTTTCCCTTAAATTCAACTCAGTTGAAATATATGTGGTTTCTAATACGTTAATTTTAAAGAAGTGAGTCTCCATTTGGGAAAAGATGGAGGCATCCTATGTTTTATTCATCCATTTCCTAGTGTGCAGAATGGATTTTAGAAGGAAAGACTGGAAGGAGAAATCACTGGCCTGGAAGATATATTACATGTATAACTTAAGAAATGAAGCTGCCAGCAGTGGAAAAATAGTGGCAACATTCAGATTTTCAAATGCCAGACCATGTTTGCCTCTGGTAGATAGATGTGAAGAACAAATATATTTTGTTAAAAAAAAAAATTGATTACACCTTGATTTATTTTAATTCTTTTTTCCCCAATCACTTTAGCAAATTTCTAAAGTATTGTTTAGTCAAATGTTTTAAAAACATGACAATATAACACAATTTGAAGGGGTGGTTGTTTTTTTGGTTTTTGTTTTGGTTTGGTTTTTTTCTTTAAAATTTTAACAGGACTCATTAATTCGGAAGATCCAAGCCCAGGCATTTTGGATCATCGACACTTTTTATTTTGTCAGCTTTTCTCTAGACCAAAAGAAAAAAAACAAATCCTAGCTGAGCAGCACACCTCAATTTTTCTGGAATTGGATGTTCTTGTAGGACATTAATGAGCTTGTCACCTGTCAAACCAACTTTATTTTTAATCTCCATTTCACCCATCAGATTCCACAAACTCTATCAATAACACAGTATCCAGAATCCAAAAATCAATAAATGCTTGAAAACAGCTGTTGAGAAAAAAAGATTATCTCTAAGGGAAGTAGTGAAGTCATTCACAGAAATGAAGGAGAGAAAAGACACCTTGCACTATTTCCCCAAGAGCTATTAAGTGTAAAAGAGGAAGGTTGCTCTGCCATTTGTGTATACTAATTTCCTGCCTTTTATTATACAGCAATATTCATGGCAGTGAAGAATCTGATCTTCCTTTTAATTGTACTCCAAACTAGGCTGTCATAAAAATCATGGGGGGGAAAAAACCAACAACCCTACAAATAGAAACAACTATTGTTACCTTAAACAAAAAGATATTATTTTAACTTGTTTTAACTTTTCTACATCGGAATACCTATCTGGTATCTATAAATATCTTTAGTAAGCTTTTCTCTTTTTCTTTTTTTTTTTTTTTAAAAGAAATAAGGCATTTTCAGGAAATAAGGAACATAGCTTGTGCTATGTTTCTAGCATTAAAATTCTCCTCAATTATATTGACTTATTCATTTTAAGACTTTACAAATCTTCTTTCCATAAAACACTATTCACAAAACAAGGTGACTTCCATGTGTTCGTGAATGCTCATCTTCAAGTTTGCCTTCTATGGATGATTATACATGGTGAAATTCATATCTTCAAAATCACTGTGATGACAGTGTCTGCTCCGGAAGGAAAATAAATGTTTTCTCTGTTAAGGTAGAAGAAACTTTAATTGGACAGTGCTATTTCTTTTTTCTGGCTTGGAGAAATTTAAAGATCTGAACTGAATTTAAAAATGGTTATTGCTGGCTTAACCCAGAGCAACTATGCCATTTTCTTGTAGTCAATATGATGCTGGATCTTGGAGTCAGAGCTGCTTTCCCAGCTAGGAAAGATTTCCCTCTAGGGTCTTTTGGAGGGTATTGCTGCAGGAGTAGTCAATGGGAAAAACAGAAGGACATGTTTGAAATTAAAACTGTATTTTAGAAGTTAAACCAGACAGTAACTTAAATACCTACTCCTGTCTAAAAGTTCTTAATCTACTTCCTTGTTCTTAAGTTGTCCTTTAATACAGCAATAACTACTTCAGCATCAACAGTGTTCAACATGGTATCTCACCCAAAGAAGAAAATTACTGAGTAAAAATATCACTTTACTTGAGTCACTTTACATTTCTTAAAACTAACACATACTTATGGAAATGACTTACTACATTTAATCATTCCATAAAGGAATTTTAAAGCAGGAAGTCTACAAATACATTCCTGAGAAAATGAATCCATTAGAATGTGTTAGAAATTGCTATCAATTATGAAGATCATCTCTGTAATAAAAACAATTATTTTACTAGCATTAACTACTTAAAACACCAATTTTATGTAACCGTGAGAGCATTGTACTCATATATATGCATAAGGCTGTAACACTGAGAAAACTCAGCTGTTTTGGTTTTTTTTTTTTTTAGCTTCTGAACATATATCATTACTGCAGAAGTCAATCGGAATAACAGCACTTTTTTTTTTTTTCCCCAAAAGGCTGTTTTTCCATTATCCATACTTGAGCTTCATTCATAATAGAAACATTGCTTTGTTTTGGTTTTTCTTAGGCTTATTCATAATTCAGAGATAACTTTAGAAGATAAAATAAAGCTCCAAGAAGGACTGTATGAACCACTCTGAACCTGGGCATTCCAGAACAACATAAGTGACAGCTGAAGCCTACAGTTCAAGCTTAAGTAGCCCATATTATATTTAGAGAACTAAAGAAGAAAGCATTTCAGCCCTTTTTTATTATCTTTGGGCTATAACAAAGTATCTGAGGAGAAAGGAAAGGAAGGCAAGCAAGGGAAAAGAGAAGTGTTCCTTGCCAAAAGCAAGCCTTCTTCATACTTTTTATGTTTTAAAAAATGATCAGGTCAGCTTTAAATACTCAATTTCTTAAATGAAAATATAAACACACTCTTACTGATGGGTGATGGGGAAGAGATCTCTCACCTTCTGTTTCCTAGAGGTTTGCTCCCAGTGAGCCCTGGTGCATTCTAAGCAAGCAAAGTTACAAAATAAGTCATGTCTACTTATGGTAAGATCTTTCAAACAAGCTTAAAATACATTTTCATCTTGAAACCTGACATTATGTCCCAGACAGCAGTTTTCCTTAAACATATAAAAGAATGATAAAAGAAGAAAGTCATTAATATTGCTTATGATCTGAACCTCCAGAGGCAAACTTGAATTAGCTTCTTTATTAAAAGGCATTCAAGCAACTTCTGTGATTTCTTGCTAAAATGGAATAATTTGTTACAGAATTACACAGTCGGTGTACAGTTATTTTATGTAAACAAATGTCACAAACCAACTGTGTAGGGTCACTGATGATTTTCTGGATGAATGATTCTCAGCCATTCCAAGGTGGTGATCTATTAGTTGAAGAAAACAACCACCAAATTACATTTACTATGAAAGCAGAAGTATATTGTTAATAAGCTCAGCTAATTTTTCATATATTTCAAGAAGCTGGCAAAGACTACTTGAATTAGAAGAATAAAATGCAATGAAAATGTAACAGTTGGGGTTTTCTTTGCTTGCTTTTTCTTTTCATTTGCTAAGTATTTTTGAAACCCAATTATCTTTTGTGATCCACTGCTGTCGTGTTTTTGATACAAGAGCTGAGAAACACTGCTCTAGAAGTAAATTTTCATTACTAGTTTAGGGTATTCCCTTCCAAATCTGCAGATAGTAGGAAACCTGTGTCCATGAGAAACATAAAGATCTGTTTCTGCAGTATAAAAAATCTCAAAGTTAATTTCAGTAAAATAAAGATCATGTCCTCCTACAAGGAAGAAGACTACAACATGTTTATCAAATTTGTATTAGAGATAAAAGAGAGAAAAAAAGTCAAAAGGCAGACATAGGTATAAGAAATAAAAATTTTAGGTAGTAGTTTCTCCCTGATTTCAATGTTTATTTTACTCCAGTGAAAAGCACCAAACTGAGCCAGCCATCTTTACAGACATATGCAGAGACAAAGCCTCACATCCCTTTCAGAGCGGAATTTAATTAAAGTCATTGAGGTACCCCCCCAATAAACAAAAAACCAAAACCCCACAGAGCAGAATCTAGCAGTTCCTGCCTTAAACAGAATTTCCCATAGGAAATGCATTATTTTTGTCATTTGCCTTTCTCACTATCTACTGGCTGATTTCAGGTGAAAGTTTAAGACATGAAAGCTTTGAATGGTTTCCTGTATTTGTTTAGACAACCAGCATACCATTGATCTAGGTTTACCTTTCTGAGTGGCCATTTTCCATGATTTCTTGACAGTTCTGTCTGAATAATTGTTGAATTGATGAATAAGGGTTTTCTGAGGGTATTTTGTTTGCTTTAGTGTTTCTTTTCTCCTGCCACATGGTCCTTCTTTCCCACAGCAATTAAATCATCTATGACACTTGAGCTAATGGCTCAGTAGATTAAATGAAGGGGAGTCTTTACACAGCCCCATCTTTTTGAGGCATAATCAGTTCTGGAAATTGGTTTGATTAAGGTCTGATTGTCTTCAGACCATGAAGTAATACTATACCTTGGAAAAAAACCTAGCATATCTGAAAATGTGTCAATGTTTCCCAGGTAAGTTGGTCTAATAAAATATAACATTTTCCTATTACAGACCTGATCTTATTCAGAACATCACTGTATCTAAATATGAATGACAGCACTGTGTTTAGATTTTGTATGAAATGACTGCAGTCTCATGGAGGATAGACCATGGAGCTGAGTGGCTGAAAGAGTGATTTGGTACAGCTTGGAGAGTTTGATTTTGTGTGGAATTTCAGTGGGTTAATGTGCACAGATTGCTTTTAATACATTCACATGATCTATATCATAAACACTGTCATGGCTGTACAAGATTCTTGAGCATATTTCAATCCTGCTCTCAATAGAAGCACCTCATCAAATGAGATGGAATAAATATCATCTAAGTTCAGACTTTAACTTGGCAGTTTAGCTTCTCTTCAGAGCTGGTGGAGAAAGGCTGTTTTAACAGATGATACAGAACATATAATGTAGGATATTTGCTCTGAATGAATATAAAGTAAGGAATCACATATCTCAGGCTGCTAAGCTTGAAGAAGTTAATAGCTTTTTATAAAGAATCTCTAAAATCTTTAAGAGAAAGTGTCACCCTATATATTGATGTAATGTCTAGTTCAGATGTGATTTTTGACGGAACTTACAAATAGTGCTGCAACACCAGTAGAGATACTATTGTCAGTAGAGATAACTAATTGGTAAACCCTCTGGAAAGCTGCTCATCACTTTCAAACACCAGTTGGCAAGAAGCACTGAGTCAGCGAGGAGCACAGCAGCAGCAAGGGTAAATCCTGTGGCTCAGCGCTAGATTGGGGCAGGCAAGGGGGTTCTCAGAGCCCGGGAAACCCGAGGGCGAGCAGAGGGACCCATCACAAGCTGGCAGCTCTTGCGAGCGAGGCTGATGTGCAGCTGATGCATGCTGGGCATTGCCAGGAGCAACGGCGGGAGATTTAAACGGCCCCTAGGGAGCGCGAGTGACCAGGACGGGCAAACAGGGTGTGGTGCGTCAAAAGGGCGTGGCACGGCAGTTTGTGCTAGCAAGGTGAGCAGGGAGGGCTCTGCAACCTGCTTGTAGGTCTGCAGCCCAGGGAAGTGCTCTAGGTCTCTGGCAAAATGGTGGGCACTCGCCTCAGAGCTAAAACCACTGCTCCTACAGAGAAAGCCCCTGAGACATCTGATGTGTCCACCCAGACAGATCTGGTAAGAAAGGAAGTGTCACTGCAAGCGGTAGGTTGCAGCAAGTGCCCAAACCCTTCTCCTGACAAAAAGGTAAGTACCCGCATAAGGTGCGCACAGGTCAATGATCTGTTACGTCAGGTGGCCGAACTGCAGGAAACAGTTAAAAGGCTGCGTAGTATTAGAGGAGCCAAGACAGAGATAGATAGGTGGCTTCAGAGCCATGTTCCTGTGGCAGACACCACCAAGAATGAGGCACCATGGACCCTGGTGACTCACAAAAGCAGGACTCCACATCAACCTGCGCTCTCCACCATCACAACCAGAAACAGATATGAAGCCTTAACAAAGGGGAAACTGTACCAGCAACACACAGTGGACACTATAGAAAGAAACGATGGGTGCTCGTAGTTGGTGACTCTCTGTTGAAAGGTACTGAGGCACCCATCTGCCGACCTGACAGGGAGTCACGAGAGGTATGCTGTCTTCCGGGAGGTAAGGTTCGAGGTGTGGTCAAGAGGGTGCCACAACTTGTCAAAAGAATGGAATACTATCCATTGTTACTGTTTCCTGTAGGCATGAATGACACCGTTAGCTGAAACCTGGGTAAAATCAAGGAAGACTTTCAAGCCCTGGGGGTGCAAGTGAAAAACATTGGTGCCCAAGTTATCTTCTCTTCCATTTTGCCAGTACCAGGGAAGTGGGCAGACAGAAATAGGCGTATAATGCATATCAACTCCTGGCTACATGGCTGGTGCTGTCATGAGGGCTTTGGCTTTTATGACAACAGGGTGTTCTTCGATGACCTTAACATGTTAGGGAGGGACGGAATCCACCTCTCTAGAAGGGGCAAGGGAATCTTCAGCAACAGGCTGGCTAACTTGGTGAGGCAGGCTTTAAACTGAAGGACTTGGGGGTTGGGGTCCGAAACAGAAATGCTCATGCCATCACATCCAACTGGGGAGAAAGTCAGGCCAACCAGTGCGGAGACAAATGTTCCTTAGCTGTCTTCCAAGATGTGAACCAGAAGAGCAACCACCTCAAGTGTATGTACATAAATGCACACAGTCTAGGAAACAAATAGGAGGAACTGGAGCTCTGTGCCCAGTCAGAAGGTTATGATATCATAAGAATAACTGAAACATGGTGGGACAACTCACATGACTGGGGGATCACAATGGATGGTTATAGGCTGTTTCACAAAGACAGGCAGGGAGGAAGAGGTGGAGGAGTTGCACTCTATGTCAAGGAAAACCTCGAATGTATCGACGTCAACTATGGTGATTGTGAATGCTCTATCGAATGTCTCTGGGTTAAGATCAGAGGGGTTGTCTCCAAGCAGGACCTTACAGTGGGCATCTGTTACCGACCTCCAAACCGTGATGATAAAGCTGATGAAGCAATATTTGGGACACTAAAGCAAGCTTCTGGTCAACAGAACCTGGTTCTCATGGGCGACTTCAACTACGCAGACATTTGCTGGAAGAACAATACAGCAGCTTGCATGTCATCCATCAAGTTCCTGGAATGTGTAGAGGACTGTTTCCTCTTACAAATGTTAGATGTGCCAACCAGGAATGAGGCACTGCTGGACTTGCTATTCACAAACCCAAGAAAACCTGCTTTGTAATATCTCGGTTAGTAACAACTTTGGCTGCAGCGATCACAATATTGTGGAGTTTGGGATCCTGCTGAGGATGCTGAAGGTTAGCACCAGGACTAGGGTTCTAGATTTTAGAAGAGCAAACTTCAGCTTGCTCAGAGCTCAGTTGGGAGGGATTCCGTGGGATGCTTCCATGGAGGATAAAGAAGCTAGCGAGTGCTGGGAGTTCTTCAAGAGTGCTCTCTTGGAGGCACAAAACCAGTTTATCCCCTGTAAAAGCAAGGGAAGTAAGCAGAGCAAGAGGCTCCCTTGGCTCAACCACGAGCTCCTGGGTCTGCTCAAAACCAAAAGGGAAATGTACCAGAGATGGAGAAGTGGAAGATTATCCGTTGAGAACTACAAGGGCATTGCCAGAGTGTGCAGAGATGCATTAAGGAAAGCAAAAGCTCAGCTTGAATTGAAACTGGCCAGAGATGTCAAAAATCACCAGAAAGGATTCTTCAGGTATGTAAATTGCAAGTGGAAACAGAAGGGAAACATAGGTCCACTGTTAAACAGTAGAGGTGAATCAGTCACCGACAATGCTGAAAAGGCAGAGGTTCTCAACACTTTCTTCACCTCTGTCTTTACCAACACTGTTGGGTCCCAGGCATTGGGGACAAAAATCCAGGTTGATCCAAACATAGACCCACCATCAATGAAGGAGTTAGTATGTGAATTATTACAGGAGCTTGAGCCCTACAAATCGATGGGCCCTGACGCCATCCTCCCGAGGGTGTTGAGAGAGCTGTCTGATGTCATTGCCAGGCCACTCTCCATAATCTTCGAGAAGTCTTGGAGATCAAGGGATGTCCCAGAGGACTGGAGGAAGGCAAATGTTACCCCTATCTACAGGAAGGGCTCAAGGGAGGATCTGGGTAATTATAGGCATATCAGTCTTACTTCAGTCCCNAAATCCAGGTTGATCCAAACATAGACCCACCATCAATGAAGGAGTTAGTATGTGAATTATTACAGGAGCTTGAGCCCTACAAATCGATGGGCCCTGACGCCATCCTCCCGAGGGTGTTGAGAGAGCTGTCTGATGTCATTGCCAGGCCACTCTCCATAATCTTCGAGAAGTCTTGGAGATCAAGGGATGTCCCAGAGGACTGGAGGAAGGCAAATGTTACCCCTATCTACAGGAAGGGCTCAAGGGAGGATCTGGGTAATTATAGGCATATCAGTCTTACTTCAGTCCCCGGGAAAGTTATGGAACAAATCCTCCTAGGGACCATTACAAGTCAAATGAAGCACGTGATTGGGAAAAGCCAACACGGCTTGACTCAGGGCAGATAGTGCCTGACAAATCTGGTGGCTGCCTACGATAAAGTGACCTGCTGGGTTGACTTGGGGCAAGCGGTGGACATTGTCTACCTGGACTTC
>WAAD01003145.1:6724-30732 GCA_013389945.1 Fregata magnificens
GCCTTGTTACCCGGCTGTGTTGTCTTTATAATTGCTTTTAGGCCTGAGAGTTTGGTAGGTGCACAGAAGCTGTTGTGCCACACAAATGTTAGAAGAATTACTTTTAAATTTACGAGTCTATTAAACCATACATTTTTCAGTCGTAAGGTCTTGTCTGGCATGACTAAGCTATCCAAACTGTAGCGTGCAGAATGCACTATATTTGGATAGACGTAAGTGGAACGTAGAATGTTGGTTTTACCTAGTTAGCTGTAAACGGCCGTATTAAAGAGTTCTATGGCTGTTGCATTAAGAGTGAACAAGCTGTCCCATCAGCTTTGGAGACCATGCCACTCAGTGGAGAGCCTCCATATCCAAATGGTGCTTTGCTCTAGCTGGTTGTAATGTGACGTTCTCTGACTTGTGCAGTTCCTAATTGGCTTGTAATTTGCAGGGTGTGGAGAGCTCACAAGGGCCAAAGCTTTCTGCTGGAATATTCTTGAGGTAAACCATTTCTTTTTGTTCTCAAAATTCCATTTTCTAGATTTTGGCTGTTAGCAGCCTAGTTCTTCCAACATGTACCATGATTCATAGTTAAAGATACTTTTCAGTACTCTCTCTGAACAATGAAGTGTTCCATCTAAGTCTGTAGTTTTCAACATTAGGTATGTATAAGCAAATCTTTGTTTCATGAAGGTATTCTGGAGAATGATTAGTTGTGTGATGTGCTTCAAAAAGATTATGGTACCTCCATAGATTACTATTTTGACTGCATATATTATTTTTGAAAGCAGTTGCACAGCTTGGGTGATGCCATTATAACTACAAGTTGTGATGCTATAGTCATTATTTAATCATCACAATTAATTATTTATATTGTTCTTCACTGTTTCTTTCAAATGTTGGGGGTTTGAAATTTGTAAGTAAACACCATGTTGTCATCCAACCCTAAGTTTTGAAGGAAGATTTTTACATTATGGAATATATTCTGTAAACCATTTTTGCTAACAGAAAATGCCTGTGGTATTGAAAAATGTCACGTAATGTGCATTGCCTTGGAAGCTACAGCTCCTGATTTCTAATTTTAGCTTTGTTACTGTCTCTCTGGATTTTCTTAGGGAAGAATCATCGGGTTTAAGACATAGCTCATTTAGAAAGTGGCTGATAGGGCCCCGATTTTGCATTCAAGTTAGCAAAGCAGTTGCCATGACTGGCAGTTTCCAGAAAACTAAGCCATAGTTTCCATATATTCAGATCCAATTACTTTATTTAAAACTGTGACTACACGGCCCCTGTAAAAATCAAGGACGTCCAGTAACTATGATCTCAACACTAGTGGTCATTTTTAAAGAGTACAGGCTTTAGCCACACTGTTGGAATATCGCAAACAGGCAATATTATCTGTGGACCTTAAACTGGACATAGACAATGTTAAGTAATTATGTATTGTTAAAAATAATAAACAGTTGACCTGAATATCCCCTTTCAGGACTTGCTGGCTTCCTCATGACGAGCATAACTAAGTCTTCGTGTTACAGAAGCTAAGGTCTAAAATGCTTAACTTTGAAAAACCGTTAGTATCCATACATTATTACTAACAGAAGTATATATATCTCTATGTAGACAGGATACTGTACCTACTAGAGGTGGATCCTACTCCTGGCTCCACTATTGACAAATTTGGGCTAATAGTTTGTTTTCTATGCCTGTTTCCCTGTCTGTCTTCGGAGCAGATCAGACTCATGGTATATTCTTACAGCACCTGGTATCCGCTTGGTCAACTCCAGTATTGTTGCCAGGGCATTTGGGTAGGTTGCAGTGAGTGCCTCTTTATCGAGGGAAATGCATTTGCGGTAGTCCTAAAATTACTTGACAAGAAGTCCCAACATGGGGGTTTCTCTCCTTTCTCTTCCTTCTCTTGCCTGTGCTCTGGATAAATGCCTCAGGTTTCCATCTTGTCTCTGCCATACAAAAACTTAAATAGTCCTGTTCCTTGTGTCACTCCTTAAATGTTTATATACTTAAAAGAAATAGACATGATAGGTCATCAGGCCAGTTTGGTTTATTCTAAACATATTAATATATACATATTAATATATATTATCACATATTGATAATTTTTGAGAGTAAAATACAGTTGTTGCAGGAACTTTGTTGGTTGGAACTTTTGGAACTAAACTGAACAAAGAGCATGGAAAATAATCCTTCATCAGCCAGGCGGTGAACTGAATGATCTCTGAAAGGTCTTTTTCATTTCTTCACCCTGTTGTTTGGTCCCAAGAAACACAGCTTCATCCAAAACCCACTGTCCAGTGAAGCAGTTCAGGCAACACTCTACTCTCCAAAGAAAAAAGGTAACATTACAGCTCTCAGACTGATAGAATTAACACGATATACGTTCAGTTTCACAAATCCTCCTTAGTATGGTTCAGATCCTGAGCAATTCACAGCAATTCTAATGCTACTTCTTCCACTTTGGTTTTTGATTACTCTTAATTTCCGATGCTGAGCAATATTGCTAAATAAAAAGAGATAATAATCTATTATTGCCAGTGCCTGGCAGTACCTGGGTTGCAAAGATTTTTAATAAAGGAATATTGCCAGGTGAGCCAAATAAGAAATAATGGTACCGCCAAAGCAAAATGCTCATGAAAATGTCTTGTGAGGCTATCAGACAGCACCTTCAAACCCAACATATCATTTGTGCTATAACAAATCATTTCTTCGTTGGCTCTACTAATATGGTCACAGGAGCTAATGTACCCTATCTACAATTTAAGAAGGATTGCATGTATAGGCAACATCTGCAAAAATTAAATGCTGGACTTCATTCCAGTTGAACGGATATTAGCAAACATTCACCATGGCTGACTACTTAATTTAAATTTCTTCATTGTCTGTCGTTAAATTAATAGTGCTTATGGAAATTCTGCGCCAATAATACATAATAAGAATTAAAAGTGTGATATTCTGCATTCTTCTGCTTTGTTTGTTTAGGAGACTTAATAGTTGAAATTCCCGTGATAGAACTTGGTAGGTGGAGAGTTACTATTTCAAAATTGTTAACGGAGATACAAACCTTATTTTCCAATAATCGCTGTAATATTACAGTGCTGTTATGAAGTAGACAAGTAGTGTTATTTTCCTTTTCCTGGCAGAAAAAGATGAATTAAGTAACTTGTTGAAGTGGTGACTTGTCACTTGTGGTGACTGTTAGGCTGGCAAATGGAGCTGAATTTTGTAGATGCATGATCTGTGCTGTCAACATACTTGCTCTTGGGCCCCATGATTGATCTGAGAGAAAGTTCAAAAGGAAACAAACTGAGAGGTATACAAACAGCATACATTTTTAATGAGTATTTTTATTCCACTCCAGCAGCTACCAACCAGCACTGAAAAAAGTACTAGCATAATGCAGCAATTGTTGCCACCGTCTGTTTTTGGCAGTTTTTCGTACTTCTACTTATTTTATTTTATCTAAAAGTTTAATAATTCTTTCAGGCTTCAGATTTTTTTGTCATTTGTTTTGTGTTCTTTCTGTTACTGCTATTCATGTTCCATTCCTGTTTAATTTTTGTTCCTATTAGACCAATGCATATTGAAATCAACTTCAGACAGGCTACATATGAAATACTCAGGTCATTAATATAAAAGATAATAGCAGTTGAAGGCCTCAAAAGTGTTGCTCCTAAGCACGGAAATTGAATTTGGGGTATGCTGAGAATAATGAGGACTAATTGATACAGAAAGATAAATTTTTAAATCGGCTTACAAGTTCATGGTCAAAACAGCATTAAAATATCTGCAGATGGTGGAGCAAAGGTCACTATAACACAGAATTATATGAAAGTATAATAAAAGAATACTGTTAGAACCTATAGTAAATATATGTAATTGTAATAAATAAGCAAGTTACCGTCTGTCTCTCTTGTTTTATTAAACCAGCAAACCTATGCCACCACTGTCCAGTTTGCTAAAATCAGCAAATCAGAAACCAGTTCAAAGTACAATGTGTGAAATATTTTTGTTCAGGATGCTAGTTACATCGGAACTAGGATTCATTTTACACATATAAGGTAAATAAAGCCTAGTGCTAAGCTCCGGAGTAAATTATTCATCTGGTATAGGTCTGCAGGTCCACAGATAAAATTAGCAGCTCATAATTAACACTGAAGTGAGTCAAGATGGACAGATACTGATGCTAGGAAAACAGGATTTTATTCTTCATTCCTACAAAATATAAACCTGAAATGATATAATGTAACATGCAAAGCTGTGTTTTGAGAATATTTTCCTCAGATGATAGATGGAAAGGTCAAGAGGGAAGCTGCCTGGATGAGAAATGACAGGCAAGAGCAGACCAGTTATCATCTGCCTTGTGTGGAGGAAAGACTCGGAGCTTAACTTGCAGGTTTACTGAAAAAGTTAAGAACTCTGTTATTTAAGGCGACTGACCAAATTGAAGAATGAGAGGGAATTTCTTCATGAATGAAGAATAACACATTGTACATTTTCTTTGTAAAGTAATTCAACAACAGAAGCTATCTGAAACTGAAAAAAAAAAATAAAAGAAGCTTGCATCCTCCACTATCATTTTTTGCAGAGAAAAATACATGAAGAAATTATCCATTTAGAAGCCAAGCAAGAAGTAAGACAAGTAGTGGCGGACATCACATAACGTTACTGATCATTGGTCAAAAATTGCAGATGAATTCCTATCATTACACAGCAGATACTTTTGAACAAATGAATAGTGACAAGAATTCAAATTCCACCAAAATGCATAAAACATTACTTTAAACAAATGCTGTTTTTTAATTAATCTGGTAGAAGTTGTAACACAAGTCTAACACGCAGTCATATTTACTAAGATACTCTGTTTGGGCACCTCTTTCTGACCAATCTGACCAACGTGCAGCTACTAAAGAATTGTCGGATGGGAAAGGGCATCAAGAGGTGATCTTGTCCGTCACCGCAAATTCCTGACGGCAGGTGCACACCCTCATCCAGGGAGGTGTATAGCAGTAACTCTTTTGCACTTTGTTCTTAACAAGTTGTGTTGAGGTGCAAGCCAAAACATACTCAGAACCCTGCCTGCGACACAAATTGCACGATGAATCAGGATATTAGCCTTACCTGTACTGACGCTGCAGCTAAGTGAGAGAAAGCTGAGAAGGCACAAAGCCACCTTTCCTCATTTCAGGCTGTCAAGGAGACAAATGTTCCCTTACAGTTGCTCTAGTTTACACTGGCTGAAATAATCCCTTCAAGGCTGTTTTCCAATCCATACCAAACCCTCTTCCTGCCTTGGAACCCCCTCTGAGCATTTAACACCCAGCCAACAACACACGAGCGGTATGCCTGTTAAAAAGTATTTATGTATAGTTCAGTGCATGTTGTATCCCAGCAAGTTTGACTTAACGTATGTTATTTGTGTCACAGCATTGTATGCACACAACATCCTGCACACTAGGGATGTATATGATCTGTATGTTTGATTTCTGGATTCCTGGAGATCATCACAGGTGTCTTTCCAGGAATTAGGTTGTTTCTTGTGTCCAAGTTTGCTTTGCAAAACCCAGTTTTTCTGTTTAATGGTCCCAAAGAGGGAAATAAATGGCTTTCAGTGACTAATGCTTCTGTAGCTGATCGAGGTCCCGGATAGCTCTGGAGACTACGGATGCCCCCAGTTTGTCCTCAAAGAGTTAGGTAAGCCAAAAGAGCGATGCGCTCTAGCTCAGTAAAGGTTTGATGGATGATAAGGACAGTGTTTTGAACAGCAATGCAGGAAATACGGCAAGGCCTGTGACACCAAAGTAATGAAGCCTAGTGCTTAAGCTCACAGACAAAATGTGGTCCTTCTCAGTAGTGTTGTTACCCATGGAGTATTACTGCTCCCTGTTATTTTAGTAACAACTAATTTCTCTTATCAAAGATCATGAAATCCTTCTCTAACTGCATAGGTCCCAGGAGAAAAATCAGTTACATACCTAGCAGTGGAACCATAGAACTGGAGTGTGCATTTGGCTGACTGAAGACATACTGCTGCTGTGAAAATAACCTTCTGATGTCAGCTACGTAAAAGCTGTGGATATGACTCTGGACTTCTGCACCCTAAAAAACATTTGTTGGGCTATGAACATGGACCTACAATACTGAAATTAAACTGATTTGCGCTGTCAGCAAGTATGCCTGTTAATACCAGTGCAAGTTGCTGAATGGCAGACTGGAGATACTTCTGTGAGAAATTTAAAAGTTTACTTGGAAAAATTGTTATTAAGCATCTCACAAGGTGAGATGCTATGCAGGTGCATAGCCTGGTGATGATCTTCCTGTTAGCAGTTCAAAGCCACTTTTTAAAATGTAAGCTAAATGAGTGCAGAAACAAAGTAAGCTAAAACACCGAACTTGAAGTTAATATGCAACAGAGAAAGCAGTAAATAAAGCTGCAACCGCACTGAGTGAGAATTGTGTTTGCCATCTGGTGTGCCCCTTGTCTGTCTTTCCTGATACCTCTTCTCGCATGCGTTGCACTGGTTCAAGCAGAGGGTCAAGTGTATTGGCCTCTTCCCATGCCAAGGCTGAAGGTGTCCGGTTCACAGGATTTCCAAACCCCATACAGTTGTGTACAGTAAGGAACGGGAGGGGTTTGCACATCCACAGCCCTTGCACGAACAACCATGTATCTGGTAGTTGGCGAGATCCACTGCGGATATACTTGATGGCTATACAGTTCTCCTTCAGGCCTCTCCTCCCTGAAGTTAAGGCTTTTTAATACGTTATTACTCTCCAGCCTCCCTAATACAACTGTGGCTGCCAAGGAGTGGACCAAAGAAGGGGCTAGGCTCGCTTGTTTTCCTGAAACAGCCTCTCCTGCTGCTGTTACCAGAGGCGGACTAGTCAGCTACGTGGGCCCTTGGTCTCACCAACCAGGCTGTCTCTTAGGTTTTCACTTTCTGTTGCCAATTCCCTTTCATAGCTGCTGAATCTGCCTCCTGTATTCCTCATTCAGTATTGCTTCTCAAACACACTGTCTGTCATTTGTTTTTATTTTCTGAACAGCTGGACTGTTTACTTGCTCAGCCTTCCAAACAGCATAGCTACCTATTCTTATTTGGAAGTGCCTCTCACAGAAATAGAAAAAAGAGTATTTATCCAGTTTGATGTAAGGCACTGGAGAAAAGCCCTGTACTTTATTGTCTTCATCAACATAAGATCACGGCCTCTAACTTAACATCTTTAGTATACCTCTTTCTCCCATTTGTGAGAAATCTAGCAAGTGAATAGCCTCAGCATGATAAGAACGTTACAATCCTTTCTAAAATTACATTTATCATACAGCACGTACTACAAATTGACAATAAGGTTGATTCCTAACACATCATCTTTTATTGTCATGAGTCCTGTTTTCCAAACTTACTACCGAAATTATAAATGTACTGAATGCTTCAGAATGCAAGAAAAAAATGTCATTTCAGCCAGTGATGGGGTTTTCATCAGGATATGCAAACGAGATTTTTAGAAGCCCAGTGGAAGAACATCACATAAATTAATGGAGAGTTTAGAAGTCAGGCTGCTGAGTTTGTTTCTTCATCAGTTTGGACTGACAAAGAAAATTCTTGTTGCCTGAAAAATATACATGAGTGTCACCTGCCAAGATTGGAAAAAAATCAAAAGCCATCCTGATAAAATGATGAAGTGAGCAGTGAGCAATTGACCATTCAACTGACATTGAACTATTAATGAAAAGTTTTTTCTTTACACCACAGAAAGGACCTGCCATTTAAAATGGACAGATTGACACGTGCTAAAATATCGTCTCTACACTAGACTTCACAAAATTCTCCATTAACTAACATAAGCTAATATATGACACTTATGCTTTTGTTTATCCTTATTTGGACAAGGCCAAAGGCTTTTTTTTATTCCCTTGAATTATTATACTCCAGAAATTTACCAAACCTTCAAAATTCAAATCAGCTGTTAAATTACTGAGATATTATCAAATCCAGTTTGTAATTTTTTTTTTCCCCCAGAAAAATTGTACATTTATTCAGCCAGATTTTAACTTGCAGTATGGCTGCATAAAATCATTGCGTATATCAAGTAAGATGACCCTTTGAACGATGCTGGAATACTTTCCTCACCCTGAAAATGCTGATGATTGCCACCGAAGAAATGAGTGCAAAAAAGGATTTGTAGGGGTCCAGTCCTCAAACCACTGCCCGCAGAATTTCAAAATAAGTGATCTTGCATTCTCAGTACTCTTTTTTCCCACTAATACTCACCTTGTAATTTCTCACTTATGGTCTACGATTCCCAAATGCACTGGCCCAGTTGACCAAATTTACCCTAGCATAAGAGGCTGTCACTCCGCTTCGTTCACTGAAGTTATATTTACTTATAACACACAGTTACACTGCGCTGGAATATCTCACCCAGGGAAGGTATAGAGGTTATCCAAACCACTTCCAGTCCTGAGCTTCAGTCATTGTCCTTCAGCCACATGCAGCATTTTTACAAGGTAAATACTACAGTAAGAGTCAAAGAAAGTCAGGAAGACAAGAGGATGAAGAGCAGACTGTCACTGAAATTGGAATGATTTATTTAATAACACTGTGAAACAGCACACTTTAGCTTCATCAGCTCTTCAGCGTCAGCTCCCCTAATCTGTACATGGCACTGACAGCTTCTTAACATAACAATGAAATCCACGGGCCAAATTCACCTCCAGTGTAACTCTGCTGAAGTCAATGAAGGTATGTCAGAAATAATTTAGTCCAGCAATTACTCTCCATTATCTGGAGTAATGGTGGGGTTGCAACACCTGACTAATGACAAACCTGGGTAACACAGGTATTGTGGCGCATGGCTGAAAGCATCAACGTGACCGTGCTTGGAAATAGCTGAGATGTAGTGTAGCCAGCACAGGCCCAGAACTGGAGGTGAAATGACTTCTGGTGAACTTCTCAGGTATCTTTGTACAGCGCTACAAAACACTGCGGGCCAAGTACAGGCTGCAGAGCTAGCACGTCCTCCCCCAGCACAGAGAGGCATAGTGCAAAGGTGCAGGAATTGGGCTCCCTCTGGCCAGATTTACTAGCTCCCTTTCAGCGTCAGCCAGATGGGTCCATGCAGAATCAGAAAAGGAACTGCACCCCCGTGTTGCTTGTAGCTGGAGGACAACGCTGAGGCATTGTGGCTGGATCTGCACAGAGGTGATGTAGATTGATAGGGGGGTTTAGCTAATGTATAGCTAAAATATAGCTTATAAGTGTTTAGCTTACATATAGCTCTGTACCAAAATGGGCCACATCCGGCACAGATAATTGAGAGTTAACTGGATATGATTCAAACTAAATCATGTTTAAGAGACAGACTTCTTTTCCTAGGAATTTTCACGAAAACAGCCAAATTCAAGAAGCAAAGCCAAAATAAGATGTAAATTTAAATTTGGGATCCCTAAGGTACAAAGTGTACATATTGTATGTGATTTGTAATTTAGAGGCCAGAGATAGTAATTTTGTATGTAACAGTAGTGAAACGTACCCCCAAGCACCAATTCAAATGAGACCCACCCAGCAGAGGTGAACTGGAGAGTTATGTTTTCCCAGCCCTGTTTCTTCTGTCTGCCATCCAGAAGGCTTACACAAACCCAGGTCACTGCCTGTTTAATCCCCTTTATCCCTACACTTCGTAACTTTTCCTGTCCCCCTACCTGCTCACAGTCAAACAACATGGCTTTATGGATGGATGTATTTTGTTTATGTAAAAAACATTTTCATGTATGTTTTCAATAGCACTTAGGAATGTTGCCTGTCTGGTAAACGTCTTCCCTTTTTTAGGAAAATGTTTAGATGCTGAAGGGGCTAAAAGTGGTGGTTAGCACCCTGGGAGACGGCAGTTCTTTGTAGGTATCCAGAAGTTGAGGAACAGCTGCTGTATCCTGTTTTATCAACTGGAGGATTACTGGGGGCTAGTCATGAGGGAGGGTGGTGTCATCCATTTTCCACTCACATCTGCTTCCATCTCTCTCTCTATTAACTTTGGCAGGTTACTTGCTTCTTGCTGTTATTTTCATCTAACTGCAGAATGAGGATGAGGATGATAATGTAATAGGTGTTTTGAAGATTAACTCAATAGTACTTAAGGCTCTTTCAGACACTCGAGTGAAAACATGGGTGTATAGAAAATCAAAGTATAATTATTATGAAAATGTACATTATTGTTTAGAGTAAAAGGGAATCGAAGGCAGGATGATGAGATAATCAGACCACTGGAACTGAAGGATTTTGAGACATGATATTAAGTAAAAAGCAGAACACTTAATTGAGCTTAGGGAGGGTTTTCCTAGCAAGCAATGTTCATTTCCTTCACTATTTTTTTTTTTTCATATTGGTATCTGAAACAAGATGTAAGATGTTGCAGTATGATTGAAAATAGGAAGTTGTAAAATAGTATTTTAAGGGCCCAATCCTGCAACCATATTCACAGTCCCAGTGACCACAACATTAACAAGGTAAGTCCAGATTTAAGTCCCTACTGTTCTGTTATTATTGGTTATATCATCGGATAAAGGTCTACTGGGGACAATATGAGTTTATTAAAATTGTGAGACTTTTTAAGACTTATGTAATCAAAAAGTACCTGAAGATTTACCATATTTGGGTTTATTAGAGATGAACGGTCTGAACTAACCCACATTGCCCTCCAGTCCCCTGGCTGCTCCAAAGGAGCCAATGTTACTAATGTAACTAATGTTCTTTTTCAGAGAACATTTAGTACTTCATGAAATGGAGTATCTACAACCCGATCGAGAAGAGGCTAAAGGGACGACATTTATAAAGCTCAGGTTGCCAGAAATCAGATTTAACTATAACTGTACTGCACATGATGTAACATGTCAGACATAAATGAGATATAACACTGAGAGAGTGGAAGTTATATTACCCTACATTTCATTTATCGAACTTTCTTTAATTTATCTGCTTGTTTGGATTACACAGTATCATGAATGCTCCAGTGGCAGCCTTCTAGTTGGGATTTCTATTTAGAGCATACTCTCTCTTCATTGGATGCCCCTCTGCATTAGTTTCAATGAGGCAGTAATTAGGCCCTTAAAGGAGAATTAAGGTATCTTTAACAAATGAATTTAGATACAAAATTTATGCAGTATTCTTTCAAAAAACAATCATTTTTTATAATTCTTTGGAACTGTGAAAGAGGATACATTTCTAAATGCTCCTCTTTTACATTGTCTCCTGTTTTTCTTTTATGTATTTTGGGGCTAAATAGCCACCATTTCCACAAATTTCAGATTTCACACATGCACATATTTAGCCATAAGGCAATTCTGAACTTTCAAAATTAAGCATACAGCTATTCCCTGTGGGATAAAAGATTCCTTTGGATTCTAAATAATTTCTGTCTTGATAGCCAGGGGAATTACTTAGCTCTACATAGTGCTTAACTAGACTCAGACTTTGCCGCTAAATTGGAGAGGCTTGAAGGATGGGCTTGAAGGATGGACTGTTAGATGGATAAGGAACTGTGTCCAAAGAGTTAGTCAGTGGCTCAGCATCCAAGTGGAAACCAGTAATGAGTGGTGTCCCTCAAGGGTCCATACTGGGACCAATACTATTGGGTATCTTCATCAATGACACGGACAGTGAAATCGAGTGCACCCTCAGCAAATTTGCAATGACACCAAGCTGAGTGGTGCGGTTGACACGCCTGAGCGACAGGATGCCATCCAGAGGGACCTGGACAGGCTAGAGGAGTGGGCCCATGTGAACATCATCAACTCCAACAAGGCCAAGTGCAAGGTCCTGCACCTGCGTCGGGGCAATCCCCAATATCAATACAGGCTGGGGGATAAAGGGATTGAGAGCAGCCCTGCGGAAAAGGACTTGGGGGTACTGGTGGATGAAAAGCTCGACATGAGCCGACAATGTGCAATGGCAGCCCAGAAAGCCAATTGTATCCTGGGCTGCATATAAAGAACCGTGGCCAGCAGGTCGAGGGAGGTGATTCTGCCCCTCTACTCCACTCTGGTGAGACCCCACCTGGAGTACTGCCTCCAGCTCTGGGGTCCCCAGAACAAGGCATGGACCTGTTGGAGCAGGTCCAGAGGAGGGCCACAAAAATGGTCAGAGGACTGGAGCACCTCTCCTGTGAAGAAAAGCTGAGGGAGGTGGGGTTGTTGTTCAGCCTGGAGAAGAGGAGGCTCCGGGGAGACCTTATAGCAGCCTTTCAGTACTTAAAGGGAGCTTATAAGAAAGATGGGGACAGACTTTTTAGCAGAGTCTGTTGTGATAGGACAAGGGGCAACAGCTTTAACCTGAAAGAGAGTAGATTTAGATTGGACACAAGGAAGACATTTTTTACGATGAGGGTGGTGAAACACCGGAACAAGTTGCCCAGAGAGCTGGTAGATGCCCCATCCCTGGAAACATTCAGGGTCAGGCTGGACGGGGCTCTGAGCAACCTGATCCAGTGAAAGATGTCCCTGCTCATTGCAGGGGGCTTTGGACTAGATGAGCTTTAAAAGTCTCTTCCATCCCAAACCATTCTGTGATTCTACAATTCTATGACTTTAAAGGAAAAAAACAAACTCAAGAAATATTCAACAACCTTAATCCTGAATACACTTGCCAGTGCAGCCCTTACTCCAGCTCTCAGTATTGTAGCTGATGCTATTAGAAATACCAAGAGTGGCACTACAAATCCATACTTCTTCATCGCCATCTCTTGTCTGACATGAACTCAAACACCAGGTAAGAATATGTGCAGTAGTTTTCACTATGTAATGTATGGAATCTACAGTAACTGTGCTTATCATCAAAACCTAGTTGAACATGCTGCGGTGTGCCTGCTCAAGGGAGGGGGGTTCAGTACGTCGGCTGCGGACAGTGGGGACGACATAGCAGAGGTTTAGAAAGGAAACCTGTGAGTGTGTAGGGGGTGGAATGACACTGCTGTGTATTTCTTCCCTCTGACTGTTTGGGTTGTTTTCTTGGTGTGGAAACTTTACTCCAAAGTTACCTTTTTAGTGTGTGGGAATCAGACAGACAGCAATTTTGAGAATGTCTTGAGGGAGCAAGGTGATTTGAGTGATGAGACTCATAAGCCTTGTAATTACAGTAATTATGAGACCATACCTCTACAGGTAAGAACTCATAAGTAAAAACATTAGCATGACCATTTAAGAAGCTCAGTAATTCATTCCAGGGCATGTGGTTACAGTGCAATGCTTAACATAAACTTCATGACTCTATTGGCACTTGGTCTTACCTCTGAAGCGTGTATCCATCTTGTAAGCATAGATGCCTTTGTGCTGTACTGTTTGTATGTAGTCTTTTTAAGACAAGCCTATAGCATCTATAGCAGCTGGTTACAGGTGGTCAAATCTTACTACGTGTTTTAGACAACATTTGCCCTGCAGCTTTATAAAGAAATAGCCTGAAACACCGGAATGTTCTGACTCAGACAGATTTTACTCAGAGAAATGCATGTTGGAAAAAGCATATACTCCAGAAAGGGAGTTTTTCTGTCCCACATGTCCTATATGGGCTTTACTCTAGCCCTGATCTGCCGCCTAATGGGATGAATGAGTAAGGGAAGTTTGGTACTATGAGGGAATGCCTCCTTCCTAGTCATTCTGTGCTCTTTATTTGACTTATTTACTCAGTACTTCAGTGCCAGGTATATCTTCTGTCGCTGTGAACTAATAACGTCACAAACCTTTTGAATGGTACTGGGAGAAGCTTGTTAGAAAGAAGAAAGCCTCTCACTGAGTAGACATGACGAGACAGAGAATATAAAGAACATGGGGTCAGTAGATGGGATATTGTTAATATTCTTCAAACTTTCAAACATGAGCTATAACACTAAATGCCAGTCATAAAATGATGGTATCATATGGCAACTGCAGATGATCCTTTTGATAGCAGCAGTATATAATGTTTCTTGAAGGTGTGTGCAGGACAAGTTTGAGCAAATCTCAGCTTGTTTAGTTTTTTATTTAGATTCATTTTGCTGAGTTTTACTCTCATTGGGGAGTACCTGCGTTGTTCATCATTTGCGATTATGATGCTAACAAACATATTTTATCATCCAGTGATTTTTCTATTTCAGTGTTACAATTTTGTTTGGAATCTGGAGTGTTCTGATCATACAAAGTTACTACTCCATACTAAAATCACTTTTAGTATCAGTCAGTTTCAGTTACAGATTAAATTTTATGTTAATTTAAAATGTTGTCAATGAGTAGTCAGATATAACATTTGCAATCCAGTTAAAACACACTTTTTAAAAATACAGTGGGCGTAGGCTGAAATGACAGAAGTTCTGGCTTAGATACTGGGAAAAAACTTTGCATCATGAGTACAGTCAAGGTTGTCTGGAGAGGTTTTCCAGTCTCTGGTCTCCAGCCTTGGAGGTTTTCAAGACCCAACTGAGAAAAGCCCTGAGCAGCCTGGTCTGACCTTGTACCTCGCCCTGCTTTGGGCAGAAGTTAGGACTAGAGACCTCCTGAAGTCCCTTCCAGCATTAATTATCCTACAAGCCTATGAGTTGCTTTGGTTACCTGAAATAGTTATTGACAGTGTGTATGTCAGCACTCAGAGCAGTAGGTATGTATGACACTCCTGAACAATTACCAGTATATTTGGACATCTTAAGACTTTTGTCACAGAGCTCAGTTTTACTGTACAGCTGTTTATTATGCAACTAAAACATAATTGCTCATAAAAGCTGCAGTTTTCAAGCAAATATGAAATCATTGCATCTGTCTTTCCAAAACTAGCCATATGAAGCAAAACCAGCCTCATAACCTTTGCATTATCTCCATCTTCATATTCGTGCTGATCTTGCATTAAAAGGTTGCAATAGCTACTTTCCAGATAAGGTAAGAATTTGCTTTTTGATATAAACGTGTTTTTAAGCATTTTCTCCCCTCTGGCCTTTTTAGCTTCTCCACCATAAAAAAAACTACTCCCCCTAAAATTTTGCATCCTTTCCCACTTCCAGATATGTTTTTAAAGGGAATTTTGGTTAAAATATATAAAATAAGATCCTGAATTACACTGTTTTGAAAAAAAGCTGAAAATTCTTTTTTATTTTATTTTGGCTGAACTTTTCTCTGGAATCTTTGCTTTGATTTTGGTTGTGTTGGCCTCATTAAGGACAAGTGCCCTTCAGTATTTTAGGAAGACTGCTGAGGGATTAAAATAGATATACAGGCTTATTTCTTTGTGTACTTTTATGTTTATTATTTCTTTGGTTTTATAAAATGGGGATTTATCCAGGACTTTAAGTGACCCTCCCACTAGTAAAGTGGCCCTCTGAAGAGCAACATTTATATTAGCAATACTATCAGCATTTATACATATTGTACACGAAAGAATATGTCAAAAGAATATTATTACATTTGCAAAGTCAAGCACTCAAAAGGCACAAAATACAGAATTAAGCTTTAATTTGTCTGCCTTACACATCAGCATTCCTGTATAGTAATTAGTGACTGAATTGTATAGTACTTGCCCACCTTTTCAGGGCACAGAATAGATTATGTTCTTTTAACGAGCAGCCATACATTTTTTATGCTTTTCCTCATTCTCTAATATGTTGTTGCAGGTCTTATTTACTGTACTGAATTTAAACCCTGTTTGGAAGACTGAATTATTAATTGCTTTTTGGGGCGTCTCATAAAGCAAGCACTCCACCTCATCAGAGGAATCTTCACAGTTCCTGTGTGAGATGGGGCAGTACTCCCTATGACCGTACACTGTTTTATAGGAGAGAACTGCAGTGCACAGAAGAAAACCAGAGATATCTGTTAATTTGGTACGCCTAGGACTTCCATTTTTTTTCGGCGAACTTACGTATGCCAAGGACAGTCCCCTCCGATTTTGTTTGCAACCATGAGCACTTATAACTTCCACAAATTAGGTCGCAGAGTCTCCAGTCAGGAAGCTAGAAAAAGAGGAGGGCACAGACAATGACCACCTGTGATAAATTTGGTGAAATGACTTGCTGCATCTCACATATGAATCCCATGACGGGGGCAGAGTCCTGTCATGGGATTTACCAGAGCAGCATTCAACGGTTTTAAACATTAAAGCATCCCTTCTGTGTTAGCAATACCCTGACTCACCAACCAAATACCTTCTACCTTCCAAACCAAATGAGTTGGAGGTCCTACAGAAAACATCCTCCCTTCTTACAAGCTGTGGTTCATCTACAAGCAGGTCCACCCTGGGCACTGACAAGGGGAGTGTGCCTGTGAAAAACACTACACGATCACCTAACTCCAATATACAAGCATGCTTATGTGTCTAAATCGGATGTGGACAACTGGCCTGGAAAACTGCAGCCAGAAGACTGGTGAAGTTATTACCAGCTGAACACACTTGTGTCAGCAGGAAATGTGAGTTGCAGTCACAGGAAGTTACTATCCTTACCATACCACTTAAAATAAACATTTAGTAACAAAAATACTGATGAAATAAGTGGTCTAACACTCAGGATTACCAGAACACATGAACTGAGTGTATTAGGCCTGGATTAGGAGCAAATACAGAAGGGACAGAATATGTCAGAACAGAAAGCTCAGAGAACAGAGGCTTGAAGAGATGCATACAGGCAAAGACCAGGGATGGGAGACCAGGGGCACAGAGCAGGCAGATGAGGGGTTTTGTAGTCACAGGAAGGGATTGGCTTGAAACCTTCTCCACAGAAACAACGATGATGATGTTGGGTACACTAGAGCGAGAAACATCCTGTGACTGAATTGCAGCAGCTTCTTTGCAGTCCAAGCACCAGACTTTTGCAATGAGACCAGGAGAAGAGCGGTGCTATGACCTGAGCTGGTGGGTAACCTGAACCCCAGAGCTGGAGGGAGCGATGCTGTTGTCACTTTGGGAGCTGTTTTGTCAGCCCCAGCCTCTCTGAATCACGCAACAATTATCTCCTCGTGAATCCTGTTACCCACAAATGCAGGAAGACTTTAGTAGTGGGGTCTAAATCAGGAACTGCTTTTCTGGTGCTGTCATCACTCTTGCACAAACCGACAAGAAAAGTCAGGGCTAGCTGGGTGTGGGGGATCCTGGGTCCCTCAGGAACCCCTCTCTTATTGCTGTCCTCCTCAATGTACAAGAAGCAACTTCCTAATTTACCAAGAGGACTTTTCCTTCCAGGAAAAGGAGCAGAAGTTCTAATTATTCCCTTTTTAAAAAATCTTAAAGGAACTGATTTACTTTTCTTCTCTCCTCTCTCTTTCTTCAGGCAAAAAAAGGCTGCCCAAACATCCTCTTTCTCCAAATTCCTCACACACCCTGATTTAAAAACGAGCAGTACTAGCTCTGCTTTGGTTTCACTTCTTCCTCCTCAACTCCCAGAAATGAGTTTGTGATTATTACACCCTGCTCAGCTAATTTTTTTTAGAGGGAATACAACTTACACTGCACAACTGAGCAATCTGCTTCTTTAGCACTGGCTACAGTCTTCCATGCTCATGTTATCCCCACCCAGTTTACAACATGTACGTTTTTAGAATACTTGCACAGATCTATGCAAGTCTGATGATGTTACAGCCATTTATTCTCCCCAGCCAAAAATACTAGTGTCTAGACTTAACAGTGTAACAATAACAGTAACCATTTTACCCCCCAAAAGAGAAAATATGAAGGACACACAAAACAGTCCACACAAATTACAGTGGTAACAAAGAATAGTTAAAAATACAAGCACGCTAGTCTGGCATACCTGTATAATCATATAATCAACCCATTTACTAGTACCAAGCAAATCAATCAGTTTAATTCTGTTCTTAAAAAAATTCCTTTACTACAGTAGCTACTCCCAGCAGGAGTGCACCTAGAAACTAAGCTGATGTGCGTTAATATACTTTGCAGAGGTACTTCTTTTTACATCGTTACTATGTCTAACTACTGGTATACAAAACAGACAGGATGGATACATCTTTTTACAACCACAGAACAGTAAATTAAAGTTAAGGTTGAGCAGGGTGGCAATCAATGATGAATGCTTGCAAGGCTATGGGGAACAGGTTAGCTCTCATGGGACTTTTGTAAACAGTATCTGGACATTGTAAACTGTTGGTACATTTTTGTAACAAAAACATAATATTAAATTTGCTTGTTAGCTGAGCTCCCTATCCTTGTATTATCGAACTCAGCTCTTAGATGACAGGTTTAATATTTGTCACCATCAGTCAATGCTTTTAATTTTGGGACACATTTAATATGTAATCTGAGAGCATCACAGCACACTTTCAAAAAAATGTACAGGCAAAAAATTGAGACTGTTTTTCAAGTGGCATGCCATTTATCCCTTGTGTATTACAGTGTAACTCCAGCTAAAGTTTGTGGGAGCTGCATTAGCACACACAGGTATATGAAAACAGTCACTTTGCGCTACTCTAAAATAACCTTTTCCAGACTGCTCCAGGGGAGAGCCACGTTCCCTCCTCCTTAACTGAAGAATGGTTCCTGCTATGCTACCTTGCTGCCGATTAGCACGGGCCAGTACTACCACAGGAGACTCACGCTCTTGGCAATACAGTCCCTGTTCGTATTGCATCACACCAATCCCTTCCTCCTGCAAAGGGCAATTCTGCACTCCCTGAAGTCACCGCAGCGGTCATCCATATCAGACCTCCGACTAATGTGTTCTCCTCCTGATCAGCTGTGTGTAGACCATGACCCTTTTTTTCAGCAGGGAAGAAACTCTCTCAAAACCAATCTGACAGTTCTCAGTCATACCGTATATCCAAGCAACAGAGGTGTACTACAGCTCTAAAATCGCCTGACGCTGGGATCAAGATTTGGCCCCTAACGGCTGATCAGAGGAACCAAGTACTCCCAAAGCATCACCCTAACTCATTAGTAGTCAAGCCAGGATTCACAATAAAATTTTCTGACATGTTACACATTGAAATGTTTTAAACAGTCAGAAAACTTACTTGACAGGAGCTGCATCTTGATAGTTCCAGTATTTACCTCCTCTCTGTCTTCTGTTAGATTTATTGTAAAAAAAACCCCCAAGATTAATACAACTGTTTAACTTGTGGAGCTAAAAGAAATGCAAGCAGATGAAGTGCATGAAGAAAGAACAGGACAAGCTGGATGTTTGTTAGTTTTATGCATCATCATGAATATAGTAGTATGCCTCTGCCCAGACAATAGTAATTAATGACTGTCAGATACAGGATTGTGTGGTCACTGTTGGTGTCCTTTACTTGTAGTTCAGACCTGTATCATTAGTGGGATATAAACACCGATTTTAGTTTTCTACTGAGTTCATTTGCTGACTGTATTCACATTTCAGAGAGCCGCTGAAATGTTAAATCCACAGTTCAGGTGTTTAGGTTTTCTTATTGTGTATATTAATGAATCAAGCCACATGCTAAATGGGCATTTTGTGCATTATTTAAGTAATTTCCTAACACACAGTAAGCAAAAACATTTTCTAAGTTCTGCCATAAGAAGGAGTGATTTAGGATTTTGTCCACTGGAGTAACTTAAATACTCTGCCACGATTCATGACCAGTAGATTGGTAGCCACTGTACCAATAAATGAACTGCTGCCCGAATCTAAGGTACTTCAAGAGATAATACCTATAAGTTATCAAATTATTTCTTTTCAGCATTTGTTCCATCTAGGCTAAGAAATTTCTCTAACAGTTAGACAACACAATGCAATTTTTTTCAGAAAAAAAAGTATACATTGAGTATTTATTATAATTTAATCCATTAGCAACTGTTTATCCAGACCTCATTAATCTAGTTTTTACCACCTTCATTTTCAAACCTAAGCATTATACATGTTTTAGCTAAACATAACATTAGCACACCCTCTACATATCATACCTTCATTAGCACTGCTGCTAAACATGTAAAAACATGATAGATGTTATAAAACAGCTGCAGATTCCAACTTCAGGCAAGGTATTCTTGGGTTAAAACTGGCATCAACACTAACATAAAATTACTCTTGCACTAAACATCATAGAGATGGTTATCAACTGCAGTGAAGAAGAACAAAAAGTTAGCATGAAAACTTTAGGAAAACATGAATTTCACCTGCATGGGCCATGGAACAGTTTGTTTTTCCAATTGTTTACTCTTCTCCCCTCTTATTATTATTATTTCTGTTTATTTGTACTACCATAATATTTTTAGAAAACTGATCCTGTACCCAGGAGATCTCTGGGATTTTTGTCACCGACTTCAGTGGAAGCAGTTGTCACGTCCTGCAAAGATGCCTTACGTTTATGGGCTTTGACTATTACTACTCCGCCCAGATATCGTACTACCCTCTTCATGAATGGTAAATATTGTGTTTGGATTAAAAATATGCACATGATGCACTTACAGTTACAAGGCAGTTAAAATAAAAGTAATTTTTCTGTAAAACATGGAACAGGTTATAGATGAGATTAGATTTAGAAAAACCCTTTAGCTACCTGCAGAAGTGTTGGGCACTACCTAGCTACCACCAGGCAACATGCAAGGGAACTAAGTTGTATCTACTATTTTGAGAACTCTTTAAAAACATTAGTCGATTATTTACAATGCAGTCAATTCTGATGTTTTTCCTCAGCTGCAATTGAGTTAGGATTTTAGGATTTAGCCTTCACTGAATATACAGTGTTTGCACTCTAAAGAGATTAAACCATTTTCTTCCAGTTACTTTCATTTCATCTGTGTATTAAATCATTATCCCAGCTCACTGTGGACTGCGACTGTAGTGCACAAACTCTTTCTGTTTATCTTAGCTGTATCTACTGCCCCACCATATTTCTCTTGTGCAGAACAATGCTGCACCAGATTCATCTTTACTCTCATGCAATACATTCTCTACACCTGCCTTATTATTAAATATGCATGGAACAAACCCTGCAGGACATGGTAGCATATATATAACTGGGTGTTTGTTGTAAGAAGAGTTAAAAAGTTACTGCATGAGAAGACTAACCACTTAACTGAATACCAAAATACACCAATAATGCCAGAAATTATTTCAACATTTAAACTGTTTTTAATGGAAATAGTGAATTAATGAAAAATGAAAAGGTGTGAACTTAAATGCTAACTATTGACAAGAACAAGAAAATCACGATTACTGGGTTCTGGTCAACCTTGTGTGAATTTGCTCTCAATGGGAGCTGATGACCAGCTTCCGTTAACACTGTTATAAACAGAGATATTTTATAAACAGAGTTCATTAGAGTGACGTTAGGCTGCAGTGGGAGTACACAAACTAGGAGTACTGAAGACAAACTATCACACTGAGGTTACCTTTTATTCCCCATACTTTTATTTTTCCTGTTTCCCTCAAGTTGGACGAAATTTACCAAAATTTGTCCTGGGATCTGTGTGACTAATGACAAGAAAATTTGAATGTCTGCTAGTTCAGTGTCCCCTGTGCAGGCAAGGCTATGCCGCCTTGTGTGTATGAAGAGCAAATTTTGCCCTCCTGTTTAAGTGCCCTGCAAACAAAATGGTGGCAAGTGGGAGGAGTCAGAGTACAGGCATTCATCTGCCATTGTCAGAGAAATCTGCATAGGCAGCCTGTAATATGCCTCAGCAAATCTAGACGAATGAATGGGTCATCTTAGCAACCGCTGACACGATATACTATCTAAGCATGCATGAAACCATGAAATTTGTTTAGTCATTCATTTTCAGTTACAAAAATGCTTCTATAGGTACAGATTAGAGAAGGAACCCCTTAAAAGTCTCAGAAGGAAATTTCTCACAATGATGAATGTGTGTCTTGAGACCTCATGCAGAAACAGCTCTAATAAACAGCTTGATCTAATAATTTGTGCCTCTCCAAGAAGATTTAGAAAGTCAAACACACAAAAGTCACTATTTATCTGCAATGCTAAAGCATTACATGATCCACAGATTTCTTAATGGCAGACCCACTGCAATCAACTGAGGCAACAGACTTAGGAGAGCCCAGGGCCTAATCCGTCAGGGTGCCAACCACCTCGTGCACAAACAGCACCACTGGTTCCGGCAGGAGTCAAAGGGACTCAAAATATGAGCTTTGCCAGAGGCCTGAACAGCTCACAGGGTTAGGTATTTAAATAGACCACTAGTCCCATTAGACTAACATAAAATCAAATGCATCTAAGGGATCACACGGAACCATCCCTTAGCTGCGGTTCATGTGGGTATGTAGTTCCGATGGGAAGGTACCTATTAAGATCCCAAAGCCAAATTAATTCTTTATCAGTTCTGTGAGCCAAGGGTTGTATCCACATGATGTGATATTAAAATAGGCTTTAAAATACAACTTCCTTGAAATAAAACTTTTGGAATAAAAATCATATAATTACAACCTGTAATTAACATGTGACTTTAAAACGGGATAAAAAGTTCCAAGAAAATATTCAATTAACAATATGTCTTCAACATCCCCAGCGCCCAGTCCCACATACCTTCTGTACTTGGATGTCCTACTTCGGCCCTACACTGACTAAGGCATCGGATACCAACATTTGCAAATTAATTTAACTTCCAAGCAATTGAATCCAAGTGAGTATAGTGCTCAGAGTTTTCACGTAGGCTAATACCTTTCACTTAAAGACTGGGCAACCAATGTTGGAGAAAAATGCAATCAACAAGGTAAAAGTATCACAAAAATATGAAACTGCATATTTCACATGTGTACAGCCATACGCTCATTCATTATTTTCCTGAGTCAGTCAGCAATTTTTGAAGCTTTTAAAAACTAGGCACAGTTTTCCTTGCTGGTATAGTTTATGATGGTTAGGAATGAGAACTGGTGAAAATGACTTGGCTGTGTATCTGGAAACCTGTCCTGAAACACTGTTGCTCATGTCTCACCTGCATCCCACAGCTGGCAGAGTCAGAAGCATATGCTGGGCAAATTATTATAGGAATTCCAACTCCTTTTCCCCAGAACACAATCGTACTAACTAGAAAGACCCAAAAAAAAAAGAAAAAAAAAAAATAGGTCAGCATGATCATCTTAGGCACTAACACAGTATTTTCCAGAAACTTTATAAGAGGATGGTAAGATTTTTCTTAAAGAGCAGTGAGAGCATCTCTGCTTTTTGTTCAGGCAGCTCCAGACATTCCAAAATACATCAGTGATCTTTCATTTGTATAATCATAATTTTTATTTAAAAAAACCAAAACACAGCCATTCACCAGTTCTAATCAAATTAAGTTTAGAGGAACTTAAAATGTATCTCTAATCACACCAAAATAAGGAGGCTTTGTATAGATCTGAGGAGTCAGAGACAAGTACTCTGTCTCTGACAGAATATTCTCTATCAAATGGGAAAAATATTGCTAGTTTAAGATAAATATCCCTCAATCAACCTATAACATCGGCATTCCAGATTTTTTTACAGTTAGTATAGAATATACAACTACTATTTCATTCAAAAAGTTGATCAGGATGAATCGCCTGTTGTCTACAGCACAGCAAGTAAAGCTGATCAGCTTGCTCGGTCCCTCGTGAATTGGTTGCCCTGAGCCAGCCTTCACAATACTCCTCCTCACACCTTCTTCCCCAACGCACGAACACCCACAGGCATGTTCATTTCAACATTCATCTTTTCCGCCTAGTTCCTTTTTCCATATTAGGGATGCTGGGGAGGACTGAACCACTGCCGCATCCTTATCAGATACCACAAGCTTGCTGTGGACAGATGCTCAGTTTAGGCTGAAAATACGCAGCATGTTTGGGGCACTGCGAGAAGCATGGTTACCACACAGAGTACTGCGATTCCTCCCTTTCAGGACCACATCCTTCCAAAGCAAGTGGGACTGCTCACTTGGTGAAACGTAAATGTGTCCTCTGAGCACTTCCTTAGCATGAGCCGCACTGATGGTCAGCACTTTGCAGGCCAAAGCTTTCCAGGCTTCAGGCTTCCTTGGTACAGACGAGGGCACTGGTGCAGGTATGCTTGCATGCTTTCTGCTCACCGACAATCCAATTCTGTAGAACATAAACTGAAGGGG